>APFE031616578.1:151848-249987 GCA_000404065.3 Pinus taeda
AATTAATAAACAAAATTAATATAACATTTTATTTCCAAAAAGTATATTTATTCTCTTTAAGATTATCCCCTTATCCCCTTACAGTAGGGGATAGTAAGTGGAAATAGTGACGTTTGAAGATCTCCAGCTGTCATATCAGATCTATTAACAAAGTTTCACTGATCGTGTCCTTCTCCTATTTGTCTCCAAAAAAAAACTATATTTACTGATCTTTTTCTTTAGTTTTACACCGTGAAGCGATAATGATAGAAGAAAAATGGTATACTCTAGCATCCTTTCATACTTTTTGATATGTTAGATCTTTTCTCGTTATAAAAATGGAATGGTGATTATGTCATGATTAATATATTTATGATATGAATATTTAATGTAATGTGGTTTTAATTTATAATTATAATTTGTTTAATAAAAATAAATTTAGTTTTTTTAATTTAAAGTAAAATTGGTTAACTAATGTTTTTAATTAATTTAAAATTTTATTAATAAAATTAAGTATTATTTATATAATTATATTTTTTTAAACGAATTTTATTATCAAATAATCAAATGAAAATTATTGAGGTTAGGAAAATATGTCTTACTAAGGATAATATTAGTTTATACAATGTTTTTATGAAAAAATATAAATTTAAAATTAATAAAAATATTTATAATTATTATTTTTTTTTAAATAATTATATTATATGTCTATTAGGTATAGAATAGATGGTGATGTGGTGTATTATTAAGTCATTTTTTGATGTGGATATCATTAGTTTTAGATTCCATTGGAAAAAATCCAGTGAAGGGTCAATGTGGCCTACGCTGGTGTAGTCGGGGTTAGTGTGATCCGGGTGATCTTGAAGGCTTAGATGCCCTTGAATCGTAGTTTCTCAAACCACAGGTCAATCGTGATGTAATCTTTGATGAACTCAAACCACTTGATGAACAAAAAAAACCTATAATTACACAACTAAAAAATAATATAAACTAATTTGAAAATACAAATTCACTTGAAATAAATAAAAATAAAAACCTATAATCACATAATTAAAAAATAATATAAATTAATTTAAAATAAATAAAAATGTTTTTTATATAAAAACTTTCATTAATTTATATACATGCAAATTGAAATGTAGATATTCCTCATGGCTTCCACTTAGATAATTATAGGCTTTCAAAATTATGTACATAAGAACAATTTTATTTTATAATTTTGATCTAAACAAAATATATCAATTCTATTCAAATCAACAAAAAAAAACTTAGATAAAAATAAATTTCAATTCAAATCAACAAAACGCCCAAGGTAAAATTTCCCACTATGAACTTTATTGAATATTTGGAAACAATTGCACTCAAATCAACAAAAGGCCTAGGGTGAAATTCAACATGATGCAGGAAAACATATGGAGACTTAAAAGTAGAGAAATTTGGATTGGTGTGGGGGATTGCAATACCAATTTTTTTCACTGATTCGCCTCTCATAAGAGAAATATTAATATTATTTGGAGCATGAAGGGAACGGATGAAAACTATAGATTTTCTGGCGTGCAGATCCAAAAAGAGGTTGTTAAAGTTTACAGAACCTCTTCTCGACTAGAAGTGAGGCCCTCATTGAAAACCAACTATGGGGTGTTGAGGAATACCTGAGGATGTTTGATCAAGAAGCAAATGATGCCCTCTATATACGGGTTTTCTTCGAGTAAATTCATTCAATCTTGAAATCTTTTGCCAGGGACAAATCCCCAAGACCTCATGGTTGGATAGCGGAAATATTTCTGCATTTTTTTGAGCTTATGGGACAGGAATTGTGAGATATGGTTGAGGAATCCCAGAATAGGAGGTTCATTTCCAGTTCTATTAAATATACCTTCATTGCAATCGTCCCAAATGTCACCTCTCCAGAAACTTTCTCATACTTTAGGCCGCTCTCTTTGTGCAATATCATATACAAGCTTATTTCAAAGGTAATTGTTGAACGAATCGAAGGCACTCTCTTAGTTCATATCTCCATGGAACAATTTGGATTTCTCCACAATAGATCTATTCATGATGCAATTCCCATTGCTCAGGAGTGCATCCACTCCATCTAGACCAAAAAGCTACAAGCAGTGGTGATGAACATAGATTTGCAAAGAGAATATGATTGTGTGGACTGAAATTTTCTCAGGATCATTCTGCTAAAGATTGGGCTTGAGATTCGAAATGTGGAATGGATCATGGCATGTGTCATGAACATTTGGCTTGTTGTCCTGATTAATGGATTTCCCACTGATTTTTTCGAGTAGGCAGAGGTCTTTAGTAGGAATGTTCATTATCCCCTCTGCTCTTCATTCTTGTTATGGACGACATTGGCAAGAAGATAAACTTGGCAAATGTTTTGGGGATGTTCAAGGCACTATAAATGGCGCCATGGGTTAACATACCACATCTTTTATTTGTTGATGATATCCTTACCTTTGGGATGATGGTTAGGGCACACTAGGAGGCACTTCACTATATATTTCACCGTTTTGGAGAGGCTTCAAGTCTCATTAAAAATGGACATAGATCCTTTCTTATTTAATCAAATGGAAATCAACGTGATATCAATTGCATTGCAGTTGGAGTGGGCAAGAAACTCCTACAGGATGAATTTTCCTACTTGGGATTTAGATTGAAACTGACAAGCTACCGTTTGTAGGACTAGGCATGGTTTCTCTCAAAATTTGATAAGAATACTATGGTTTGGACAAATTGTTAGCTCTCATTGGGTGGGAGATTTACCTTGATATAATTTGCCTTTCAACAACTAGTGATTTATTGGATGCACGTTTTTACTATTTCGGTTCATATAAATTCTCAAATTTGTTCCAATTTGGCATGTTTCATGTGGTCTGGTGCCGGTAAGGAATGAAAATATCATCTAACCTCATGGATTTCTATAATTACACCTAAGGAACTAGATGGTTGGGTGATATTGAACTCCCAAGTATTTGGTTAGTCCCTGTTAATGAAGTCCCTCTGGCGGGCACTTTTCGGTGGGGGCATTTGGGAGTATATCATTTCTGCTAAATATCATAAGAAAAAGCCTAACATACATTGGATCAAGTTGGAATAGATCAGTATC
The DNA here is from genome assembly GCA_000404065.3 of Pinus taeda. Lineage (NCBI taxonomy): Eukaryota > Viridiplantae > Streptophyta > Pinopsida > Pinales > Pinaceae > Pinus > Pinus taeda. The sequence goes on from APFE031616578.1 coordinate 154,943, forward strand.
AAGTGGGGATCGTACATCTGGCAGAGTTTCCAAAGGATAAATGTAAGGTTCCTCTAACAGCCCTTGTGAAAATTCCATGTAATAGAATTTAATAAAAGAAAAATAATAACCACAATTGATTAGACACTTATTCCAAGCTAAATGTTGGGAAAGACATCCTAGTGTGGGTGTTCATCTAGTTATTAATGGCTAAGGAAATTATTAAAGGAAATGGCTAAGGCTTTGGAAAGGAAAAATGACAATTTTGGCACATTTATTTTATATGAAAATAATGGAAATTAGGAGAAAAGGGAGGTGAAAGGTCACAAGTTTCATGTGAGGAGGAAAATGAAGAAAAATAATGGAAAATAAAGAAAATAAAGGCCTCGTTCATAAAAAGGCTTCTGAAGATCAACACACAGACTTTTCTCGGTTCAGTTTTGGAGCTCTCTCATTATTCTCTCTCTCCCATACTCTTGGAAACTTAGAGTTTTCTTGGAGCACTCATGGAGGAGTGTGGCACACTTGGACTTTTGGAAAGCGCAAGAGAACATAGGGATCAATGACTACAATGGATTTGGCTTGCTGGTACAGAGTGGCATGTATGTTTTCCTCACTATTTTTTGGCATGCATGGCATATGCATGTGGTTTGTTGTTCATGATCTGTCATTAACATGGAGGATGATCAGGATTGATAATGGATTTTCCTAGCCTTTCCATTTCTTGGATTGCCATGGTGATTGTGGATTTATTTCCTTGTTTTTCATTGGTTGGTTCTCGTGTTTCCTTGCCTTGGATTGAGTTATTAGTCCTAGAAGCCTTACTTGGAAAATAGCTCTCAAAGCCTTGTAACAGCTTGAGTTGAGTTACTAGTCCTGGAATCCTTGGTTGGACAAATTCCCTAGAAGCCCTTGGTGGGTTAAGTGACTAGTCCTAGAAACCCTGGTTGGACAAACACTCTGGAAGCCTGGAATAAGTTGTGGGTTGAGTTTCTAGTCTTGGAAGCTTTTGTTGGACAAACACTTTGGATCCCTCGAAGGCTTGGATAGAGACCAATATGATGGTGGTTTTGTGATGTTTCACCATGAGGTGGAATAACTATTTGATGGGTGGAGGTGGGTGGCCTCTAGAAGCCCGAGATGTTTTTGGATTGATGTGTTCTATGAGATCCCACATTTATGCTTGGAATATGGCACGAGAGTGAATGGCTGAAGAGATATTTGGCTCATCCATTCTACAGTTGGGTGGAACATGGAAGTCCCATCCCGGGTTTGGATTTTTCATCATCAATATGAGTTTATTTTTCCTTATATTTCTATAAGTATTATATTGGTTTATATGTGGATCACATGGTTGTGATTTCATTGGTATTTCTATTGCTATTATGTTGGTTATGTATGCATTTTATGGCAGTAGCTACGTATGGATCTCATCATGTTTTTACTTGTTAATGAATGAACAATGTATCTATGACCTAATGGATGAAATGAAGCCAATGTGTTGAGGCATCAATGCTTCCTAGTGATTCTTAGCTAGGTATGAGACCCCTATGTTTAGATCTATTATTTATACCAGTAGATTTCATATTTGTGATATGTTTGATGAAATGCCTATCATGGCTAGTAGGGGTCTAGTCAAGGTCTTATTCAAGTAACTACATTTTTACTGTCATTTCCCTATTAGCTTACTTCTTTGAAGGTGTTACTCAATTCTGGGCAGGGACCTGTGATTTGGGCCTGAAAAAGTTTCTCAAATCTCAGGAATGGCACAGAACTAAGCAAAACAGTCCATGGACACTGGCATGCCTTGTCAAGAGAGCATCCAAAGTCCTAGACACTGGTAGGCCTATAGCATGGGAGAATCTACGGGTCAAGTTGTCCAAAATCTCAGTGGGACCCAAGGGCTGGCTGGCAGAAAGGTTGCGATGGTTCCTAAGGGTCCTAATGTTGATGTTGAAGGCCTGTATGGTGTGTTTCCATTGGTTCCACTTAACGTAACTTAGGAGGTCGAATCATATCATAGTGTCCTCTCGTTGCATGTTTACCCTAGTTGGCTGGTTACTTAAGTAGATGTGGGAGGAGGGTGTTACAGTTCCTACGTTAGGTGAAACGGATATTTGGGAAAATAAAATTGTTGATTATTGGGCAGGACAGGATTGTTGGCATTCTAGAACCCTATACAAATTCTGATGAAACGATTGAGGCCCTTCGCCAGAGAGGCACTATTTTTTTTCATCAAGTAATAAACTGTTAAAATGGAGACCATTAGACATGGAAAGGGGAAACACATCTCGGATTGGTTAGGCATAAGGTTGCATATTGGAATAATTATGTTACAACTCTAAAATTACAAACATCTTATGAACCTTGCACAGGATAATATAACATCGTTTTTTATTTCTATCTGGAAAATACACACCCCTTTGAAAATTATTATGTTCTGTTGGTTGGTGTGGAAGAAAAATATATTAACATGGGATAATATGTGTTAAGATGGCTTTCAGGGCCTAGAGTGTTGTCCATTATATGGTTCTGAGTGTGAAAATATTGTACATCTATTCCTATCTTGTAGTGTCATCCTTCTTGTCTAGTCAATGACACTATCTATCTTCAAAATTTATGATAGAAATTCCGCTTATATTGAGAAATGTTTGTGATGGGGATTGGAAGAACTAAGCATACAAAATTCATCCCACTGTTTGTAATCTGGGAGATCTGGAAGACCCAAAATCATCTCATCTTTCTAGGAATCCCTCATAGTCCTTACAGTACATGCTCTAAAATTTTGGCTTGGCTCGATTATATGGAGTCACAGAAGGGAAATACCAAAGACATGTCGAGGAGATATATGCGTCCTCAGATAATATTGTCGGCGGGTTTTTTTGACGGGGCGACATAGTGGGAAAGATGCGGTTATGGAGATTGGTTACACATCAAAGGTAATTCTCATTATAAGCTACATGGTTTGGGTGATTATGCACAAACTCTAGAGCTTATATGGTGTCTCTTTGGGGTCTCCTTTGGTTTGCAAATGATAGGTAGATCCGACACATCCATGGATATGGAGACTCTAAGACTATCATAGATGACATTTTCGGAAGAAAAAAAAAATTGAGCCCCCACAACTCAAGGGCTGGGAGGCACGTACATATGGCCTCATTAAGACCTTTTAGAGTTTTCACATTTTGCATATATATCGGGAATCGAACGGGATGGCAGACTCCCTAAACAAAAAAGGATTGCATGATGATGAGGGCTACATGTATTATACATATATTTCTGATGGGTTGTCAGGGAGGAGGGGAGAATTTCCCTTCCAAAGTTGGTTCACCGGTATTTTATTTCTTAGAACTTATAATGTTGTCATGTTCGCTACTTATCTTGAACTATTTGGATGATTTTTTGCACAATATTTTGTTTTTGATAGATGAAGTTTTCAAATGTACACGGGATGACTCTCTAAATATGTAGTTGGGGGTATTTTGACTCTTGTTAGTTTCTCTTTTAGAACTGGAAAAATAAGCAAAATGACATAAATATGTAACTGGTTTCCTTCCTTAATAAAATCCAGTTTAGTTTTTTCCCTTTGAAAAAAAAAATATAATAATAATATAAAAAATGTGAATAAAAATAATAAAAACATTTAGCACAAACTGTATGTATATTTGGAAAATTCAAAACCCTTTTAAGTATACATATATTCAAAAATTGCTTTAAAATATAACAATATTATTTAAATAATAAATAAATAGTATTAAAAAATAATTATTAACAATCATTTATAACATTTATAGGTAATTTTTTTATATAACATTAAAAAAATATATATAAACAGTTAATAAAAAATTTAAAATTTAAAAATTTGTACAATGTTATTATATTTTATATTCTATATAAATTTATTTAGAATGTTTAATTTTAAAATTAACAAATGCAAATTATAAGGAGATTAAATATAAAAAAGTGAATTAAAGAATTTGAAAATTAATATATACAATATTATCATATATTATATTTTGGTATTTAAATTTTTTTATAAAAGATATTTTTATATTACTATTGTACAAATATATAATAAAGCACATAATATCCAAAATATAAACATAAACTAACAGAAAATATAAACTAATAAGCATAAATATAGACAGTTTAGTGTCTTGAGTTGTGCTCCTTTTTTATTTTGCACTCTAGTTTTATCATATTGGAGAAAGGAGATCCACTTGAAAAGATTGTTATCATTCACTTTCATCATTAGAAGAGGAGGAATTAACATAATTTTCCTAAGCCTTTGCCAACCTTGTTATTTTCTTATCAAGGTTGTCTACTTTCTCCATTATTTTAGCTATAAAATATCATCTCCTATTGCCTCTCAGCTCTTTCAGCAAAGACCTTTTCCATTAGAGTTTTGATGTGTCAATGTAGGTTAACTCTTTACATATAGGATGAGGTGGGAACTTGGTTGAGCTCCCTACATCAGCGAAAAATTGAAGGACATAAAATTATAACTGTTGAAACCTCAGCGAATCTTACTAGTGTCTAGTATACAAAATATAAAATATTTTCACATATTTTTTTTTAAAAGCATCTAATTATCAAGGGCATGTCAAACTATACCAAAATAAGCAACACTATCAACATGCCACCCACTCTATAAGAAATCCCAATATAAAAATAAATAATAAATATGTAACATGACACGAACAAGTGACCCCCTAAAAATATATGATAACATTAACTATAAGTAAAATAAAAAGAACAAATATAAAAATTGTTATATGCAATGCTTGCCTAGCACGTGCCTCTTATGCAAAAAAGTAATTGATAGCAGAATAATCCCTGTGAGAATAATTATAGGGTAGTATAATATAAATTTACGATATTGAAAAGGCACGGAATATTCAATTAATTCAAATGGTCACCTACATGATCATGGGCATAGAATAGATAGTGACAACGTGTTTTGTTAAGGCACTCCATGGTGAAAAGGTACTGGATCAAAACCTAGTACGTAAAATTCCAGCCATGTTATAGGTTGGTGTGGCCTAGGTAATTTTGAAGACTTTGAAGCCCCTATTTCTTGATTACTCAAGTTAGTGTTGGTGATCTCAAAACTCACAATACCTAACAAACTAAAAAAATAAGCACCTACTTCAAAAATTAATAATTAATTATGACTTTCCACTGAACACTTAACACATTATCCTAAAAACTACACTCTACTTTTCATTGTACAATATATCCACCCCTATTCTCTTTGATGTCTCTTTCTGTCACAACTCTAACAATTTAAGAACAATGGAATCATTTTTTTTATATTTATTTTTCCTAAGTTTGCATCATTACAACACTCCTATCATCCGACATTTGTTCATTCGTTTTGGTATTAATGATATAGTATATATTGTTTTAATCTTCAACTCTTAGAACCCTTCCTCGTTCAAAAGTTAAAGGGTATATCTCCCTTTGTAAGCTTATTCGAAGTAATTGTTGCAGTAGTTTTAGAAATTGTATTGTAATCGACCCTTAACACTTTACCCTATTTTAAATTGACTTATCCAAAGTAATGTTGGGACACTTCTTTTAAAGTATTGCCCTGGATTTATTATAGTTCTAGTACTATAGCTATGGGTTAATTTTTATACATTTTTTTTTGGACTTATTAAAGTGCCAGCACCAAAATGATGGGATAATATTTAGAGATTACATGGGTTCACTTTTCCAAAAGTTTGGGTACTTCTATACATAGTGTGAAATTGTCATTAACTAACACATGGCCTTTCATAATAATTATAGGCATGTGTTACCCATTCAGGGTATGTAACTATACTAACTTCGTGCATTTTCTTTTAGTGTTGTCTGTCGCACTCTACCTTGGGCCTTTAAGGGTTCACTCCGCAGTTGCCACATTTTCCTCCTTCACATCGGCACATGTGATCACCTGGCACATTTTCAATGGTGGCAACGACCTTTCGTAAACCAAAGGCTTAGATCTCTTGACATAACCCTAATCCCTCAATTCGGTAAACCTTTGGTCATTATGCCACTCTTCTTGCCACCTTTCTGGACTGGTGTCTTTGCAACTCTATTCTATAATCGTTTGTCGATGCATGGCTATCTGGCAGCATACAAAGGTCATGGAGGTAAACAAAACTTCACTCTCTCTCCACTCGTCATTATTCCTAGCCTACAGGTCATAGGTTTTTATTGGTTGAGTCATAGCGCTCCTTTTAAGTGGCATTTCCAAGAGGAGTTCTGTATTTTGTTTTTAACACTTTGTTTCCTTTCCTTTTCTGGGTCACCTCCTTTCTCCAATCGCTGGCACCCTAGCTTTATGTTTAATGGTTTTAGGACTACCTCTCATAATGGGGTCTCCTTCCCCGGTTCGATTCTCGCTCGTTCCAGGTAATTTATTTTTCTTTGGTCAAACTGTTTTCGTGTTATACGTTGTTTTCTTTTCAGCAGGAGTGTCATGCTTCCAATCGAGGGTTTCAACTCCATAATGGTTCCCTTGATTATGCAGGAGATTTGAAGTGAGGCTGATGACCTGCTACAAAAATTCTTTGCAATTATCTTTCATCGCCATATTTCTTTGGTAAATTTAATTAGGGGTTCGATAATCAAATATGGGCTTGTTGATTCCACTATGTCAAATTCTTGCTATTATAGTTTATTTTTATTGTCATAAAATCTTTTCCCTTCGTTAGTGTTTAAACACAGTTGGGTTTTTCCTTCATGGTGCAAGTTTAAATGGCGCAGACATCCTCAATTTTTCTCCAGGTCTGAACATGTAAAAGTTTATCTTGTCCCGAGTTAATTTATCTTCCTTCTATGAATACTACCCTTGGGATTTATTACACACTAATTCATAACTAGTCTCTTTTGTCTGGCACATAGTAATTGGTAGTGATTTTTCTTATGATTGTTCCCCTCTGGCAACGAGACCCCGCAATCGTCTTTGATGCTCCAGCTCGTTGATTCTTGTTGTATGTTAGTTAAATTTACCCTGTTGGGTTTTGATTCTGTACCAAGTTATGCTGGGATGGTTGACAATTGGTGGCTTTGTCCATAATACAATCCTTAAGTTTACTCTGAAATATTTTCTTCGCTATTATTTCCCTAAACTTGTGAAACTTTGTAGGCCCTAAACACTCAGGGCGTAGACCCCTGGTTACTAGGTTATAGAGCTAATATTCTCACATGTTGTAAGAGACCTATGTGTATTTTGTAAATTATAATGATTGTGCCGACAGTGTTGTTCCAAACGGCTTGGAGTTCTGGATGTTTATTTTTGTGAGAAAGTCTATATAATATAAAATGTGTATATATTCATATAATTCATTATTCTATTTCGCCTCATATGTCAAAGTCTAAGTACAATTGCTTCGCTCAAGTTTCAACATATATTTTTCCAAATGTAATCATTCCTTCATTATTCTCAGTTCATCATATGTCCCTGTATTGAGACAAATGAAATGATTGTTTCTTATCATTATTTTGAGATAAAATTAGCTCAATCAAATAATATATTCTAATGATCAATAATGAGGAAATTACAAGATATTTATACAATCAATAGTCTCAAGATAGGAATGCTATCTTAGACGTACAGTAGTGTGGTTGAGAGATTCTCTCAACCACACACTAAACTAGAGAAAACTAAATCCCTATAATGTAGGAACAAACTCCTCAAATGGAGAATTGTAACCATAGACAAGTAGGAATTAATAATTTCCAACTTCCCCCCTTAATGATTACTTGTCATGATAGTCAAATCCATCATCATCATCACACGAATTGCATGTACAAAACCTCCAAAAACACAATCTGCCACCCTCAGACAGATCCACAATCTGCAAATTTGGCATTTCCAATACAACTAAATTGATTCGATCTGCCTCTCCTGCAGATCCACTTGAAGGTGAATTGGCACGATCCTGAATGATAAACCCGCGCCCATTAGCGCGATTAATGGCCTAACAGATGCGCCAGTTGGCCTTCCTGGCGATGCTCTCAGCGCGAAAAACACCAATCCCCTTCTACTCAGAAAAAGGATATCTGAGTCCGAGCCAGGTGTTACTGCAGCCCACCTGCTCCTACGAGCACAAAGCTCCTGTGTACACTCGCCACCACCGGGCAGATCCGATCTGCTACCACTGAGCGATCGAGGATCTCACTTCGCCACCACCGGGCATATCCGATCTGCTACCACCGAGTGATCAAGGATCTCACTTCGCCACCACTGGGCAGATCCGATCTGCTACCACCGAGCGATCAAGGATCTCACTTCGCCACCACCGGGCAGATCCGATCTGCTACCACCGAGCTGATCAAGGATCTCAGTTTTCCACCATCGGGCAACTCCTGTAGCCACTAAGGCTCTATAAATGGTTTCAGGCTGACCACAAACCATTACAAAGTGGTTTTGAGATCACCACGAACTTTCAAATGCCTTAGCAAGGCTTACATTCAACATTTGAAGTTTCTAGTACATACAATGACTATTACAATAATATGTTAGGGAGTCTATCCCACAAACCACACTAAAAAAAAATCTACTTTGTTGTCCACCTTAACATTGTTGCTGCTTCATTATCCCAAGTTCACATTTTGGGCATCATCTTTATGATTTAATTGTCTTGGATTTTCCTGCATGACTTGTTAGAGTAGCTAATTCTAACAAAACCACTCCATTGAGTTAGCTAAGCTCAATGCTTATAATTCCAAAACATTTATAAATACCATATTTTACCGTTGCAGTGGCAAAATATTACCAAAGAAACTCGAACCCAACTGTTATGGCTCATCCGTCATCATGTTAACCAGCTAGTCGATTCATCCTCCTGCCCGCTTGCTACATGTCTGTGCAGTGCTACATATGGACGGGGAAATAACATCACTCTGAGTATCCTGCTCCTCGTTCTCATTTTTTTTTTTAATTCTATAAAAGGCAACAGTCACCGACGGTCTATCATTCATAACAGCGATTATGAATGATAGATTGTTGAAGCACTCGCTGAAACTGGGACCTTCTGGATCGAAATTGAATCCGAAACAAACTGGAAGTTCTTGCACATCTGCAAACAATACTTCAGCACCTGAGTTGATTCGTTTATGCAGGCCAAACATTAATGCACGAATGATTATATAAGGATTGAAATCGTCCATGACGCGTCCGTTAACTCCAGCGGCCAACAGCTCCTGTCTTATCTCCTCCATACGCAATGCCATCTGAAATCAAGAAGGATGAAAGATGCTCTGCAAAATATTTGCTTTGTTTTACTAAAATTTCTGAATGGAAGTAAAACCAGTCATCTCTGCCATTGCTTTTCCTCAATCTCACAATTACATAGCAGTCACAATTGGGAAAAATGACAAGAATGGCAAATTCCCTGAGATTCTCAGCCTTAAACAAGTTAAAACTCAAAACATATGTTGCAACTCCTAGAAGTAACAATCCAAATTCCTCAGCTTTACAACTGATCTCATTGACCCGAAAACAGGCTTGGTTAAGAACCTCAAAAATACAGGTTCACCTATTCAAATGAACAGGACAAGTTTATCTCAATAGACTTTTACCCCAGCTGTAATGAATACGGATTAATTTACTGCATCTTCTTGCCCTTCGATGCCCAAGATGACTTTTGACATGATGCCTACGCTATTTACGAGAAAACAAGAACAGGACAACCAATTCTCCATTCAGTTGAACTCCAGAGAACTCCAGTTCTGTTGCTGGAGATCGCCGATCATGGATCATAGAGATGGAAGCCACGGCGAGGAACCACACGCTAAGAAACAGATCTGCAAACTGCGCCTCGATTCCGCACATCCGTAGATTCAGCCAACTTTTACCGATTCAGGACTGAATTAATCAACCGGAATCATTCTTCCTCGCCGGATCTTTAAGACCAATCCTCTGCAAAAACCTCGAACGCTCAAGAGGAATGGAAAAGTAAGCTAAGGCAATAAGAAAATCACTGACCATCTGGCATTGCATTATGTTCTCAACATTCCACCATCCTCTGATGCCATTGCAATGTTCTGGAGGAGGAATGAAACAATGACAATCCCACCCAGACAGATCATTGCAACAATCTCGTCAAGTCCTTACGGCATGTGAACTGTGTGATAACAGGGAGCAGTGGCCTTTTGAAGAAACACAAACAAAGTCACGTGTTTGAATCTGCTCGGATCACACACATGTATTAGTACCGCAACCAAATTCCAGGAGGAAAAAAAAATATCCGCCATGCCAGAACAAATGACGACCACCGATCCGCAGTCTTCAGGCATCACCATGCCTCCACTGTGCCACCGAGAGAGTTGCACGCAGTGCAGTCAAACAGAGTGATTTGCAGATCACACCTTCCCTCACAAGACAACCATGCCTCCGATGCCTCTGGCACAAACCTCCACGTAGCATAAGATTAATGAAAAAGAAAAAGAGTATCCCATCATTTATGAGAACAGATTGTCAAATCCATCCAATCCGAAAAGGGAGAGGCACCGTTGGGCCAAACTACCTGCCACGGCCGTCTCGGCAAGAAAGAAAATATGAATTTTATTAATAATGTTCAGACCCGCCTGCAAGCGCAACCGTAAAGGCAAGGCCGTGGAATTCTCACACACACAAACCCTCACAGGGGCTCTCACAGCCCTAAATACAAGAAATAAAATACATCTATTTCTATTTACCTCAATCATCTGACTCGCTCGATTTACAGATCAAATCCCTAGTAATACATTGTAAAATTGTCCTTCAATACCGATCCATTAAAGCCATGGCTCGAGCTTCACGTTTAATGAGTGATATTTTGGTGAACACCAGATCGATTCTCCAGCTTTCAAATTCCAACACACCGCAGACCCAACCTGTACGAAACCACTGGTCACACAAGCTACTCCATGTCTGCTTCTCCTACACTCGGCCTCCCAGAAGAGAGAGTAGCACGCACGCACCATCATATTCACCACAACACATCCAAATCGCTGCAGACTGAATTATGGCAGCTGCGCCTCCTTTCAGGCTGTGCCCTTCAGCCCTTGTCTCTGCGCTCTGCATCAACGCTGCTCCACAACAGTATCTCCATCGGCCCACACGATGATGGACAAAAAAATGTAGTTTATTTCTCTATGCCCAGGAGCAGCCCACCCCACAAGGGGCTAGGCCCTCAGGCTCTGATACCAAGATAAAATTAACACAATCAATAATATTCTCTATTAATTAATGAATGAGGAGATTACAAGATATTTATAGAATTAATAGTCTCAAGATAGGAATTCTATCTTGGACGTACACTAGTGTGGTTGAGAGATTCTCTCAACCACACACTAAACTAGAGAAAACTAAATCCCTATAATGTAGGAACAAAACTCCTCAAATGGATAATTATAACCATAGACAAGTAGGAATTAACTATTTCCAACTATAACATAAATCGCGCCTCGAGCAAGGCTGTGTGAAGGTAGCATTGTAGGGTGTGAGGTACTTATAGGTGCGTGTAGCAACGTGCGTGAAGGGTTAAGCCGCCGACCATCGAAAAACCATCAAACATATCTAGGGTGTGAAAACCTCGTTCGAGCACCCTCCCATACTACTTTGGGTGAGACCTCAGTCTGCACTCCATGGACTATTGCCGAAAGGGTCAGCAATACTGGGATTTGCTTAGCTAAATCATCTCTGAAACTGGGTCAAGCCCCTATAAGCCAAGAGGTTGCAAGTGGAGGAACCATAAATTGCTCAGGAAAGTGCCATAATATCAAGCTATCCATGCGAGAATATGTATTGAGTAGCCTAAGGCGTTCCATTGCAATGGGGGGTGCTCATGTTGTACTAGGAGTCCAATGGCTACAATCCTTGGGTACGATAGCTTTTTATTTTCAAGAACTTTTCATGAAATTCTCTATAGAAGGAAAGGAAGTTGAATTAAGGCATATCACAGGGAAACTGGGAAAGATAATCAGCTCTAACGGAATGACAAAGTTTCTAAAGAAAGAACAATGAGGCATAATTGCACAATTATGTTCACTACAGGTTCCCACATCGAAATTATACATTTCTCCAGATCTCCAAAAAGTCTTGGACAATCATTCCAAGGTATTTGAGACTCCCATAGGCCTCCCACCTATTCGTGATAATGATCAAGCTATTAATTTTATTCGAGGAAGTGTTCCTCCAAACATCAAGCCTTACAGATATCCCTATGTCCAAAAGAGTGAAATTGAACGTATGGTTGAAGAAATGTTCAAGGATGGAATAATTCAACCTAGTCAAAGTTCTTTCTCTGCTCTAATACTATAAGTTCATAAGAAGGATGGATCATGGTGCATGTGTCTAGATTATAGGGAGCTCACGAAGCTCACTATTAAAGATAAATTTCCCATTACTGTCATTGATGAATTATTTGATGAATTTCATGGATCAATTTATTTCACCAAGTTGGATCTTCGTTCATGATATCATCAAATTAGAATGAAGACTGAAGACATTACAAAAACAACATTTAGAACTCATGAGGGTCATTATGAATTTTTGGTCATGCCTTTTGGCCTTACTAATGCACCTTTTACATTTCAAGGTTTGATGAATTCCATTTTCAAACCCTTCCTTAGAAAATTTGTGTTAGTATCTTTTTATGATATATTAATCTATAGCAAGTCTTGGAACGATCATGTCCAACATGTTGACATGTTGGTCAAACTATTGGAGGAGAAACAATTATATGCAAAATTATCCAAATGTTTCTTTGGAGTACAAGAGGTGGAATATCTGGGACATATTTTATCTCATGAAGGTGTTAAGGTAGACCCTAGCAAAATTAAAACCATTAAGGAATGGAAAATCCCCACATCCATAAAGCATCTATGAGGATTTCTTGGATTGAGAGGGTATTATTGCAAGTTTCTTAATAATTATGGGAGAATAGCAGCTCCTCTAACAACATTATTGAATAAACATGCATTTCCATGGACTCCAGAAGCAACGAAGGCCTCTGAATATCTTAAAGAGACAGTGTGCCAAGCACTAGTCTTAGCTACACTGAACTTCACAAAAACCTTTATTATGGAATGTGATCCCTCAGGAAACGAAATTGGTGTTGTTTTAATGCAAGAAGAAAGACCCATTTCTTTTGAAAGTCCTCCAATCAAAGGAAAGTATTTACACAAAGATATTTATGAGAAGGAAATGTTGGAAATACTACATGCTCTTAAGGAATGTCACCCCTACCTAATGGGAAGACACTTCAAGGTAAAAACAAATCATGATAGTCTTAAATAGTTCTCAGAACAAAGATTATCTTCATAAGAGTAGAAAAAATGGGTCACAGGGATGTTGGGTTATGAATTTGAAATCATCTACAAAAAAGGGAAGCAAAATGTTGTGGCAGATGCATTCTCAAGAAAGTATGAGGATCTAGAACCATTTCTTTGTGCCATTTCTATTATCCAACCAGATTCGATAAATGAAGTAATGGATGAATGGAAGAATGATGATGAAGTGTGGGCACTCATTCAATAGATACAACAAGATCCCTGTACATCTAATACATTTAGTTGGAAAAATGATTCATTGTGGTACAAGGATCAGTTATACCTATGTAAGAATTCACAACTCAAACAAAAGATTCTTAGGGAATTTCACACCAATCCCTTAGGAGGGCACTCAGGATTTCTAGAAACCTACGATAGGGTTGAGAAGGATTTTTTTTTGGGATGGCCTTAAATTAGATATTGAAAATCTTATGGCAGAATTTCTGGTTTGCCGAAAAAATAAAGGTGAAACAATTAAGACCCCAAGACTATTACAACCTTTATCCATTCCAAGCCAACACTGGGAGGAGGTTTCAATGGATTTTATCCCAGGTTTACCCAAGTCTGAAGGAAAGAGTGTTATCATGGAGGTAGTTGACAAACTTACCAAGTATTCACACTTTTGTGCATTATCTCATCCATTTAAAGTGAGTACAAATTCTACTACATTTATGGAAACAAATCAAAAGCTAGATGGAAACCCAAAGATTATTGTAAGCGGTAGAGATCCCATTTTCACTGGAAATTTTTCGACATAATTATTTTATTGTCTTGGTACTTAGTTAGCTCATAGCTCATCTTATCATCCTCAATCTGATGGGAAAACTAAGATAGTAAACAAATTTTTCGAAGGATATATTCGTTGCTTTGTATCTGATAAAAAGACACAATGGGTCAAATGGTTGCCTCTGGATGAATGGTGGTATAACACTTCCTTCCATACTGTAACAAAAATGAACCCATTTATGGAACTTTATGGATATCATCCACCATCCATCACATCATATCTAAGAGAAAATTATAAGGTTCAAGCAGTGGAATATCACATCGAGCATCAACAACAAGTTCTCCAACTCTTAAAGGATAACCTCACCTTGGTGCATAATAGAATGAAATAGCATGTAGATCAACATTGCAGTGAAAGAAGTTTTGATGTAGGTGATTTGGTATTCCTACGGTTACAACCATATAAAAAAATTTCCTCAAGCAAGCTAAGAAGGATAATAAATTATCACCAAATTATTATGGTTTTTACAAGGTCCTGCAAAAGATAGGTACTATGGCATACAAATTGGAGCTTCCTACAGCTTCCCGAGTGCACCCTGTTTTCCATGTTTCATGCTTAAGAAGTTTATAGGTGAGAAGCTTCCAGTTCAAATAATATTTCTAGAACTTTATGAGGGAGGAAAAATCATATTGGAACCTAAGCAGTCAAAGAAACAAGAACTCGACATCTACGAAATCATTCAATTTCAGAGTATCTCATCAAGTTGAAGAAGTTACCTATTGAATATTCCACATGGGAGGATGAGAATTTTATACAGAAGCATCCAGAACTACTCAAGTGTTGAGGACAACACTTTTTTTAAGGAGAGGGGCATGTTAGGTCCCTATAATACTAGTGATTCCCTCATTACTATTGTCGTTGTATCCCTTATTGTTATTTTTGTGCCCCTATTGTCCACATATTATTATTATTGTTCCCCATAGAATCCCACAATTATTATTTTTGTGCCTTTATATTATTATTGTTAGGTCAGCTATGGTTATATTATGACCCCTTGGACTCCTATATATAGAAAGGAGGTTTTGTCATTTGAATCATCTAAGAATTATTCATTTGTGTAATGTCAAGGAGGTTAGCCCCTCGAGGAGGCTTATTTCTAAGGTGTTGATCTATATTTTCTATCTTTCTGTGAGTTGGTTTCATAACAGTGCACCTCACACTACTTAGGAATCATTTCTCTATCAATGTAATCTACATCAACTATATGTTTTTTTTTCTCTCTTATCCTCCCTGACTTGTATTATGAGGATATATGTATAGAATTCCATGGAGGAGGATGAACCAAAGGCATAAGCGATAATGGATTCATCAAAGAGGACGATAGGTGCCTTTCTGACACAAAAATCAACCATGAAAATAAGCAAATAAGAGAGCAAGAATGCACTGATTACGACAAGGAAATCAAATATTCTAAGATCATAGGTGGTTGCAAGGGAGACACTCTAGCACATATGGATTATGATGATCCAATCATCCCTAAAACTGATAGAGACCCAAAAAGGACCTCAGATTCAGTTGTACCCAATATTTTTAGAGTCCCAAAGCAAATAAATCAGATGCTGTGGAAATGGACGTAGACTCAGACAACCAAGATTGATGCATTGTGCCAAAGGAGAAGCTTCTAGAGGCCAAACATTTTTGACTAGGATTAAAGGAAGGAGAGCTCTCAATCATTGCTTTGGGTCATATTGGACTCGAAGTGTCACATAGGAAAGATGATTCTACTATGTGGATAGATAAATTGTACAACACTTTAGACCAAGATGGTCGCGATGATGGATTGACAATCCATGACACCTTTTGGTTATCGTATTTCTCAGCTCAGGTCTAGTTCTTACTATTTATTTCTCAAACATCGAAACTATACCATATTTTCATCACAAACATTTCATTTTGATATCCAATGAGATGGAAAAAATATCAATGAAAACAAATTTTCTTAGGTGAGCCACTCTTCTCCTGATATTGTTGGTGTTCTGTTATGGTAAAATGGTTGAAACTTGAAAGTATATATTTTTAGGTTATAAGTCTAGCTCCCCTTTGTTTTGTCTTGGAGTTGAGGTATTTCTCCCACTGCCACTATATCAGTCTTCTAATTTCCTCTTTACCAAACTCCTCCAGGGTTGAGTTGACTCAAGTCTAACAGTAATCATTGGGAAAGTAATCAAATCAGGCCCATTAAGAGATAACTTCATCCGGAGCATTGTTGAAATAGTCAAATTATCTGTAAAAATTTATTCTATCTATAAAAGGAAAAAAAAAGTCATTATCATTGTTTATTTATCAAATATCATTACTTGGTCTCATAACATACAAATGGAAAACCACCTGTCCATGCTATACAAAAATAAGACTCAGGTAGAGGTCATATCCATTGACATGACCCATTCTGATTGTAAGGACTAGAGTGGTTCATGAGGTCTGGAGGTTAGCAATTTTTTCCCCTTCAATGTGGCATTGTGTACCCGATAACATAACAGTGATGATGTACACTGACATGTAGGACAAGGGGATAGTTTCCTTCCACATTTCTAGCTCCTTCTTTTGGCATTCCATTTCACCTCTTGGTGCAATTTCTAGTTTTATAAACATTTTTTCTTGAGGTGGGCTTCACCCCATCCTATCCTAAGTGTTATTTTTGTTGTCCTCCAACAAATTACACAATGACTTGCAGGCAAGTTTCATAGAATTTTGGGTGAGTTTCAGCCATTCAAGTTGAGTTTTCACCTTGTTTCAAGAAAGTACTCATTATGACTCATAAGTCGTATCAATAATCCATCGTGAATGATCGATTCGATAAACTTGCAGGTTTCACTCTTCTATAGTATAGGGAACTACATTGTGCATAGGAAACCGTCCAGGGAAGGAAAGCAGGAACCACAAACCCATACCCTCCAGTCGCTCAAAACAAAGGATCACCTTCCAGAGAAAGAAAATATTGTGAGATCAGAATTTTTTATAGTTTGGCATGGGGATACTTCGACATTGCATCCATGAGACTAGTCTACATGATTGATGAGCATGTCCATGAAAAACTAGAAACGCTTGTTAGCCTGATAACCCTAAATCTTTCCAATAACAAGCTTAGTGGGTGGTTTCCAATGAAATTGGGTACACATTCTAATATTTATCTGATCGATGTTTAAAAAAATGATTTTGAGGGCCCTCTACCTAGAAATCTACGTAGGGAGGATTTTTTTCTAAGTTGGTTATACTTAGGAACAATTTTAATGGGAATTCGTAGCCCTTTGAATCTTGTATTAATTTGCAATATCTAAACATTGACAACAATCGATTCAGCAGAATGATTGGACATTTAAGGAATCCCTTAAAGTCAAGTGCAAGAAATAACCAACATTTTGGGCCTCTTCTTGACAAGCTTGCATACATTCCACGCCTCTTAGACCTCAATCTTGCCAACAACAATTAACAGGTGGTATTTATCCATTGTTAGGTTCCTTGGAAAATTTAGCCTTTTACAATGTATCTGACAGTCAGTTGTCTAGCTCAATTTCATCCAGTTTCAAGAATTTCCATTATAGATATAGTTTTCTTGCCAATACCTACCTATCCACAGATCTAGCTTTGGGGCTTAGGGTTATACCAAAATATTAGGAAGAAGGTCCCCAATGAAAGCACTCTCCTAGGAGATGGACTAGGCACTTTAGACCTCAAAAACATGCGTACTCCCCCAGGTAATGGTTTGTTGGACAGTCCACACTTTCCATTGACCCTTCATCGGGACAACAAACTTTGTGGAGTTTTCTTTAGTGTTATTCATTCAACCTTGGATGTCAGGAGAGATGGTTTTGATCCTCAGACACATTAGGTCATGATCCTCTCTGCTAGGGAATTATATACATTGTATATTTTATCTTCCTCCATTTTGTATTTTATATTCATACATTATATTTTGTATAGGAGACCATTTGGTCCTCCTACATTGTATGGACATCATTGTACTCAATAGTCCCTTTGACCTACTTTTTGGTCAATAGCTGGACATAAATATAATTATATTATCTTATCTTATCTTCTCTTCCCTACACTAAGTATTCAAGATTTCCCAAACTAAGAAGCCTAAAAGGCATAGGCCCAAAGAACAAATTACTACCCACATCCATAAACTGCAAGTTTTCACAAGCCCACAATTCATTCGGAAAAATAGCATAAGAAAAATCATTTTAACATTCATGTGAGGCTTACAAGTTGCAATGCATATTTGAATGGGAAAGTTTTCGACAAGACTATTGAATGAGAGTTCGAATCCCACAAGCCTCACACATTGTGATGATTCAAGGCATTTGAATCATTGACGATTCAAAGATTCTCTTGTGGCATTTGTAACCAAGACATTTAAAGGCTTTGTTTGAAGTTTGAACTTCTTGGAGGGATATTTGATTCTATAAATCATTTTGTATGTCTTTTAGTACTGAGGTCAACAGTCTTATCAGTTTTCTTAATGTGGTTCCTTGCGTCAAGCATACAACTCCATGAGTTATTCAACCATTAAGAAAACAGGTTTTATCAAAGGCCATTTCATCCATGGTGATCCTATTATCTCCCAAGAGAGTATTACGTCAACCAACCAGGCACTTGGATATTAGTAAATATCTTACCTATTTTAAATGCTAGTCAACGAATCCCATAGTACACTGACATGGATCCCAACATTTACAATAACCTTAAGCATAGAATTCTCTGCCAGAAAAGAAGAAAAAATAGGCTTAGTTTGTATATATGCATATCCAAAGAATGGAATAGTTTGCCTACCAATAGATAGCTTGAAGACTGATTCTAGGAGCAATTGGGCAAACACAAATAGGCAAAAGGTCCTCTTTTGATAGTGCATAAAATAAATTTTAGTGGGGTTCCATTATTGATATGATATAATGGTTGAAGTAGTTAGAACACATTCTTCAAATGCCTCTACTACTTTTTGTTAATGGATAACTATTAGTAGTGGCTCTGCTTCACCAGTCCACTAGATAGGGTTGCCTTTCACCTCTTATTTATATTTATTTGTAGTAAATGCTCTAGGATATCTTTTTGAAGTTGTTGAACTCAATTTTTTTTTTGAGGAACTCACTTCTTAATTAAGAGCAGTTACCATCTTGTTGATGGCTTATTTATCACTCCCAACCTATCTTGTAACTCCGTTAAAGACAACGTATCTTATGTTCTGTTAAATATGCAGAGCTATGTGTTGGCTTGACATTTTTGCAAGAGTTGCAAGAGTTATTGCGAGGAAGGAAAATATGGGCATTCATCAAAAAGCAATAAGGCTTTCCAGCGTGGCTTAACATCTAATGGAAAATCATCCAGTCGTGGCATATGGAAATACCTGTTGGAAAGAAAGCTTCAACATTGTGTAACCCAATATGTTCTATTTTAAAGCTGAATCACTATCATGTTTAGAAACTTGGCTACAAGCCTACAAGTCATGTTTTTACTCTTCCTGCATAATTCATAGTGTAGGATGCCAACAATGGAAGATGTTTCTTTGACCCTCTATGGGAGAAGTAGAAAGGCAGGCAAATTAACCTATTGTTCTTTTTATTGAAGCTTTATTTGTTGTCTAGAAAGGATGGAAGGATTGGATGGATAGATATTTGTATTTAAGGGATAAAGTCAATGGAAAAATGGGTTATCAAGGACATAGGCAGAAATTTGACCTGAGAGATACTTGTATAAAATTTCATATGTAATCACACATGTAGAAGATATACCAAAGAAATGTGAATGTTTCATAGTGGGCTCAAATATTTTAAGATATCTAGTTCATCTATTATTAAGTATATATGGAAAGCATGTATGTTCTTTTCCCAAGAATTGTGTTTCTATGATGACTGCCATCAGTACTAGAATATTTCAGTGTTTCGTTGTAGCCTAGACAACTACCTCGTGGAGCAGGTCTTGGTGATCTCACTCCCATAGTTTATGCATAGGCCATAAAAGTAGTGACCGATTTCTTATATTAATTTCCATATATAGGGCAGAATCTCCCCTCATTTGAGCATCCTTCAAGAAGTTAAAACCATCTCTTAGGTTCTAATTATCTACCTTATATATGAACTGTGTTTTAAGCATGGTATCAAAATGAGAGTTTGAGTGTTCAGTTGTATGAAAATGCACATTGGTGTCTGTGGTAGTGAATAATACTACATGTAATTGAAGAGAATCTCTTCAATTTGCATGTGCTTTGTGCATGACATGTGACATTTGGCTAGTTCACTCTATCTAATTATTTTACATATAAAGGCATTGTCAAATAGAGAAGTGAAGATCCTGAATGCAATTTTAACACCCATGTACATTGTCATTTTATTTGAGACTCTGCTGATGACTAGCAATAGTGTGATTGTTATGGGAGTCCAACATAGGACATAATACCTGTGAATTATAGAAAAAAGATATATGCAAAGACTGCCACTAAATGCAACAATCGTGTAGGTCATCACACTTGTAGATCGTATTTCATCTCTAATGCACCACAAAAATAATGGGGTGAATATACAGAGAGGAAATTGGGATTAATCTCATTTCGCTCTTTAATATAAATTCCTTGTGGTGTGTATAAAAGTATTAGCTAACCTAGGAAACAATGTTGAACCAATAAGTAAAACCATGTACAAATGAGGGAGGAATCCCTTAATATTTGTAAGAACCCACTCCCTAAACCCAATGTTTAGTCAATTACTTGCATGCCAAACCCCGTCCTATGGAACATGTTGTAGAAAACACAAGGTGTGAAGGTATGTATGTATTGATGCACTCCACATTTTGATCAAGGCCACACAACGAACCATAATCGAGGCCTTAATAATCCCATTTCCATGTGCAGGGAATATGTGAATCAGATAAATAAAGTCCTCAACCCTGGATGAAGATTGGCTATTATTCGATATTCACGTTTGCTACTTTCTATGATTACTATGTATATCCTCCCCACTAATATCATCCATTATGGGTGCACTACTTGTCTCTCCTGATTTCCATCCTTGATTGAAAATTTCAAACTTTAGCATATTTCTTCTTCTGCCATTGAAACACATTGTTAGAGATACTCTCTATATTGATTACTCATATTAATCTGTTCAATCCCCTGATTGAAGCCCACACTCTGTATGCCCTGAAGAACATGTTCTATGTAATTTTAAAGCTATGTTGTTATTTTCAAATATGAATCTAGGTGTTGCTTCACATGCCATTTGTTTCTATGATTGACATTTGCATTGTTTGTCGATCGTGATTCCTTATCCTTTGTTATGTGTTTGGCCCTAGAAACTTCCATCTTTCTTATCTCCTAGAATAGACTACAATATCAAATACAAAACCTCTGCATTTATAAAGAATATGGAAGTTTGACATCTGTGGTATTGTTATGTGTATCAATGTATCTAAAATTTAAATTCTTTGGAGAAAACCTCATGTATAAATGGGTTTCGATTTCCGAGATATTATTGGCTCATTCGAGCAAGGGACTTTTAGGAAATGGTATGAGTTTATGCTTTCCAAGAATATTTTTTTGAATCCTCCTGGGTTCACCTATAATTATAAACATAGCAAATTGAATTTCAATTTATAGCCTTAAAAAAATTCCATGTGAAAGATGCAATATTTAAGTGAACTCAGGCAGCATACTCTTTGGCCAATTTCTCACTTGATGAATTGGAGAAGTTGTAAGAACACTTGGGCTTTGTTTTAATCATGAGTGGCTCCTTGTGATTAGAAATTCTTGATGACCGTTATGAAAGTGTGACCCTTACTGTGGGCATCCTCCATTGTGACCATTATGTGACCTCTCAAATGCCATGATCAACAACCTTAACAGTGGTAGTGCCACACCATGCCTAACCTCACATGAAAATTGTCTCCACACAGAGTGATCACATGTCTTCTCCACACACATTATTAGGCGAGATTTGTCTAACCTAATGAGCAAATGACTTCCAATCCAACTCAACCTATGTGCAACTTAGATCCACGAAGCTGGCCTCCTCCTTCCATGCAAACATTGAGAACATGATCCTATGCAGACAACAATTATCACAGGGAAAATATGCCTTGATATTTATGGAGAAAAAATCATGATTGAAAATTATTTTATTTCTTGGTGCATTATTGTTTGAATACTCTATGTGGGGAGATTCTAGAGATATTCTATGAGAAAATAGATTTGATATGTCCATCTACAAACTAATTCTAGATACAATCTAATGGATCAAAAAAAATATAGTTCAATAACATTGCTGCTAAATAATACTGGAATCAATTCTATCTGGTTCTCTAGAGAAAAGTGGTGTGTCATGACCAAAGGTAGAGTGAGATGCTTGTAGCACTGAATAAGAAAGAAACTCTATCTCCACCATTTATATATCAAAGGACATGGTATATGAAGTTGCATTGGCTCATGGGTGTCCACAAGCATCCAATCCCACCAATAGAAACCCAATAGTGATGTTTGGTTTTGGGGATATTTAGAACTAGGCCAATAGGGATGGCTAGCTTAGAAGTTTGCTAGAACAATTCTGCCCATAGGGGAACAACTTAAGCAATTGAAAGATAGTTACTTGAGTTAGAAGGTAAATTTATAACCTACCTGAGTGTCCCAAGACCCTCTTAGTGTCTATCTGTAATCTTAGTTTAGTTCTTATTAGGCATTTAACATTACCATAATTTCTTCCAGCTATCGCCTTCATGCCATGAGTCCTTATCTTAAGAGGAAGGAATGAGAAGCAAAGGCATGGCTACTGACTAGAGTGAAGTTGCAACAAGTTAGTTGTACTAGAAGGTGCAATTGAATCACTACCTTCAATGAGATCTAATGCTTGTGAGGTATTTTGGTTTTGCTGAGCCTATACGTCAAAGGAAATGATAATTTATGGAATTTTTCTTTCCCTTCATATATGTGATTTTTTGTCCACCACATACCTAATTAAGTTTGAAATTTGAAAATCCCTCTATAGATGAGAAGTGAAAATCCATTCTTGTTTTTTCTAGCTCGTTTAGTTTCAGATTGATGTCATCCACTTTACTATTGTCAATTATCAAGATTTATAATATTGCATTACTTTAATGGCACCAAGAGTAACATAGATTATATTTACAGGGTTTCACTATTAAGTGCACTTGTAGGAGGTATGGTATCACAATAGAAAAATAGAAACTCCATTATGTTTATGGAATTCCTAACTATTAGCTTCTTCTACATGAGAAGGTTTAGAGATACTGCCTTCGAAAGTTCAAATTTTAACATGAGCCTATAGTCTTCCAATGATAGCAATGAGCTCTGAAAATAATGAAAATGATTAGAACACCATCCTTGCCATAAGTAAACCACAATTAGTAAGTTACGAACAAATTAATTGAAAGGTGCTTAGGTTATGTAATTGAGCTTTTTGAAACTAAAAAAAAATTAGTGTTTTATGCCATACTAAATGAACAATGCTACTTAGAGTAATGGCTAAGTTTAGTATTTCTTTCTATCACAAAGAACTCTCGAGCTTTTGGATAAGCTAATTGTAATTTGATGGTTTTCCAGATGATGTAATAGTCTCTAATCTAGACTCTGAGTAAACTTGATTCTTTTTGGAAATCATATGGTTTGTACCTTTAAATTCAAATGAATATAATATTTTCAGAGTAATTACTCCATTATTTCTTGTAAGGACAAATTTCTTTGGCCATCAGTGTGGAAAGCACAATAGTCTCTTTTCTCATTTAATTTTAGTTTTTCCCTCCTTTTGGTATCTATTTGAGAAAATCTTAAATATTATACTGAAATTCTTGAGTATGAAAATTTCTGGTAGGACTATGTAAAATAAATGGATACTTAATGGTCTCTTGCAATGGAGGCCTGGACCAGATGTGAGTTGCAATATGCAAGATGGGTTATCTCTACATTTTAGAATTATGCACAATTGTCATTTAGCTAGGGCATTGATTACAGTTCTCCAAACCATATAGTTATTTACTTCATGTTGTCACTGTGTTTGCTACATTTTCTTTTGTGACCTTTTTTGTGATATATTATGATTTCATCAAGGTCAATATTTTTCTCAATGTAACTATGGCTGTCCCAAAGCTGGACAAGGCTTCATTTTGGGCATATCCCAGGTGTTTAACTTCAGTATTTCTCCTATCTGTTAACAGATCTTCAGTATGTTTTATTGATTCATTTCAGCATTGGGTATTACATGGCATTAATTACTTATGGGGGTGGTTTATTCTTCATGTTTCCTTTTGCAAAAATTAATCTTTAATTTTATGTGAATAGTGAATTTGAAGACATTTTTTATGTGGATCAGTTTATCACATCTCTCAGAGACATATTTTAGATAGTAAAGAATATTTCTTCAAAGTTGAATGCAAAGGCAGAATATGGGGGGCAAAGGGAGAAGATGGGGTAGTCTTCACCACGCCTCCTATGATCTGGTCAAACATGTCCTATTACCTACATCAGTTTGAGTATCGAAGATTATCATTCAATACTTTGGGCTTTGCACAGAAGGATACTAACAAAGTTTCCTACCATGACACAAATCCTTTCCCTTATAAAAAAGCAAAAAGTTTTGCATTTGAATAAGACATATGCACATCTCGAAAATAATAGCCTGCCACTTGCAGTTTAAAATCTATGTTGTCATGTGAATTACAACACTCTCCTTTTTACTTCAAAAATTGATGAATTGGGTGAATTTTTTTTTTTAAATATTGCAAAAGCATGGTCCTTTTGTGGCTCTTCATCTTTTTTATGAAAAGGATATATTAGTTTTTTCTGGTTGCACTCTTCACTATACCGATGAATAAGTTGAGGAACTCACCAGACTGAGGTATATTACATGTTTGGAAACCATAATATTTTCTTGGTCAAGCCAAAGTCTTTATTGTTAACAATTTCCATCCTACTATGTTGTTTTATTTCTTTCATAGGCATGCCTACCCTTAGTGGAAGGAGGTCATAACTTCTTAAATGAAGAGGAAGGACGGACTATGTCCCATAACACTAGAGGAGACTCCATTATTACTAAAATCTTTTGATTCTGATAGAAATATTCAGATATATATTGTTGTTGAAGAAATATATGGGGGAGGAAGAAGGATGCCTTCCCTCTATTCAACTTATCTAAATATTGTAAGTTGACTGATTTACTCACTTCAACCCATTTTCCTTTGAATTTGGATTTTCTTATGTCATGCACTCATGCTGATCAACAAAAAAATCTACAGGGGAGTAAGGAACCTCTTCTGAGTCCTATGGATTTAAATCAATTACAAAATCACTGATCTGAAATCGCTGCACTAAATTACATGGTGTCTTTGGCCAACGATGTGTTTATTCCTACATATGATGACAACATGGAAAAAATTATGGAAGGGAATTTGAGGGAATCTTATATTGTTTTGCATATATCTAGAAGACAGGATATAGTGGTTCCCTAGTGGTACGAGTTGTAGTGGTGACAAATTTAGGTCTCTTATAACAGGCCTTTGTAAGTAGCGTTAAGAAGCCTTGGGAATTGGGTCACAGGTATTATTAGTAATTTTCCTGTCAGTTGTCTACATTATTTATTATATGTTTCCTTTTTCTTTATTGATTTTTTTGGATACTTTCTTGATTGAGTTTCAGTTCAATGTAAATTGTGGAAATGCTTTGGATGTGTTAATCTTGTTATCCTAGTTATGCATCAACATTTGAGAATTATTTTTATGTTAATATTTTAGAATAAATATCCGTAGATGTGAAATCCTTAAATGAACCTCTTAGAATCCCATTCCTAATCATCCCAGAAGGGCCTCAATTTTAACTTAAAAAGTCACTCTACGTTGTAATTATTTTTTGAAGTGTGACAAATCCCTTGGAGATTGATTCAGGGCTCTCTTAGAAAGCCTTTGAGTCTCCATCTCAAAAATCCTTGGAAGTGAAGTTTCATGGTATTGGGAGAGGAGCACATGTGGGAAATATGATCCTTGCCTCATCCCCCATCAAAAAAGTAAAAAGACAAAAGAAAATGAAATAGGGAAACAATATTTGTTTGTCTATCTAAAAATATAAAATATCACAAGAAGAAACGATAATTGAGTAATAAAATTTAAATCTAGCTTCCAATAATATCCATGCTGGCAAAAATGCATAGAGCATGCTTATTGTAGGTGTATAATACACCTTTTCCTAAAAGTTGTTGAAGAAAATGTGAATAAATGAAGTGTGGAACAATGTTGTTGCTCACATGTTAGGTCCGTATAATACTAGAGATTCCCCCATTACTATTGTCACTGTAGCCCTTATTGTTACTATTGTGACCCTATTGTCCCCATATTGTTATTAGTGTGCCCCATAGAAACCCACTATTGTTATTGTTGTGCCCTATGATATTATTCTTATGTTGGCTTGATTATATTGTGACCCCTTAAACTCCTATATATAGAAGGGGGGTTTAGTCATTTGTATCATCGAAGAATTGTTAATTTGTGTAATGTAAAGAAGGTTTACCCCTAAAAGAGGCTGAATTATAAGGCGTTTATCTATGTTTTCTATCTTTTTGCAAGCTATTTTCATAACATTCGGTATCAGAGCTTTGGATTCTAGGGTTTTGCTGCTCCAAACAGGTCATTGTGGAATTTTATCTATAACTAATTTTCTACAACGTTTTATAAGCTAAAAAAAAACCCATTTGAGCTAGAATCATTCTAAACTTTTGGTCCAAATTTCAGAGCTTGTGTCACTATATTTTCAGATATATGATTTGATAAAGTTAAGGGTTTTGCAGATTCCTGAAGTACATTCCAAATAGGTGACCTGGGGAAAATCGTCATAACTTTTGTTCTGGGAATTAGATTGAAATTTCATAAGATGTTTCAGAAAGAGGCGAGCTATAGTTTTATGTATATCAGTTTTAGGTACTAAGTTCGAAATAGTGACATGTGGCACTTCATACAAGTTCGCTCTACTGAACTAGTCTATAATCAGGTCACCATGGGAGATTTGGGATAAATCTTCCTTGGATAGTCCAATATTGATCAAAATTGCGGGGTTAGAAAGAGGACTTAAAGAGATACTACAGGGCGTGATTTCAAATTTTTGAGATCTGCAGTTATAGAGATACAACGGATTCAATATCGAGCTCTTACAAAGTGAAAAAAAGTTGTGTAGATTTTTTTAAATTTTGCATAATATTGGTTTGAAAAATCAGTTTGAAGGAATTCAAAGGGAATAGTGAAGAATTATTAGCATTAATTGATTCCTCAAAGAAATAAAATGGAAACACCTAGTAAGAAACTTAAAATCTCTAGCATGAATAGCGAAGAACAGGAAGAAATACAACATGATATATCAAAATTACAAGACCAAGTACAACAAATTTCACTGTCACAAAAGGTAAGTCAAGCCAAGATGAATGGTGTGGAACCTAATATGAATGGTGTGCAAGTTAATATAGATGGCGTGGAAGCTAAGATGGATGGCATGGAAGCTAAGATGAATGGCATGGATGCTAAGATGAATCGCATGGATGCTAAGATGGAAGAATTGAAGATAAATTTCAATAAGTTGTTACAAGAAATGGTTACTAATGGTGAAAGGGTAGTAAAGAAAACTCATGATGAGAACAAAAAAAAAATTAATCATGATTTTATAAACTCTAACATTGGATTGAAGACCCACCATGTTCCAAAAATTGATATGAGAAAGTTTGATGGCAAGGATCTCGGAACATGGATACTACAGATGGAGCAATTTATTGATCTCCATAATGTGAAAAACACACAAAAGGTACGTATTGCAGCTTTATATTTAGAAGCAAATCAACTTGGATGGTATCGATAGATTTTCTCTTGAAAAAAATTGTCACTTGGGTAATTTTTATGGAAGAAATGATAGAACATTATGAGGATACGAAAAGAAACACTTTCTTTAGCTAATTGATAAATCTCAAACAAAAGGGTTCAATGATGGAGCACATTGAAGACTTCCAAGAATTGAACATAAGGGTAAAATATATTCCAGAGGAGCATAAGATTGATGTGTTCATAGGGACTTTAAAGGATAATATCTAACATGAGGTTCACCTTTGGGAACCTGATTCATTAGAGAAGGCATTCAAGTTAGCAAGAAAAATGGAAAGAAAAATTATGGAAACCTGAAAGCCTACCACTGACAACTATAAAGATGGAAGTGTTGTTGTACCTAGCCTTCCACAACCTACAAGGTTGACACCACAACAATTGGAAGAAAAAAGAGCAAAAGGGCTTCATTACAGTTGTGATAGCAAATACACTAAAGGTCATAAGTGTGCTGAGAATAAATTATTCTACATAGATTGTGAAGAGGAGGAAGAAAAGGAACAAGAAATGTCAAAAGAAGAGGATATACTCCAGGAACAAACCCTAGATAAAGAACAAATGAATCTGATCATATCTTGTAATGCATTGGCTAGAATTACCACTCCTCAAGCTATCAAGATGGAAGGACATATCAAGAAGAAAAAGGTAGTAGTGTTGACTGATTCGGCAAGTACCCATAATTTTAATCATTGTAAGATAGTGAAGGAATTGAATTGCTTCCTATATCTAGCACCAGAGTGTCAAGTGATGGTTGCACGTGGAGGAACCATAAATTTCTCTAGACAGTGCAATAATATCAAGCTATCCATGGGAGAATATGTATTGAATAGCCCAATGCTTTCCTTTCCAATAGATGTTGTTGATGTTGTACTAAGAGTCCAATGGCTACAATCCTTGGGTACACTAGCTTTCAATTTTCAAGAAATTTTCATGAAATTTTGTGCAAAAGGAAAGGAAGTTTAATTAAGGGGTATTGCGTGGAAACTAGGAAAGATAATAATATCTAATGGTATGACAAAGCTTCTAAAGAAGGAACAACAAGGCATAATTGCACAATTATGCTCGCTAGAGGTTCCCACATCGAAATCATCTATTTCTCTAGATCTCCAAAAAGTCTTGGATGATCATTCCAAGGTATTTGAGACTCCCAAAGGCCTCCCACCTATTCGTGATCATGATCATGCTATTCATTTCATTCCAGGAAGTGTTCCTCCAAACATCAGGCAGTACAAATATCCCTATGCTCGAAAGAGTGAAATTGAATGTATGGTTGCAGAATATAATTCAACCTAGTCAAATTCTACTCTAGTAGTATTGGTGTGCAAGAAGGATGGATCATGGCACCTATGTCTTGATTATAGGAAGCTCAACAAGCTCACTACTAAAGATAAATTTCCCATTCCTGTCATTGATGAATTATTCAATGAATTGCATGGATCAATTTACTTCACCGAGTTGGAGCTTCATTCAGGATATCATCAAATGAGAACGAAGACTGAAGACATTCCAAGAAAAACATTTATAACTCATGAGGGTCATTATGAATCTTTGGTCATGCCTTTTGGCCTTACCAATGCACCTTCTACATTTCAAGGTTTGATGAATTCCATTTTAAAACCCTTCCTTAGAAAATTTGTGTTAGTATTTTTTGATGATATACTAATCTATAGCAAGTCTTGGAAGGGTCATTTTCAACATGTTGACAGTGTGCTCAAACTATTAGAGGAGAAACAATTATATGCAAAAAACTCCAAATGTTTCTTCGGAGTACAAGAGGTGGAATATATGGGTCATATTGTATCTCAAGAAGGTGTTAAGGTAGACCATAGAAAAATTAAAGCCATTAAGGAATGGAGAATCCCCACATCCATAAAGTATCTGCAAGGATTTCTCAGGTTGAGAGGGTATTATCACAAGTTTGTTAAGAATTATGGGAGAATAGCAACACCTCTAACAACATTATTGAAGAAAGATGCATTTTCATGGACTCCAGAATCAACAAAGGCCTTCAAACATCTTAAAGAGGCAATGTGCCAAGCACCGATCTTAGCTACTCTAGACTTCACAAAAACCTTTATTATTGAATCTGATGCTTTAGTAAATGGAATTGGTGCTATTTTAAAGCAAGATGAAAGACCCATTACTTTCGAAAGTCATCCAATCAAAGGAAAGTATTTACACAAAGCTATTTATTAGAAGGAAATGTTGGCAATACTACATGCACTTAAGAAATTGCAACCCTACCTAATGGGAAGATACTTCAAGGTAAAAACGAATCATGATAGTCTTAAATACTTTTTAGAACAAATATTATCCTCTGAAGAGCAACAAAAATGGGTCACAAAGATGTTGGGTTATGACTTTGAAATCATCTACGAAAAAGGGAAGCAAAATGTTGTGGAAGATGCACTCTCAAGAAAGGATGAGGATGTGGAAACATTGAAGTGCGCCATTTCTATCATCCAACCAAATTGGATAAACGAAGCACGGGATGAATGGAAGAATTACGAAGAAGTATGGGCACTCATTTAAAAGATACAACAAGATCCTAGTACATTTGATACAGTTAGCTGGAAAAATGATTCGTTATGGTACAAAGATCACTTATACCTATGTAAGAATTCCTAACTCAAACAAAA
Organism: Pinus taeda; assembly: GCA_000404065.3. Lineage (NCBI taxonomy): Eukaryota > Viridiplantae > Streptophyta > Pinopsida > Pinales > Pinaceae > Pinus > Pinus taeda. The sequence continues at coordinate 185,504 of APFE031616578.1, forward strand.
GATTCTTATGGAATTGCACACTTCTCCCTTAGTAGGGCACTCAGGATTTTTAAAAACTTACCACAACATTAAGAAGGAATTTGTTTTGGATGGCCTTAAATCGGATATTCAAAAGTTTATGGTGGAATGTTTGGTTTGTCAACAAAATAAAGTTGAAACAATTAAGACCACATGTGTATTACAACCTTTATCCATTCCAAGCGAATGTTAGGAGGAGGTTTCAATGGATTTTATCATAGGTTTACCCAAGTCCGAAGGAAAGAGTGTCATCATTGTGGTACTTGATAGACTTACCAAGTATGCACACTTTTGTGCATTATCGCATCCATTTAAAGCCAATACAGCTTTTGTTGCATTTATGGAAACAATTCAAAAGCTACATGGAAACCCAAAGATTATTGTAAGCAACAAAGATCCCATTTTCACTGGAACGTTTTGGACATAATTATTTTCTTATCTCGGTAACCAGTTAGCTCATAGCTCATCTTATCATCCTCAATCTGATGGGAAAACTGAGATAGTAAACAAATGTTTGGAATGGCATCTTCATTGCTTTGTATCTGATAAACAGACACAGTGGGTCAAATGGTTGCCTCTGGCTGAATGGTGGTATAACACTTCCTTCCATACTTCGGAAAAAATGATGCCATTTATGGCACTCTATGGATATCATCCACCATCCATCACATCATATTTAAGAGGAAATTCTAAGGTTCAAGTAGTGGAACATCACATCGAGCATCAACAACAAGTTCTCCACCTCCTAAAGGATAACCTCATGTTGGCGCAAAATAGAATGAAACAATGGGCAGATAAACATCACAACGAAAGAATTTTTGATGTAGGTGACTGGGTATTCCTACGGTTACAACCATATAAACAAATTTCCCTCAAGCAATCTAAGAAGGATAATAAATTATCACCAAAGTGTTATGGTTTGTACAAGGTGTTGCAAAAGATTTGTACTATGGCATACAAATTGGAGCTTCCTGCAGATTCCCGAGTGCAACCAACTTTTCATGTTTCATGTTTAAAGAAGGTTATAGGTGACAAGCTCCTAGTTCAAACAATATTTATAGAACTTGACAAGGAAGGAAACATCATATTGGAATCGGAAGCAATCACAAAAACAAGGACTTGACAGCTACGAAATCGATCAATTTCGGAATATCTCATCAAGTGGAAGAACTTATCCGCTAAAGATTCCACATGGGAGGATGAGAATTTTATACATAAGCATCCAAAACTACTCAAGCATTGAGGACAACACTTTTATGGAGGAGAAAGCCATGTTAGGTCCCTATAATACTAGTGATTCCTCCATTACTATTGTCATTGTATCCCTTATTGTTATTATTGTGCCCCTATTGTCCCCATATTGTTATTAATGAGCCCCATAGAAACCCACTATTGTTATTGTCGTGCCCTTCTGTTATTATTGTTGCTTGGTTATATTGTGACCCCTTAGAGTCCTATATATAGAAAGGGAGGTTTAGTCATTTATATCATCCAACAATTGTTCATTTGTGTAATGTAAAGGAGATTTCCCCCTCGAATAGGCTAAATTCTAAGGCATTGATCTATCTTTTCTATCTTTTGTGAGCTGGTTTCATAACACAACTGTCTTCTGGTTATGACTGTTATGTTTCCATACCAATAGGTGTCATATATCATGATTGACTTGGTTTAGCTCTGAAATATGTACATACCTTTTCTTGTTGCAAATGTTTTCCATATTTGTAAAAAGTCAAAAAATTAAAAAATGAAAAAAGGTTTTGCCCTAAAAGAAAATCAAAGGGCAAAAGGAATAAAGAGAAGGTCAAAAAATGAAAGACAATGAACCCCAAGAAAAGGAAAAAGACTATGAAAGTGTGCAAGTCCAAATGCCACTACTATTTCACTTTTTGTATAAAGATTGTGTGCAACTTGTTACTTATGCCACAATCCATGGTAACCAAATATTTTAATCTTGGTTATTCGATGTTTTGAATTTCATGTTTATAGATATAGATAATAAAATCTGATCAAACTGTTTAATCTTGGCAGATAAGTAGATAGGTAGAATGAATAAAAGGATGCTCAATATTTTAATCTAATCCCTTGGATGTAATTAGGTTAGACTTAGATAGATTTCCATTGTAAAAGAAAAAGAAAAGTTTGATAAGGGTTGGCCAGTTTAAGTGCACCGTAATAACAGAAGTAAAAATGGTAGGATGTGTAGGTGGGTAAGTAGATGATTGGTTGCAGAATTATGTATGATGAATGGTTAAGTTAAAAGATCAAATATTTTGCTTTCATCAATTTGATAAAGTATGGATGACAATGAAGACATTTACATCAGAGACAAAAGTCAAAGTAATTAACCTCCTCACTCATTTTTCCCTAAATTTTACTTGTTTCCCATAAGTACTAAAGGCACCAGCAATCTGAAAGTTAGAGGGGCTCACAACATTTCTCTAACTTTTGGAGGGACCGGACCCTCGGCCCAATAACTTGCAAGGCATAAGTGCTAAAGCACCTTCATCAAAATTCACTCCTTCCATAAATCACTCATTTTCTTCAAATGTTTTTCATTTTACTTAGGAAAAATAAAGCTTCTTTATAAAACCCCCCAAACACATTTTAGCCTAAATTATAATGCTGGATGATGAATATATTTTCAGGGACATTTACTTAGTGCATTTCCTTTTTCCATAAATCATATTAACTCTTAATTCTAATTATTACTTAACTCCCAAAACATTTTTACCCTTTCTCGTATTATTAATAAAGCCCCATAATAAATAAATATCCTGCCCCATGTTTTGGAAAATAAACCATAGTAAAAGTTAATTGATTCAGATTAATTAATCAAACCATGATTAGTTAAGAACCAAATGCCCTTCCTGTTAATGAGGGATTAATTAATCACCTGGATTATTTAAAAGCCTCTCCACCCATCATATCACCCCTGATGTAATTAAAGTCATTTTAATTATAATTGGGCGCCTCCATTAACTCCCCGCCACTTCCCGCCGCTGACTACCATCCAACCAACCTCCCCACATCCAACGGCTCTTGCCCATATTGCATAAACCTTTGGGCCAGGTGTTAACTGCGTGATACGAGCGGTTTCAAATTTTCATTGGTGTTATGTGTCACTTGATCTATGGCATCGCGCGAACCCTCGCCAAAACCACCTACCTCCCAAAGGTAGTGCAATCAAAACCATTATTGCTCCCGTTTACCACCTCCACTAAAGGACAAAGTGTCCCATCAATCAGTTGCCGCCAACTGTCATTTTCATTCACCCATAAAAAAATCATTGACTTTGTGCATAAAAACAAAAATTTTCATTGTTTTTCTTTTTTCCAAGAAAGTGACTTCTACCTTCCATGCACACATAGAGTATGCCCAATCTAGCAACTGAATTCCAACCATCAACCACCATAAGTTGCTGAACTCCAGGCCACTGTGAACTACTGTGTGCACTCTAAAAAGCCTTCATTGTAGCCATTTGTTCAGAGATTTGACCAAAAATAGGTATTTATTGCATTTCCCTCTTAGAAACCCTGTTTTTGTATTAAACATCGACTTAATTGATCTAAACCCAAATTATTCAGTACAATTAAGCTATTTGCTTCGTCCCCAAACTTCCCCAAGCCCCTGTTTTTCCTGAAATTCCGTGAAAACCCCCAACTTTCTTCCTTGAAAACACAAGAACCAAGGATGGAAGCTCTTGTTGCCCTAAACGTTGCTCCAACCACTACTCCCCATAGGGATTTGGACTACCTCCCCTTGGCGGACAAAGATTTTCAAATCAAAGACCTTACTTTTGATGATAGCCCCTTGAAATTTTACTGCAGGCACCGAGACAATTACCTGAGCCACTCTGATAACATAGGTCTTTCGGAATCAAATCTACCAAAGTACCAATTCCCTTCCATTCACATTTTCCCAGATATTGTCCACCAATGTCATGCAAACCACAACCCCAATCTAAGAGTTGTCATGTCCCTGGACCAAAAAATCCTTTTCACTATTACAATTGAGTCCATTAATGAGATCTTGCAATTACAACCTGGCCAAAAGCTCACTCCCCTTTCCATTGCAAAATTACTTGATAAATCTACAAAAATGTCTAGTTCTGAAATTAGTAGAGTTTGTCAGACTTTCATTGATGAGCAGCACATGCCGAAAGACCCCCCTCCCTACATGTCATGTTTTTTCACTGATTTGGGCAGAGATATTGTTATCACGATTGCCTGTATTATGGATTTTACCACTAGTGAGTATGTAGATGAATTGACCTTAGCCTTCATGACTATTTTTACCCCTGGTCAACCTCCTGCAACTAAATTTGACTATGCCACATTCAATGCAGACAAGATACATGACCAATTCATGAGATTAGAGAATGAGAGAGTCTTTAAATATTCCTCAATCCTGTATCATCTTTTTCTTTACTACCAGTCTGATAAATTCCCTTTCTCTATCCAAAAGCTTGACACCAGAGGGAATCCCAAGTCTGTTGTCTTCTAGACTTCAATTTTTCATTATTCAGCTTCTTCTCCCTATTCCTATACAGATTTAATCGATCAATTTGACCATCCTGTAACTACCATGTTGATAGGAAGTCCCCCTCCTAGAATCAGTGATGATATCAAAAGAATCCTTCAATTATCCAAGAAATATAAGGTTGGGGATTGGTACTTGTACCAGAACCATACAGATATTAGGATTTATGGGTGTGAGCTACCTCCCTTCAAACTGCATAAATATCTCCCCATGAGATTATTCGCCTTGGAGTACTAGAGGCAAATGATAAACTCTGATGAAATCCACTTTATGAAAGCTAAGAAGAAAGCTCAGTTGAGGATACACCTAGGACTATTTGTTTGTAACAACAGAAAGGCACGGAAAACAGTAGAAGATATCCTTGAGAGAATGAGATTGAAAAAGAGCTTCTTTTGGCCTTATGATCCTCACAACTTCATCTCTGACAGAAGACAAAGGCATAAGTTGTCCCCCTACATTCATCATAGAATTCCAGAGATAGAACAATATGAAAATCGAAATGAATGGTTGGAAGGAAAACTTATAGAACTAGAGAGCACACAAGTTGAAGTAGAGAATGTTATGAAAGATTTAGAAAAAGTACTTGATCTAGATTCTTTTGGATAGGTGCCTGCAGAATCTTCACAGAGACCAAAACAGGAGCTGAGTGCACAGTCATTAGGACAACCTGAGACTTCAAAACTAAGGAAAGATTCAAGGTCACAGAGTATTTATGAGGAATTGACCTAAATTGAAACAAACATGGGCAATCCTCTAGTATTGCAGACTCCTCTCAATGATGAATGAAACCAAAAAAGAAGTAGGAGTGAGGTTATTCCCTCAGCAGTGCCATTGGACCAAGTATATGTTCAAAGGACAAGATTGAATCCTCTGTCCGAGTAGGAATATGAAGAAACAAGAAGTGACATAGTACAGACTACAGTAGCAGGAGAGACACCATCTGCCTCCCAAACTCAGGCATTAAGCAGGAAACCAAGTGTGGAAGTGTCATCATTCATAGTAGTTTCAAAGCAAACACAAGATTTGAAGGAAAGGTACAAAGAGATCAAGACTAGGAATGAGCAGCTCAAAGCTCAAACCTATGCCAAATATATGAAAATGGCTCCCACAAATTAGAAAAGGTTGATGTCAGATTTTGACATCAAAGAGGGAAAAACGCAGATGAGCTTCTTGAAGCCAATAGTATAATAGCCAAAGTCCATGGTTGATTATTTGAAAACAAATTTTGAAGTTCTTGCTAAAGATATCCACCAAATTGATCAAATTTAGCTCCACAAGCAAACGGGTGAGATGGTTTATTCCACTTTAACCAATAAAGCCATCATTGCACATCAGGTGCAAAATTCTTTGAGCAATACTACAACAAAATTACAGTTATAAAAATCCTCTTCTCACGCTAAGGACACTAGAATAAAGTCATTAGAAGACCTAGTTATTGAGTTGGGTCATAATCCCAAAGATGTTAAGGCAGTCGAGAGTTTGATAAAAAAGAAAAATGAAGACATTTTTGCACTTAGAAAACAACTCAAGCTTCGTCCCCTCATACATCCACAAATTGTAGAAGTCATTGAGAAACATAATGAGGAGGAACTTATGGACTTTGTCCTTAAGTTAAATGAACAACTAAAAGAAATAGAACAAGAGTTAGAAAAAGCTTTACAGTTTAAACAAGGTGATTCAACCACCATGCCTCAGACTGTAGTACCCATGGTTTCTATAGCAGTGCCATCTACTATTGCAACAACTTTGGCACCCAACATTCCCCTAACAACAACTCTTCCAGTAACAACAACAATAGGAACTTGTGAAGCAACAACAACTTCAACACAGAAAACAGAGGACTTAATCAAGTTCATGGAAGAAATGAAAATCCAAGAAACTAAGATACAGAAATTAAAAGATAAGGTTGCTAGCTTGGAGTACAATTATGAGATATCAAAGATAAACTACATTGAAGAGGAGAGAATGAATAGAAGGATGACTGACAAAATAAAAACTTTAGAGGAGGACTTAACATTTGAAAGGCCCTTAAGAGATATCAGAGCGATTTTATGGACCAATATCATTAATTCCATTAATGATATTTGGTATTCTATTCAGATTATCTTTGAACAAATTGATTTAATGAAACTAGCTACAGAGGATATACAAAAGACCAGAGAAGAATTGGGGGAGAAACCTGAATAGGCAGTCCAATTAATCAATTTCTTGAATAGCCAAAGCAGGGAAGAACTAGAACAAAAGGATATAAAAGACTGGACTGGTACCATCCTTGAAATCAAGAGAGTTCTGAACAAAAAGAACTTGATGCTTAACCTGGAAAGAAGATGTCAAAGTATCCAAGAAGACATTGATGAGTTTATTATAAAATACAACATTTTGATAGAGAAAGGACTTCCAAACTTATTCATCATAAATGACAAGCTGATGAAACGTGAAGACTACATTGACATACTGCACCAAAATGCCAGAAATCAAGTCAGCTCTTCAACAGTGAAAGCACTACCCACAGGAAAAGTGCTATATGATGGCTTAGAAAACCTTTACTATATTGAGCATGAAGTGAAACACTTGTTCACAACTCAACTCAATGTTGCAAAACACACTAAGGCTGATGAAATATACAAAAAATTGATCAGGATCAAGATACCCAATGAAGAATGGTGGACTGATATGCTTGTAATATTGTAAGTTACTATGGTAACTCTGAGGTAAAAAAAATATTCACTGAGGTAAAGTCTGGTAAAGAGGTAAAGAGTATCAGTAAACAGGTAAAAAATATTAGTAGGGAAAAGTAAAAAAGGGTCCAACACACAATTACTAGAGCAACAAGAAGAGGTAAATTTGAGTTTCAACCTCCAGCTCTTCCATGAATAAAGGGACAGTAGCAATCAGTTTTACATATGTCTCTATATTTTTGTAAAAGATTTTTTGTATTCCGTAGAATAGATCTCATGTAGTTATGAGATATTTTGATGTAATTTTTGTATAAATACTTTTCCAACTGAAGTATTGAGGGTGGATTCTATAGCATCTCTATAAGAATATGTTGTTAAGTTAAGGAAGCTATTGTAATCAAATCTGGATTTTTTGCTGGAAACCGAATGAAAGTTGAGGAAATTTCATCAGCTTCTCGTGCAGTATAATTGCAAATAAGTATTCTATCCTTGTGATTGTATGTGTTTTCGATATGTTTCAATGTTTCATGCGTCTTGAATCTAAATGGTAAAATAGTAAAAGTATATCAAAATTAGCTTTATTTCTCTATGCCATCAACAGTATACCATTTACATGCTTTCTTCTAAACTATTTTGATAAAGGAATTCTTAATTGCTCCTCTATCCCTGTAGTTTTTCTTTAATAAGTCCCTGGTATATTGCCCTCTGCTAGTTGATCTATATTCCTTTCTTCTTTCTTATCTTAACTTGAGGATTCTTGATTGCCCTCTAGTTTTGAGAAGAATTACCACCCATTTGAGCCCAAAAGTTTGTTTTTACTCTATTATCCTTCCCGTTGTAATCCTACCTCAGTAATTTGACTTATTCCAGTGAAATATCCCTGTTTGACTCAATAGCCCAATGGCCTAAAAGCCTAATTTTCCCATTCGTTTTAGAACTTCACCATTCTCAAACAAAAGGAGCTCCTTGAACATTAATACTAGCCTAAAATCATTTCAAACCATAGCTAAAACATAAAGAGAGAGCCCTTTCTGGACTAGGTGGGCTAGCACCTAAGCCTAAAAGTTGGTTTGTGATTACATGGGATCCTTTCCTTCTTCCAATAACTTCAGAGGAAAATCTGAGTGATAACATAGTGGCGACTCCACTAGGGATACCAAATCCTTAGTTAAATAAACCTTTGAGAAACATAAAGTTTGAATTGAAAGAATCTTAAAGGATTATTTTGAAGCTATTTTGAATTTATTTTGAAATTCCATAAATGAATAGCATTGAAAAGCTTGAAATCTAGCTTCAAGAAGAACTCATTACATCAGGGCTAACCCCGATCCAAATCCTCCCCCTGTGTTTGAAAATCCTAACCTGATTCCAAGAATCATTAGAAGGCAAGAAAGTTCATTAAGTCGTAGACCCTTGTTTAGGTCACATTCATGTCCTATTGAGTTGCTTTTCCTTGAAGATCTTCCTTTTGACGAACACTTTGAACTCTCTCTATTTAGAACCACATCTGACAGTGAACTATTGGACCTACTCCAAGATCTAGAATTCCTTAAAGAACTTGAAACCCAACGAGCCAATTTCTCAATTGATCGATGTCTGTAGAATTCCACTCAGTCATCTCTTACCATCGATAGAACACCTGAACTTTCTGAGACTACTTCTCTTTCTGCCGGTTCATCATTATTCCCTCACTCATTTGAAATCCATTCCACTCCTCCCTTCATCCCTTCACTCCGTTTTCAATCAATCATCACTCAACATCATACCACTACCTCTAGCTCTTCTTCCACAACCCAAACACCACCTGTTGCCCCAACTCCTACCCAACCTACAATCATGGCCTATAGATATGCTCAGCTTGTGTTGCCTGCTACCCTAGGTGTTATGCCACAAGATTATCAGAGTAAAATTACTACTTTTGATGGCATTGGGACCTATACATCTCAACAGCATACTAGGAAAATGACAGACTACTTTGAACTTCATGAGATCGACACAGCAGATGTCCAAATGAGAATTTTCGTCCAAAGTCTAGCTGGAGAAGTTAGAACCTGGTTTAAAGCTTTAGCTCCCCAAAGCATAGATAGTTTAAGAATCCTTTACCAACAATTCATGAAGAGGTGGGAGAAAAAGAATGACCCCCTTCAGATTTTATCTCAATATGAGAACCTTAAAAGGGGACCTCACGAGACCTTTTAGGACTATTTCACTAGGTTCAATAGTGTTAATAGTGCCATTCGAGTTGACCTTGGGCCCCCACTCGGTTTAGCCTTGATCAAATTTCCTGATGGATTTGATTCAAATATGGCTTTCCAGTTAAGAGAATGGAACCCTCACTCTTTGGAAGAAATGCAAAGTGTAGCTGTAAGTGTTGAGGCTAACCTACTTTCCAAAAGAGCTAAAGCTAGAAATGAGAGAAGAATACATGTAAAAGATGAAAGTTCACCCCTTGAACAAAAGCTTGATGCTATTGTCAAAGGAATGTAAAAATTGTTTGATAGAGTTGAAATTATCGAAAGGAAATCTTCTTGTGATGGTCAATAGGCTAATTCAAGGAGAAATCCTGACTTTAGGAAAAACTAGAACCAAAATGCTGGAAAGAATATTCCTGACCAGAATATCAGACCACCTTTCTAAGAAAACTATGTGGAGGCCTCCAATTCAAAAGACCCCGAACCAGATAGTCAGATAAATTTAATGGGTCTAGATGATGAGGAATATGTCTTCCTAACTCAGGATGACCAAGAGTCCCACATACTGCAACAATTCAAAACCCAAACAGGAGAGTCATTTGATTTTAGACAGGGATATGACTTTGCTATTTTTGAGGTACAAAAGAAATATAATGTAGGAAGCAGAAAAAGTATTGATGCCCTAGAAACAAACCAGAAAACAAGCCCTAATCAACCTAAAAAGGGTTAAATAGTTCCAATGACCAAAACACTTCAGATCCTTTTAAGAAAAAATCAAAATCCCTCTAGCCCCACCATAGAAGATGTTTCTGATAATCATCCCAATAATGAATAACCTTCCACTTCACTTCCTTCCAAGGAAACAATAGAAGAGCCTCCAAAGATCGAATTAGAAAAATTAGCAAAGAATGTCCAAAATATAGAAAGAGATGAAAACATAGAAAACATTGTTGCTAGAAATCCAAAAGTTCAAACAGACAAAGTAATCTTGCCCTTTAATCTAGGAGCATAGGTGGCCAAGCTCAAAATTTTAGTTCCTTTGACAAAATTGGTTAAACATGATATTTACAGGTCTCAGATAAACAAATCATTAAATATTATTGAAAACACAGATTTTGTAAATCTCTTTAATGACTAGCCCAAGTTGATTTTTGGCCCTAAAGTAAATGGGAAACCACTGGAAGGAGGGATACCACCTTTCTATGTCAGCCTCAATATCCATGATAAGATTTTTCATAATGCCATGTTCAACTCTGGTGCCTCTCACAACCTCATGCCCAAGTCTATTATGGAGAAACTCAACTTAGACATCAGTAGACCCAATAAGGATTTGTTTTCCTTTCATTCTAGTCAACTGAGATGTTTAGGTCTTATAAAGGATTTATATGTCTCTTTGGTTCAATACCCTGCTAAAAATATACTTATGTACATAGTGGTAGCAGACATTCCACCCAAGTATGGCATGCTATTGTCCAGATCTTGGGGTGCCAAACTTCAAGGATATCTACAGCTAGACATGTCATACGGTACCATATCTATTTTTGGATAACCAAAGAAGCTATATAGAGAAATTTTAATGAAGTATGTAGTGAGTAGTCAGGAGAAGCCTCAAAACTTTCCCATTTACTCAACGCATTCTGATATGGATTCCTTTATTCTCTATAATGCAAAAATTGATCCAGATGATATTCCAAATGGTATAGTAGTAGAACCAAAAGAAATTAAAAAATTCAAAGACATAGCAATAGAACCAAGGGAACTTGTAAAAGAAAAGTCAACTGTCTAAATTCAAGAGATATCAGAGGAAAAAGAAAATCTAGATATCTTAGGTAAGAAAGATCTCATTACTCCTGATACAAATTATGAACATGAAATCCAATGGCATTTAGAGTTTGATTGTTCAGTAAACAAACTAGGTATAGGTGCATGGGTATGGATCTATAACTTAGAAAATGATCATGTAGAAGGTCATGCCTATAGGCTAAAATTCAAGTGCACAAACAATATGGCAGAATGTGAAGCACTCCTACTAGGCCTCAAGCTAGTCAAAGGATTAGGAACTATAAGGGTATCAATCATGGGAGATTCTAAACTGATTGTTAAACAAATTAATGGAGTTTACATAACCAGAGACCATAGGTTAGGACTTTACAGAGGTACAGTTGTAGAAATCCTTAACACTTTTTTAGAAACCAAGCTTGCAACTATTCCTAGAAAACATAACATGCAAGCTCATAGCTTGGCTATGTTTGCCAGCACTTGCAAATTGCCTTTTCAGCCCAATCACCAGTATACAACTGAGGTTAGGCATAGGCCAGCTATACCTTATAATCTTAAGATCTGGCAAGTTTTTGAAAATGATAAGCAGATTAATCACTTTCTAACATTAGATGAAGAATTTGCTAGAATTAATATAGATGTAGACATAGTTTCGGATTTTGAACACACTAATGAGTTAGACATTAACAAATTGGAAGAAAACTCAAACATGCTTCACCCTACTAAATTCATGAAAACAAATATTCAAGATTTAAAGCAAATGGATATTGATGAAATAATTGATGATGAAACTGAAGTTATAAATCTCAAAGATAATCAATTACCCAAGGGATTAATTCCTTTGGAGGACCTATTTGACACTAATGATATTCATAAAAAGCCTAAGATGAAGCCCTTGAAAGCAGACATTGAAGAATGCAACATAGGGACTCAAGAGAATCCTAAACTAATAAAATTGTCCAAATCATTGCCCCTTGATGAAAAACTAAAATATATTGAGCTAATGAAAGAATTCCAGGATGTTTTTTCCTGGAGTTACAAGGACTTAAAATCCCATGATACCAGTATCATACAACACACTATCCCTTTGAAAGAAGATCAGAAACCTTGAAGGCAAAAGCTAAGAAGAATTAATCTTGTTTTATTACCTTCCATTGAAAAAGATATCAAACGAATGTATGAATCAGGAATCATTGCTCCCATTAGGTTTTCAGATTAGGTGTCTAATCTTGTCCCTATAAGAAAGAAAATAGGAGAAATCAGACTGTGTGTTGACCTTAAAAACTTGAACAAAGTTTCACTCAAATACAACTATCCCTTACCTAAATTAGATCACATACTGCAAAGAGTAGTATGTTCTACAAGGATTTCACTTTTAGATGGATTCTCAGGTTACAACCAAATTTTAGCCCATCCTGATGGTCAAGCAAAAACTACATTCACAACACCATGGGGCACCTTCATGTATGTCAAAATGCCCTTTCGATTGAAAAATGCAAGGGCCACATTTCAAAGGGCAATGGATATTTCCTTTGAAAAGGAAATCCATGATTCCCTGGTTATATACCTTGATGATATAACAGTCTTTTCAAAGTCAGATCAAGAACACCTTGATGATCTTAGGAAAGTTTTTCTTAAATGCATAAAATTTAGCATTTCTCTAAACCCAAAGAAATCTCTATTTCGTTTGGAAGAAGGAAAATAGTTAGGCCACATTATCTCTAAAGATGGAATTTGGATTGACATAACTAGGATTGAAGCTATCTTGCAAATACCTCACCCAAGAAACATTAAAGAACTTCAGGCATTTTTAGGAAAAATAAATTTTTTAAGAAGGTTCATCTCTAACTTAGCTAAACTAATTAGATTATTGAATAACATGTTGAAAAAAGATTCGACTATTAAGTGGACAGTAGAGGCTAAACAATCATTCGAAGAAATAACATTAGCCTTAACTCAAACACCAGCCCTCACAAGCCCAAAATTTGACAGAGACATCATTATCTTTTCCTTTGCATTAGAACACACCATAGCTGCAGTTTTACTACAAAAGGATGATCAAGGATGTGAAAAACCAATAGCCTTTTTTAGTAAAGCTCTTAGAGATGCCTCATTAAGGTATAAAATAATGGAGAAACAAGCTTTTGCTTTGATAAAAGCTATTAAAGATTTCAGAGTATATATTCTGTATTCTCATGTAGTAGCTTATGTCCCAAACACTCTAGTCAAAGATATCCTGACACAGGATAGAGTTGATGGGAATAGGGGAAAATAGATAGCTACTATTTTAGAATATGATATAGATATAAAACCTACCAAGTTAATTGAAGGTTAGGGGTTGGTCAAGCTCATGCTAGAAATGAATTGCCAAGCCCTAGACATAAATCTGATTGCAGAACTAGGTAACGAACAGGAGATGGCGACTCCATATATCAGCCAACCGTTTCTAGATTCCCCCTAGTATGTTGATATTATATATGTTCTACAAAACCTACATGCTCCTCCAGGGTTATCCAGAACTAAGAGTAGGTTTTTGGAAATGAAAGCTTCAAAATTTTGCATTATCGATAATACTTTATTTTGGAAAAATCATGAAGGCATTTTGTTAAACTGTTTATTAAAAGAAGAATCTGACAAAGTACTCCAAGAATTTCATGCAGGGGATTGTGGTGGGCATCTCTACTAGAAGTCAACTCCTGAAAAAATTCTAATAGCTAGATTTTACTGGTCAACCTTATTTTTAGATGTTAAAAAAAATTTAACTTCTTGCCACAAGTGTCGGATCTTTGAAGGAAAAAGAAAACTTTTAGCTTTTCCTTTGAAACCTATATCCACCGAAAAACCTTTTCAACAATGGGGTCTTGACTTCATTGCAGAAATACATCCACCCTATTTTTCTCAGCACAAATGGATCCTTACTGCAACTGATTACTTGACCAAATGGATAGAAGCTATTCGCTCTAGACAGGCCACTGATACTATAATAAGAGGTTTTCTAGAGTCTAATATTCTGTCTAGGTTCAGTTGTCCTGACAAAATTATCACAAATAATGTTGCAGCCTTCAAGTCAAAGAAAATGATTGATTTATGTCACAAGTATCATATAACACTTGGTCATTCCATAGCTTACTACCTTCAAGGGAATGGACTTGCAGAATCTTCCAATAAAAGTCTAATAAATATTATCAAAAAACTATTGGAAGATAATAAGAAAACTTGGAACAAGAAATTAACCAATGCTTTGTGGGTAGATATTATTACTACTAAGAAATGCATTGGAACTAGTCCCTATGAGCTAGTTTATGGAATGGAGGCAGCTTTCCCCTCATCTTTAGGAGTTCCAGTCATGAAGTTACTTCAGGAAGCCCAAGTGGAACCAAATGATATACAGAGGAGAATTAACCAAGCTATCCATTTACAGTGAACTAGGGAGGAAGTATACAATAGAGCCGAAGTACTGCAAGAAAAACTTAAGAAAATATTCAACAAAAGGACCAAAGCAGAAGACTTTTATCTAAGAGACAAAGTGTTAAAGTGGGATTCAAGAAGAGAGGACAAAGGGAAACATGGGAAGTTTGACTTCGTGTGGAAAGGGCCATACATTATATATGCCTTTAGAGGAAATAATTCATATTTCCTGAAACAATTGAATGGTGCAGAGATTGAAGTAGGACCAGTCAATGGTCGAATGTTAAAACACTACATTGACCCAATTTACTAATTCTACAAGTTCAGTTGTACATACTATATCCTTCATAAAGTTTAGTGTTGATTGGATGGTAAAAGTTTTGAAGTTGAAGCCCAAAGAAAAGGCCCTAAGCTTTAGAAATATTACTGTCATACGTACCAATAAAGTAGCAGGTAAAAGGAAATTGCAGAGTAAAATCACAGTCTTTCAGAAGGCCATTGATCTATTGTTCTTGACTTTCCACCAGGGAAAGACATTCCCAACTGGAGCCACTGTTATTTTCCTATACCAATAAGTGTCATATATCATGATTGACTTGGTTTAGCTCTGAAATATGTACATACCTTCACTTGTCGCAAATTTTTTCCATACTTATAAAAAATAAAAAAATTAAAAAATGTAAAGACGGTATTCCCTAAGAAAAAATCAAAGGCAAAAAAGAATAAATGAGAGGTCAAAAAATGAAAGAAAATGAACCCCAAGAAAAGGAAAAAGACCATGAAAGTGTGCAAGTCCAAATGCCACCGCTATTTCACTTTCTGTATAAATATTGTGTGCAACTTGTTACTTATGCCACAATCCATGGTAACCAAATAGTTTAATCTTGGTTATTCCATGTTTCGAATTTCACGTTTATAGATATAGAGAATAAAATCTGACCAAACTGTTTAATCTTGGCAGATAAGTAGATAGGTAGAGTGAATAAAAGGATGCTCAACAATTTAATCTAAGCCCTTGGATTTAATAAGGTTAGACTTAGATAGATTTCCATTGTAAAAGAAAAAGAAAAGTTTGATAAGGGTTTGCCAATTTAAGTACACCCTCATAAAATAAGTAAAAATGGTACAATGTGTAGGTGGGTAAGTAGATGATTGGCTGCAGAATTATGTATGATGAATGGTTAAGTTGAAAGCTCAAATCTTTTGCTTTCATAACTTTGACAAAGTATGGATGACAATGAAGACATTTACATCAGAGACAAAAGTCAAACTAATTAACCTCCTCACTCATTTTCCCCTAAATTTTACTAATTTCCCATAAGTACTAAAGGCACCAAGAACCTAAAAGTTAAAGGGGCTCAGAGCATTTCTTTGACTTCTAGAGGGACCAAACCCTTGGCCCAATAACTTGCAAGGCCTAAGTGCTAAAGCCCCTTCATCAAAATTCACTCCTTCCATAAATCACTCATCTCCTTCAATTGCTTTTCCTAAGTAAAATCACTATTTTACTTAGGAAAAATAAAGCTTCTTTATAAAAACCCCCCAAACACATTTTAGCCTAAGTTATAATGTTGGATGATGAATATATTTTTGGAGACATTTACTTAGCACAATTTTGTTTTCCATAGATCATATTAACTCCTAATTCTAATTATTATTTAACTCCCAAAATATTTTTACCCTTTCTTGTTTTATTAATAAAACCCCATAATAAATAAATTTCATGCCCCATGGTCTGCAAAATAAACCATAATAAAAGTTAACTAAGTCAATTTAATTAATGGAACCACAATTAGTTAAGAACCAAACCACCATCATGTTAAAGAGGGATTATTTAATCACTTGGATTAGTTAAAATCCTCTCCGCCAATCATATCATCCCCGATGTAATTAAAGTCATTTTAATTATAATTGGGCCCCTACATTAACTCTCGGCCACTTGCCACTGCCGACTACCATCCGATCAACCTCCCCACATCCAATGGCTCTCGCCCATATCGCATCGACCTTTGGGCTAATCGTTAACCATGTGATACAAGTCGTTTTGACTTTTCGGCGGTGCTACGTGTCACTTGATCTATGGCATTATGTGACCCTCTGCCAAAACCACCTACCTCCCAAAGGTAGTGTGCTGAAAACCATTACTACTCCCGTTTACTGCCTCCACTAAATGAAAAAAGGGTCCCATCGATCAGTTTCCGCCAACTGTCATTTTCATTCACCCACCAAAAATCATTGACTTTGTGCATAAAAACAAAAATGTTCGTTGTTTTCCCTCTTTTCTGAGAAAGCCACTTCTGACTTCCATGCACGCACAGAGTATGTCCAGTCCAACAACTAACTTCCAACCATCAACCACCATCAGTTGCTGAACTCCAGACCACTGTGGACTATTGTGCGCACCCTAAAAAGCCTTCATTGTAGCCATTTGTCCAGATAGTTGACCAAAAATAGGTATTTACCACATTTCCCTCTCAGAAACCCTGTTTTTGTACTGAACTTCCACTTAATTGATCTAAACTCAAATTATTCAGTACATTTAAGCTATTTTCTTTGTCCCCAGAGTTCCCCAAGCACCTATTTTTCCTGAAATTCCTTGAAAACCCCTAAATTTCTTCCTTGAAAACACAAGAACCACGCATGGAAGCTCTTGTTTCCCTAAACATTGCTCCAATCACTACTCCCCATAGGGATTTGGACTACCTCCCCTTGGCCAATAAATATTTTCAAATCAAAGACTTTACTTCTGATGATAATCCCTTGAAATTCTATTGCAGGTACTGAGACAATTACCTGAACCACTCTGATAACATATGTGTTTGGGAATCAAATCTAGCGAAGTACCAATTCCCTTCCATTCACATTTTTGCAGATATTGTCCACCAATGCCATGCAAACTACAACCCCAATCTAAGAGCTGTCATGTGGACCAAAAAATCCTTTTCACTATTACAGCTGAGTCCATTAATGAGATGTTGCAATTACAGCCTGGCTAGAACCCACTCCCCTTTCCATTGCAGAATTACTTGAGAAATCTACAAAAATGTCCAGTTCTAAAATTAGTAGAGTTTGTCAGACTTTCATTGATGAGAAGCACATGTCAAAAGACCCCGCTCCCTAGATGTCATGCTTTTTCACTAATTTGGGCAGAGATATTGTTATCATGATTGCTTGTATTATGGGTTTTACTGCCAGTGAGTATGTAGATGAATTGACCTTAGCCTTCATGACTATTTTTAACCCTGCTCAACCTTCTGTAGCTAAATTTGACTATGCCACATTCATTGCAGACAAGATACATGACCAATTCATGAGATTAGAAAATGCGAGAGTCTCTAAATATTCCTCAGTCTTGTATCGTCTTTTTCTTTACTACCAATCTAATAAATTCCCTTCCTCTATCCAAAAGCTTGACACTAGAGGGAATCCTAGGTCTGTTGTCTTCTGGACTTCAATTTTTTACTATTCAGCTTCTTCTCTGTATTCCTTTATAGATTTTATCGATCAGTTTGTCCATCCTGTAACTACCATGTTGATAGGAATCCCCATCCTAGAACCAGTGATGATATCAAAAGAATCCTTCAATTGTCCAAGCAATATAAGGTTGGGGACGGGTGCTTGTACCAGAACCATATCGAGATTAGGATTATGTGTGTGAGCTACCTCCTTTCAAACTGCCTAAATATGTCCCCATGAGATTATTTTACCTAGAGTACTACAGGAAAATGATAAACTCTGATGAAATCCACTTTATGAATGCTAAGAAGAAAGCTCAGTTGAGGATAAAGGATCACTTAGGACCATTTGTTTGTAACAAAAGAAAGGCGGGGAAAATAGTAGAAGATATCCTTGAGAAAATGAGATTGAAAAAGAGCTTCATCTGGCCTTATGATCCTCACACTTCATCTGTGATAGAATACAAAAGCATAAGTTGTCCCCCTACATTCATCATAGAATTCCAGAGATAGAACAATATGAAAATTGAAATGAATGGGTGGAAGGAAAACTTATAGAACTAGATAGCACACAAGTTGAAGTAGATAATGTTATGAAAGATTTAGAAAAAAGACTTGATCTCGATTCTTTTGGACAGGTACCCGTAGAATCTTCATAGAGACCATCACAAGAGCTGAGTGCACAGTCATCAGGACAACTAGAGACTTTAGAATTGATGAAAGATTTAGGGTCACAAAGCATTTCTGAGGAATTGACCAAAACTAAAACAAACATGGGCAATCCTCTAGTATTGCAGACTCCTCTCAATGAGGAACGAAACCAAAAAGAAGTAGGAGTGAGGCTAGTCCCTCAACAGTGCCATTGGACCAGGTATATGTTGAAAAGACAAGATTGAATCTTCAGTCCAAGAAGGAATATGAAGAAGCAAGAAGTGACATAGTATAGACTACAGTAGCAGGAGAGACACCATATGCCTCCTAAACTCAGGCATTAAGAAGGCAACCAAGTGTGGAAGTGTCATCATTCAGAGCAGTTTCAGAGCAAATCTAGGATTTGAGGGAAAGGTACAAAGAGATCAAGACCGGGAATGAGCAGCTCAAAGCTCAAACCTATGCCAAATATATGATAATGGTTCACACAAATCAGACAAGGTTGATGTTAGGTTTTGACATGAAAGAGAGGAAAATGCATATGAACTTCTTGAAGCCAATCGTACAATAGCCAAAGTCCATGGCTAATTAGTTGAAAACAAATTTTGAAGTTCTTGCTAAAGATATCCACCCAATTGATCAAACTGAGCTTCACAAGAAAACAGGTGAGATGGTCTATTCCACCTTAACCAGTAAAGCCATCATTGCACATCGGTTGCAAAATTATTTGAGTAATACTACAACACAATTACAGTTAGAAAGCCTCTTCTCAGGCTAAGGACACTAGAATAAAGACATTAGATGACATAGTGATTGAGTTGGGTCATAATCCCAAAGATGTTAAGGTAGCTGAGAGTTTGATAAAAAGGAAAAATGAAGACATTGCTACACTTAGAAAACAACTCAAGCTCCCTCTCTTCATACATCCACAAACTATAGAAGGCATTGAGAAATAGAATGAGGAGGAACTTATGGACTTGGTCCTTAAGGTAAATGAACAACTGAAAGAAACATAACAATAGTTCAAAAAAGCTTTGCATTCTAAACAAGGTGATCGACCACCATGCCTCAGACTACGGTACCCATGGTTTCTACAGTAATTCCATCTACTATTGCAGCAGCTTTGGCACCCAACGTTCCCCTAACAATAGCTCCTCTAGTAACAGCAACAGCAAGCACTTCTGAAACAACAACACCTTCAACACAAGAAACAGAGGAATTAATCAAGTCCATGGAAGAAATGAAAATCCAAGCAACTAAGATACAAAAATTAAAAGAAAAGGTTGCTAGCTTGGAGTACAATTATGAGATATCACAGATAAACTACACTAAAGAGGCGAGAAAGAATAGAAGGATGATTGACAAAATAAAAACATTAGAGAAGGACTTTACATTTGAAAGGCCCTTAAGAGATATCAGAGAGATTTTATGGACCAATATCATTAATTCCATTAATGATATTTGGTCTTCTATTCAGATTATCTTTGAACAAATTGATTTAATGAAACTAGCTACAGATGCTATACAAAAGACTAGAGAAGAATTAGGGGGGAAACCTGAAGAGGAAATCCAATTAATCAAATTCTTGAATAGCCAAAGCAAGGAGGAACTGGAACAAAAGGATATAGAAGACCGGACTGGTATCATCCTTGAAATCAAGAGAGTTCTAACCAAAAAGAACTTGATGCTTAACCTGGAAAGAAGATGTCAAAGTATCCAATAAGACATTGATAAGTTTAGGATAAAATATAACATTCTGAGAGTGAAAGGACTTCGAAACTTATTGGTCATAAACGACAAGTTGATGAAACATGAAGACTACATTGACATACTCCACCAACATGCTAGAAATCAAGCCAGCTCTTCAACAGTGAAAGCACTACCCACAGGAAAAGTGTTATATGATGGCTTAGAAAACCTTTTCTATATTGAGCATGAAGTGAAACACTTGTTCACAACTCAACCCAATTTTGCAAAACGCACTGGGGCTGATGAAATATACAGAAAATTGATTAGGATGAAGATACCTGATGAAGAATGGTGGACTGATATGCTTGTAATCCTGTAAGTTACTATGGTAACTCTGAGGTAAAAAAAAATATTCACTGAGGTAAAGTCTGGTAAACAGATCAAGAGTATCAGTAAACAAGTAAAGAGTATCAGTAGGGAAAATTAAAAAAGGATTCGGCACACAATTACTAGAGCAATAGCAAGAGGCAAATTCAAGTTTCAATCTCCATCTCTTCCATGAATAAAGGGACAACAACAATCAATTTTACATCTGTCTCTATATTTTTGTAAAAGATATTTTGTATTCCCTAGAATAAATCTCATGTAGTTATGAGATATTTTGATGTAATTTTTGTATAAATACTTCTCCATTTGAAGTATTGAGGGTGGATTCTATAACATCTCTATAAGTCTATGCTGTTAAGTTAAGAAAGTTGTTGTAATCAAATCTAGATTTTTTGCTGGAAAAGGAATGAATGTTGAGGAGTTTTCATTAGATTCTCGTGCATTATAATTGCAAATAAGTATGATATCCTTGTGACTTTATGTGTTTTTGATATGTTTCAATGTTTCATGCATCTGAAATCTAAATGTTAAAATAGTCAAAGTATATAAGAATTAGCTTTATTGCTCTCTGCTATCAACAATCTACCATTTACATGTTTTCTTCTAAACTATTTTGATAAAGGAATTATTAGTTGCTCCTCTATCCCTATAGTTTTTCTCTAATAAGTCCCTGGTATAGGATTCTTAATTGCCCTCTACTAGTTTACCTATCTTCCTTTCTTCTTTCTTATCTTAACTTGAAGATTCTTGATTGCCCTCTAGTTTTGAGAAGAATTACCACCCATTCGAGCCCCAAAGTTTGTTTTTACTTTGCTATCCTTCCTGTTGAAATCCTACCTTAGTAATTTGACTTATTCCAGTGAACTATCCCTATTTGACTCCATAGCCCAATGGCCTAAAAGCCTAGTTTTCCCAATTGTTTCAGAACTCCACCATTCTCAAACAGGACAAACCTCCTTGAACATTAATAATAGCCTAAAATCCTTTTAAACCATAGCTAAATCATAAAGAGAGAGCCCTCTCTAGACTAGGTGGGCTAGCACCTAAGCCTAAGAGTTGGTTTGTGGTTACCTCAGATCCTTTCCTTCTTCCAATAACTTCAGAGGCAAATCTAGGTGATAACAGTGACTACAAAACCAGATGACAATGCTTCACACACAACAGAAGTGATTCTCATTTGTGTAGGAGTTACCTTTGCTCAAACAATCTCAAAGAAAATGTGAGGAAATAATAAGTGGTAAATTGTATTTAGAACAAAGACAGGGTGTATGGGTTTTCTAGAAGCTTATTTAATGTGAAATTAGTGTCAAAATCTATGTCAACTTGGGCAGGTTCCTATGTTCAAATTCCCTGTCAAAACACAGTTAAGCTAGATTAAGACGTGTCCATTTTGCCTTGAAATGCCACTTGCGGTTTTAGATGGCATTTTAGAATTGTGAAACATTATTTGAAATTTTTTATAGCATTTCAAGGGCATAATTTCTTGAGATTTGTGCTAGCAACTGAAAAAGGTTATAGTCATCCTTATATGTATAGAGTTCCTTAACAAACTCCAATCATATATCAATATTAAATTACCCTTGTATCCCTCAGGCATGGAGCACATTAATTCTTATTGACTCTTTGACCTTGGAGAATATTCCAGCTGCCTTGTATCCCTTAAAGCTTGGGTATTCTTCTTCATGTATACCAATTCCTCATAAAAAGTATCTCAAGTGAAAGCTACAGCTTCCTCAAGATGTGGCCACCTCTAGGCTCCAAAAGGGGTGCATTAAAGTAGTGATCCATGTGCATGGGATGAAGTGCTCCTCTAATGTGGTCCTTCAAGATTTTTAACCAGCCAACCTTCAAAAATAAGAAAATTAAAAAAATGATTTATGCCTTTGCAACCTGATGAAAATGTTATTTTCAAATTTGGGTATAGAAATCAAATTTGAACCAGTGTTCTGATATAACTATTGGCTGAAAACAATATCTCTACAATATCATCATATCGAGGTAATGATAAGGTTTGCTTAACACCTCCACAAATTGCCACTAATATCCCAAGAAGGTAACTGCTTTAACCTTGTAAGTCATTTTTCTAGGCTGTAAACACCCCTAAATCATGATTATAGATCTGACAGGGGTCACAAACCTTCTAAATAAGGGTTTTTCTCTATTACTATATGTTGGCTTGGTTAATATATTTTACAATTCATTTTCGATATGTTGTCATAAACTAGAAATTTGTACCTTGTGTAAAGGTGCAAAGTATCCACTTTTGTATCTGCTCTTGCTCATGTGAAAGAGATGCCAGAAGAGGGTAAAATGTGAACAATTTTGATCCAAATATATCCATATGGACATATTGCACATCATTATAAAAGCAACAACAATAAGTTCAGCTCGAAAACAAACCTTGGACATTATTTGAGTTCAACAATCATTCTACAAATGATCCCCCCCCTTGGCTAGTGATGTTCCTTGGTGAATATTTCTGCAGTAAGGTAAAACAAAACTTCCTTAAGTGGTAGTCATGGCCACTTTCATACCTAATCATAGAATAGTCGGGCCTAAAATCAACTATGGAAAGTTTTGGATGCAATCCTGAGAAGAGGATGGTAAAAGTGATGTAATTATGTATAGACAGTTGCACTGGTGCACTGACTTCCATATTCTAGTGTTTCATATACCCTGAAGCCCAAGAAATGGGACATCCCTTGCAAGGATGGAAAAATAGTTGGTGTAAAGACCTTGAAAACCTTAAACTTGACACATTAAATTATCCAGAGTAATGTAGATATGTTGACATTTCCAATGCCTTGTAGATGGTTTTATGTTGTCTTCTAGTTTCATACAATTCTACCTTATGCAGCCGACTTGCATGTTTTATTTGCATAGAGAGGAACTCTTTTACTTCTTCTTTGTGCTGGTTATTTCTCCATATAGTAAATAATTCACTTACTGCTAGTAATATACTAGAAAATGAGACTCAACACCCATGCCAATAACATGCTCGGAACAATGTTTTTGTTGCCCACCTCTGCTTTTTGTTTAACATTTTCTTAATTCTTGCATTCAAGTGGAGAATGTCTAGATCTAGAAAGGAGTGCAAGGTTGAACTCATTGTGACAATGAAGGAAGAGATGAATCAAGAGCAAACAATTGGTTAATAATTTTCATTCTAAACTTTATCAATGACTACTCGTGCATAAATAGTGAGGCATTATTTAGTGATAGCCATCAAATTAAAATTCTCTTGTGATGGTGCATTATTGACAATGGTGGCAGAAGAAATTTGACTTATAGGACATATTTCAACAATAATGCTTGCCCCAAATTTCCATCCACATCTATATACACCAATACGGATTATATAATGCATGTGAGAAACATCGAATCATATTTTTAATTTGAGGAAATGGGAGGTTGAACCTTGGGCTTCCATGACCGTTTCAGAGGGAACCAGTTTAAAATAGCTTCAATTATTGAGTGTCTATAAATGATGGCTGGGTGCACATTGGTTCACTTCAACCTCCACCTAGAGGTTAAGCGATCTCCCACTGTCAACTTAAGCAACACCTTTGTAGTCTCCACCTCCTCTAGCCCACCTCATTTTATGGATACACCCTAAGTGGTCATATCTCAAAGCTACTGGAAAGCTCCACTGCAGACAATGATGTGGCTATCTACATTGATACTAGCTCCAGAATTACGAAATATGAAGCCCTAGCATGTCATGTGGACCAAGTAACTAAAGACTAAAATGGGCATTTTAACCTTTTTCTAGAAACCTAGTATGATTTGTTGAGTATTGTTTTTATTATGCCAGTATGTTAAGAAATATACCTATAGAATTCTAAGAAATAGATATAGGTAGGCATCCATAGTACTTTGACTCGTTCATCCTTAACTAGGTATTCCAGGTTATACTTGCCCGCGACTATAAATTTTTAGTAAACTGAAGTTGTATCGTATGGCCACAACTTTTTTAATATAAGCTCTATTAACCCCCACCCCCCTCACCTTGAAAAAACACATAAAAAAATAACTAACCTAGCAAAACTTGAAATTTACAATATACCTTAACAATGAACAGGGATAGTTTTTTTTGTTTCTATTGGGGGGGTAGGGTTTAGGTTTAGGGTTTTGAACAGTGCCCTTAATTAATACAAACTACACCAAACCCATTATATGGACTACAAGCTTGCCTGGTTAACCATGAGTTTCCAACAATGACAACTTTAGGTAAAGGTCAATATATACTTCAAAGGAATCCAAAAGTAATGGAATGTATGAATTTCTATACTTACTACCTAGAAACAATTGCAAAAGCGATTCCAATCAAGTCAAAATGTTTACATCATATTAATTCATATTCAAGAATTGGATATTCTATGAATGCATCTAGATTAAACCTTTATGTTGTCATTGTTACTCTCTTTTATTCATTTGTAATGGTGAGTGCCAAATTTCTTTTTAACCTAGAGATCTATTTTTTTTGTAAATAATTGTGTGTGATCGTAAGCACAATTGTACTTTTATTTTTGTTTGTTTTTATCCTTGTTGGGAAAGAAATGTGCCAAAATAATCATAATAGGATTTGTGCTTCTATTTATTTACGCCAAACACTTTATCAACAAAATCTATTGTTGTCTCTTAGTGAATGGATTTATACCAAGATGAATTTTCTCAACAATAATTTTTTTAATGGTAGCAGTAGCATAGTTTTCATTGAATTTTTGGAGTATGCAATGTTAGTGGAAATATGTAATTCATAATAAGAGCATAATATGGTAGGCTCTGTAACATAAGCAACTACAAAGCTTATATGAAATCATATTTTGTGATCATTTTTCATACCCTCTATTTTGGTAACATTATTAAAAACTTGAAACTTTGCAGCAATTTTTTGTATGATTCGTAGAACACCAAAATGATTGCGATAGGTCCAGAGGAAAATATTTTCCATCATTTTGTACTTGGAACTAAATCAAGCATCAAGTAAGTATTACTCATAGAAGTGATGGTGTATGATACATAGTAGAAATCATTTTTGACAATAATTGCTAACTATTGTTCCCTTATAAACCTTTCACCTTCCTCCATCTTTCCTGTGAATGCGCCATAAGTAGTACAACTTAGAAACAAACCCCTATTCAAAATTTATTTCAATTGGTTGTTTTCATCTTGAATTTGGCTAGCCTTTCATAGGTCATAGATCATAGAAAAAAATGAATGCAAACAACAATATTTAAGAGCAATATTCCATCACATTATTAGAATGAAATTTCCTCTGGTGGATCAGGAGACTTTCCTGACGTGAAATTTGTGTACTTGGACTACAAATCATCTATTGTAGTTTTTGGTGCCTTTTTCCCATTACTTGATGGCAATTTATCTGAAACAGTTTCTTCCACCAATTTCAAGATCTCCTCACCTGATAGATACTTCTCCTCGACATTGACATTGGTGAGAAAGGAAGAAATATTATTTTTTTTTTTAAGTGAGAGGAAAGCTCCTTGGTAACTATGATAGGACCAAGAGACACTGGACTTAACTCATATGTAGGTACAAAGTTTCCATTTTGGTATCCAACCAAAAAGTGATAGGAAACTTGACCAGGTGTGAGGGAAATAGCCTGAATATGTCATTTTATTATTTTGAGTGCTTTATGTAGCTAAGTGACTCTTATTATTAGTCCTATCTATACTAATAGATATTGGATGCACAACCTTAGGATTCCCCTTGGTTCATTCATAGTGGGCTCCCACTAGCTTTGGTTTGAGATAGCTCATGGCATCACACACCTCAAACGGAATTTTCGGCTATGTGACTTACAAGAGATCAAGTTGGGGGATCACATTGCCTTCAAATGTTCCATCTAGTAGGAGATAGCACTGTTACATATTTATTGGATCTATTTTTGATCGATAACACTTGTTGTTTGGTTGCTTTGTCATGACTCACATCCTATTCATCAATTTTAAAGTTTTGTTTGTTGCTTAGAGTCTATAGCCTAGGGACCAGGCACTATGTCTTGCCTAGCTTTCCATTTCAAATATTAAAGACAAAAAAAATATCATTTTGAAAATATGGTTTTTTTAGTGTTTGAAGGACATGTTTGTAGGCTTATCATGGGTTCCTCCCTTATGTCGGAGGAGAGCTAGCCTTATGTGAGAAGGATGATCACCAAGGTGACAATGGGTGATGTTGTCAAGTAACTTTGGGGTTTATAGTTGATAATTGAATCTATATTTCTAAGAACAAATTTTAGAGGTAGAAACGAAGTGCTTTTCTCCTTATATTGATGGAATGACTTTAAGAACTTATTCCATTTCTTAAAAAACCATCATTTGGCTAATGTTATGGCTCTTTTTCTTTTGAGAAAGAAGCTACCACAAGATATTTGAAATCTTTTGTGGCCACCTCAAAGGCTCGATCAAAGGAGGAGAGGGGTCCACCCCTCCTTAGGGAATTCATGGCTACCCATAAGAATAGAGAACTTGAGAGTTAAAACCTAGTTGTGCAAGATATCGTCTCTATTAATTGCAGGATTTGAGCAATCAAATCTATCTTTGACATAATATTTAGCTTTGACAATTTATAAAGACATAAAAATTAAGGTGATTAGATATTTGTGTCAATTGTGCCATTTTCCTAAATTCATATATTTGCAATATGTTTTACTTTTCATCTATAGTGTGTTCTTCCACTCAGTCTCACTTGAGAAGGGATCAAATTGTCAGTTCTGCAGTTTGAAATAAGCCATTTGGAAGGATATGAAAAATAACAATTGGTTTTATATGTGAGAACCATTGCAACAAAACATCTTTTTCTTGTTTCTATCTGGAGCCTTTTCTTTGTAATACTATAGACATTTATTCAAGCATCTATATTAGTCAGGCGTCAGCATGCCCCATAATTTTGATCATCAATAGTCACAAGGTTATCTACAAGGTGAAATTTCATGCTGGTATGTTGTGATAAACACAATGCTTAACAACATTCTTCATGTTTTATAGTGATAAAAATATTTTTGTAATTTTTTTTGTGAAACAGATTACACTTTAACTTTGCTTACATTATATATTGTAAATTTGATAGGTTCAGCTTCAATATATGAATGATTATGCAGGGGTTAGTACAAGCATCATATTGACACCATCTCCAATAACACATTTCTCAAGAGTAATTGGAAACGAGAATATTTTAGGGGGCGAAGTTGATTTCTACATTGCATCAGGAAACTTCTTGAAATATGATGAAGGCTTGAGTATTTCAAAGCTTGATTTTGTTTCTTCTTTGACCTTGTAAGACTTGGTCGTTTCCATTCTTGTACACTAAAATAGTGAATTTTGTTTTAGGGGCAATTGCAAACTTTTTCATAAGACATTGCATAGAAAGCTTTTTGGTGTCATACTAAAAGTGACTCATGCTTTGCAGAACTAGTAAGGGTGATACCTTGAAGGCATCTGACTTGCACAAAAATATTGTTGTTGGAGAAGAGATGTCACATAGCCTTTCATGGAAAAATAATATGTTCACCATAGGCAGTCAATGTGCTTTGGACCCACCAACAACAATTAAGGGGTGCCTCAATAATTATGGAACAACAACTACACTACTTTAGCATGAGTAGAGGCCTAAAATTTTTGTTAATCTTTCTAGTGAGGTGGACACCAAAACCTTTCACAACCATGTGAAGGTGCTGTTATCTCTAGTTTTGAAGACTTGAAGGATCTATCAAGGATATGAACTATTTGGTACAGATTTAAGTGAAGGTCTGTGCCAAATTTTGGTTGGAAACTTTGAGTTTTTCCTTTTAGAATAACTATTTCAATCATGTGTTTTCTTTTTAAGCACAAAGCATCTCAACACCTTGAATTAATTAGCAATGCCGTTTTGTGAAGTCAGATGTTGTAAATTTCATAAGGCATATGCTCTTGAAAATGGGTGTTTCCAAATATTGAAAATGGTTGTTTCCAAACATGGTTGGCCAGAGCTTCAAACTGGTTGAAAAGTTGTGAAACATTTTTGGTTTTAGGTAATGGTAAGATTATTAATTGATCTCTTTAGTATTTGATATGGGTGGGGTTTTGTTCAGGCCCTTCACTTAATATTGTTTCAACATTTGGACAAGGGCTTAGACCTTCCCATTTTGATTGAATTAATAATTTGAGGGTGCACTAGCTTGCCCGAATTTGTCATGGACATCAGTTAGAATCAATGATCGACCTTCAACTGATCCAATTGGTTGTATATTTTCTACAAGAAAATGAGTTGGCACTATTGTGTGTGTAACACATTCATTTTTAGCCAATAATAATTTTTTGTTGGGACTGATATTAACACCATAGTTGATATTTCTTCTTTATTTCCATCAGATATTCATAATTGATTTACCGTACTTTTGCATAGTTGTATTAAAGTGCCATAGAAAAGTCTAAATAAGCATCTTCCTTTGAATCATACAAGGCCGCACATTCCATGCATGACTTGACGGCTAGAATAGCAAATGTATTTTTCCATCCAGTTCAAGATCTTGTGATATTCTTTTTTGCGGTTGGAAAATGGAAATTTGTTAATGAATTGCGCTCTACCTTTCCTTAGAGGCAATGGCCAATGGTATCTCTTTGATTAAATTCATCTAAGATTGCGTCTTTCTTGGTCTATTGAGATATTCCATAACCATGGGCCATCAAGGTTGCTAAGACTTCCACCCACTTTTGGATGGGGTAGATAACTTCGTGGGCCACATTAAATTCATCCAACACTTGCATCTTTCCTCGTTTGTTGAGACAGACCACAACCATGGGCCATCAAGGTTGTTAAGTATTCAACCCACTTTTGGATGAGGTAGATAACTTTGTTGGCCATATTAATTCAGTAACATGTCTTCGGCTAGCTTTGAACCTAGTTTTATGCACTAAAAGTGCTTTGATTTAACCACTTGACCACAACCCACCTAAGAGGATTTTGAGCAGTTTTCTTTGATTCTTTTAATATAAAATTTAATTGTTTATTTACTAGATAAATTGTAAGACTCTTGTGAAAATATCATTACATATCCCAGGTGAGGATCGGACCTAGGTTTACCATGTTAGAACCTAGGTTCATTAAGATGATGACCTTGGTTTGAAGATATCCACTGTACAAACTAGGACCACCCATATTTATCATTGCCATCTCTCTTTCATCATCAAGGCTCACATACTAAGGAGATGTAACCGATGGAGACCCGTGTTAGTCATTGCAATGCAATTTATTAGAATACATGCCATGTCTACAAGTTTTTATATTTAATATCTGTATCCAATGTGGCCATTTCTTATTATGAGATTTACCACATTTGAAAATGATATCATTCACATAATTTTGAAGAAGTCTACGAAGGTCAGCGAAATTCTTTTTTGCATTTACAACTTCCCTCATGTTAGTTGGTTCCTGAAGCCCTAGCACTTTCATAACAAAAACAGGCAAAGTCAAGCAGCAAAATGGTCCACTTTCTTTTCATCTGTTGATATTAGAATGAATTTTTATTAGAGGCACTCTTTGTTTGTTTGTTTTTTTTGGTTAGAAAATGGTTTGCTCTTGGTTTTATGTGACTTTTAATTTATCATATCTAGCATGTTGAGAAATGGGAAAGAACATTGTGTGACATTTACCTTGTGGAAATTGATGTTGAATGAAAGGGTTGAGTTTAACCAAGCTACAATTCGCTTTGGTAAAGGTGGAGGAGCATCTTAAAATTTTTCCTAAGAATACACCATATACAGAGTTTGAACATAAGTAATATATGTGTTTTTCATTTGTAGATATGTTCTTTTTTATACCCAAGATATCATAGCAAGAAAAATATATTGTAGAAATTGTTTGAGGACCTCATTGAGGTCGACTTTTCTGATTTCATGCTTGATTGGTACCATCTCATATGTCAGGAAGACTTAAAATATGAATTAATATGTTCTCGAAACAAATCAGATTCAAATTTTATAGATAGAAAAGGTAAAAACAAATGTCAATGTCTTTGTTTGATTGCTACTTCACTCTGTTGTGGACATGTTACAGGAAATGTGATTGGAAAAAGTATGGGGAGACAATGCATAACATGTATTGGATATGATTCATTTTCTATTAGAGGTCCTCCAGGCACTCGAGCCATTGACTTTGGAAATGTTTCTAGTAGGGATTCCTATGGTTTTTAATCTTGTGATTCTTTAACCTCATGGTTATTTTGGGAAAGAAAATGTTTTAATTCGAATCTCAAACAAGACATTGGTGGACAGGTAAACAAATTTTATAATTTAAATTTTGATTCCATGATATTCTCTCTTTATTGTTCGATTGTATTTTGAACATTTCTTATGATTTTGTTTTGTCTTTTAACTATGAAATTGAAAATACTTGGTATCATGTGAATTTAAACAATAGCCAAAGCTTGAAGATGAAATTAGTATTACATGATATTGACTAGAATCCTTTAACTATTTTGTGTTAAAATATTTTCATGACCATCAGAAATGTTTACTTTCATGTTGATATTTGAGCATATGTTGTTTATATACTTGACCAAGTTCATGCATTAGAAAATGAAATGTTGTTTCGAGGAAAATGACAAGGATTAAACATCACATCTTAGATTATTTGTTTTCACAAGTTACCTTTAACTTGAACTTTTTAGCATGTAACTTAGTTGGCATGATTATGCCTAAGCTTTCCCTGAAGGTTCAATACTAAGTTACTAAGGTGTTATTTTATATTGTGACATTTTATTTTCTTTGTTTATATAGGTCATCTGGCCATATTATAGTGACCACTATCGCCCAACTAAAGAAAACTTGTTTGAGTTTCTTGCTTGTATGGGGAAAATGGATTTGACATTACTGATGTTGAGGTATATGTCATATAAACTCTTTATAGTCTACTTTAGTTTATAGTTTACTGTTCATTGTATTTCATGTCTTACACTCTGCATTGTATCTTCTCTTATTTTCATAAAATGAACTCAGTATTGATGCTAAGAAGTAGGAATTGAAGAAAGAGGTTGAGAGCAATAACATTGGAGTAACAAATGAAAAAAATAGAGAGAGAAGACAACCAATATAGTGATATTCTTATATTCAATATCCCACATAAGACACACACATATAGACTGATGGTCAAGTCTTCAGAGTTGGTGAATTTACCTATAATGCCTTGGAAACACAATGATAATGTTTTGAAGTGATGAAACATCATTTCATGTGTAAATTGTATTTCAAACAATATTAAGTTGGAAATTCATATTGTAATACTTTAACATTTCATATAATATAATTTATGTGGTTGAAATTATTTATAGATGCGCTTGATATTGTTTAGTATTGTAACTAACATATGAAACTTCGTGTTTTCATATTAGATGAACATGCACATTGTATGCCAGTTTTTAAATTTAGTTGCAAAATCATACTAAGTAATTTATGTTGAGTAATAATAAACACATAAAACCAAATCTAAAACTAATAAATAAGTAGTTTATATTGATTAATGATGAGCAAAAATAAAATGAATATATGACTAAATTAGTAATTTATAATGATTATTAATGAAAGTAAATGAAATGAATATAAACTACTAAATTAATCGTTTATATAATACTTATGAAACTACAAAAAAAATTGACTCCTGCAAATGGTAAATTTGTGATTCCAAAGGACGACTAAATTTTTCATATATATGAATTTTAGTAGCTAATTTAGAGTACCTTATAACACACTGAAAATTTAGTCACATTTCTCTGGTCATTGATTGGTTTCAAATGATGACTAAAATTTGCATGTATATGACTATTAGTAGCTAATTTAAAGTATCTTATAACATGACCAACATTTCGGTCATATTTCTTTGGTCATTAATTGGTTTTCTCAGGTGACCATATAGTAATATATTTTGTTGTATATTTCGTCCTTAATTTGGGAATTAATGACTAAATTAATGACTAAATCAATGACCAAATTTATAACTAAATATACTATTAGATGATAAAATTGAGACAACCAATTAATGACTAATCTAAAAATGACTAAAAGTTGGTCGCGTTATAAGATACCATAAATTAGCTATTATTGGTCACCGACTGAAAAATGGTCATTTATATGCAAATTTTAGTCCTTTTTTAGTAATTAATTAGCCATTTTGTGCTAGTGGATGTCAGAGCCCCATGATCGATGTGAAGAAGTGAGCTTTGAAGTGTCAAATAAATAAGTTTGAGGTTTGTGACACAAATGCCGCAAATCTAGGAAAAAGAAACACTTGGAGGAAATTTTCTAAAAAAATCTTTGCATGTAACCTCAAACTGCTAAAAATATCTCCCTAAAATCTAGGGATACTTTTTGCATGTTGATTTTTTCTATTTTGGGAAAAAGTAGCCCATGCATCCAAGTCAAGTTTTCTGGCTCCCGGGTGGAATTAGTCAACCTGAAGGCACATGCAACAACCTGCCTGAATGAGGGTAACTTTTTTGCAGTTTTTAGGAGAAAGTTGGGCTGGATGCCTAGAGGGATTATGTAATTTCTAGGAGGAGCAACTGTGTGTTTCCCAGAATTCCACAATTTCAGGGTTGAGCAGTCATGCTGGGCCAGATTGTGCAGTTTTCACTACGAAGGTTGATTGACAGGATTGTGCAATTTCTAGAGGAAAGATTGGTTCCCCTCTAGAATTGCACAATTTCTTGAGGCAGGATCATAGCTTATAGTCAGACCAAGTCTAGAGAAATAGCCTGTCAGGTGAGTGAAACAAGCCATCATGTACAGGTTGTCATGCTGTTAGAAACAACTGAAGCTGATGTACTTGACAGTGCAGGACATGTTGATGAGGATGGTTGGTAGGGAGGCTCTAAAACAAAGCCATGGAAAAATATTGGATGGTGGTTGTAGCCGCTACAACACAAGCCTAGGTTTAGAAAGAAAAACCTGATTTACCTTAAGTTACCTATTCTGCTATTATAAGATTGCAATAATGAAGTTTGCTTTTTCCAAGTCATCCTTAAGCTCTCTGATTTATGCCTCCTTCTCTTCGATGATTTTCTAAGGTGACTTGTCTTTCTCATTCCATTCTAGGTCTACCATGTGAGTATCAAAATGTACCTATTCTTCTTCATGCAAAGGTGCATCATGATGATGTCTTGATGCTTCATGTCGAATAGTAGGAGGTTGAACTCTTTCTACATGTTTAGGAGAAAACAGAAGCCTCTTACCTCTGCTATATGTTTTTGTCACCTCTACCCTCGGTGTCATTGTCACTTGTTTTCTTGTAGAGCCAACTTCTTGACGTCTTGGTGATCTTTCCAATGGTGAACTTTGACTGCTAGGTTGATTAGTAGCAGGAAAACTAGAAGCTGACTGCATGAATGCCTCCCAAGATAAGCTGACCTGTGACAACTGTTGGAAAAAAAAATTGACAAAGCCATGTTGAAATAGGTTTTATTGGTGATCTCTCCCTTCGCTTTATACTTTCTTTATCATCTTGACAAGGCTTCTATACATATAGTGAGGTAGAT
Source organism: Pinus taeda (assembly GCA_000404065.3). Taxonomy (NCBI): domain Eukaryota; kingdom Viridiplantae; phylum Streptophyta; class Pinopsida; order Pinales; family Pinaceae; genus Pinus; species Pinus taeda. The sequence continues at coordinate 219,825 of APFE031616578.1, forward strand.
TGAGAGTTTGATTGTTGTGAAATGCATCAAAAACCTAATGTGGTATTTGTACAATATAGAAAACCTCCCTTCACCTTTAAAGTACTTCATAATCATCTTCACCAATGGAGCATACCTATCAAGCAACTGTCTGAAAGGAAAGATGTGTGTTCGAGCATTTTTGTAATATGGATTTAGGAAAACTTTGTAATTCTCAATCTCCAATTCCATCCTTTTAAACCAGATCTCTCCTTGGTTAGGGATATTTGTGGCTAAAGATATTGATTATAATGAAATAGTGAATTCAACCCCTGCTATGTTGACCTCAACCCTCCTGAAGTTAGTGGCAAAAAGGCTTGTCAATCTGGCATGGAAACTTGCTTTCTGAATCTCTTCAAAAAACCGTAGACAACCCACATTTTCAAAGGACTTACTTATAAATGATGAGGCCATGTCTTTGTTGGTGTGAGCTAGCTCAAATTTGGACATTTTTCCTCCTTTGTTGTATGATTTCTTCTCATTATCCATAGTGTGATTTTGCATGGTAAAACTCTATTGATGTAGGAAGGAAGGGTAGGGTTTGCTTTAGAAAAAGAGGGGAAAAGGGACTGTTCTAGTGAGGAGAGGGAATAGAGGGGTTAGCGACTATGTAAATTAATGGGAAAATTATGGGGGTAGGGATAGGTGTTAGGGAGTGTAGGGAAGTGGAAATTTTTAGAAAGAGTGAGGGGAAGGGGTGGGAATGTGTAAAACACATTCCTAACCTAGAAACTACTAGAAGCATAACATAGGCTAGAGTTTACTAGGAAAACAAGGGAAATGAAAGGAGTGGGTGTGGGGAAAGCTTAGAGGAGGTCTACAGAGTGTGGGTGAGTATAGAAAAGTAGCAAAACTAAGAATTTTACCAATGCAATGATGTAAAATAACTAAGAAGACAAAAGCACATCGAAACCCTAGGAGAGGGATTTCCATTACATTTATAAAGAAAATGATGAATGTGAGAGGTCACTGCTGTCCATTTACCTATCAAAGAGAGGCTGAAACTTGAAATTTATAAAGATAATATTTTAAATGCTTTTTTCCCTCTAATGCCCAAAATGCAGTGAGCGGCCAGAAGTGCGGTGTGGGCTACCAAAAACGCAATGAAGTAGGTAAAAAATGTATTTTGAGGATGGAAATCGATGCCTTGGTGGCTACGATGAAATTTGATGATGGATAGGAGATCAATAAAGGTGGAATGAAAAATAAAAATGTTTGAGTGGTCTTCTTATAAGCTTGAAATCATTTTTTTCTTAGATCATGTTGTGACATCATCTGTCTTTTCGAAAATTGATGGTAGTATGCACTAGTAGAAAACGATGAAATTAGTTACTAGGTGACTAGAAGAGTTAGTCACTACAATTATTTCAAGTGAATTACCGCTAAATTTGAGAAATTTTGAGTGATCAAACTAGAAATTACTAACTTAAATGACTAATTTAGTTTAGGGATAAAATATATGACTAGACAATATGTGACCAAACTAAAAGTGACTAACTAAAATGACTAATTTAATCCCAGACTAAAAGATATGACTATATAATAAGTGGAAAAATTAATAATGATTAATGTAAACAACACATATTCAAATCATGTAAACAACACATATGTAAACCTTTACAGGTGTAGAGCCTCAATGTGTGTGTGTTAGGGAAAGTGTTTGATATCTTATAGTTGGTTTTCCTTCGTCACCAAAGAGGCTTAGGACATGAGTGGGTTGGTCAAGAAACCCTCATAATTAGTTACTTTGACTTTCAGAGAAATCTCAAGTTAAAGTCCAACTAGTGTTAATACATGGCCTCAAAGGTGTTTGCTAGGGTTTTTAAACAAGGTCACTAGATCCCAATGCAATTGAGGTGCCTTAGATTTGTTGAAAAGTAAAATACCCCACATGGCACCGAATGGGTGATTGATGACTACCGACTAAAGGACTTAAAACAAATTAATCATGGAGGTCAAAACTACAAGTGAAAAAAGAACAACACACACATGATAATTCACACTAGAATTCATGCACTCACAATCAAGAGTTGATGAATAAAATGTTAATTCTTTGATGAAGCCATTGAAACCAAGAAGATGCTTATCAACCCTTACTTAATGAAGTTAAGAAAATATTCACAACGAGGATACATATTTCATCCAGTTAAAGATTGAAAGACATACTATTTTTTATTTTAAGGAAAACTTTATGGAGAAACTTGAGATTGACAACTCATTAGAGTGACTTCAACTACACTTGAGTTGAACTAAAATGATTTCCACTATAACATAAGAGTATATTCAATATGTTACAATTATTTAATAATAATATACTATTTAGAAAGGGTCAATACATCTCTAAATACGCTTGTGGGGTGGTCCCACTCTTTGGGGAAACTACCCTTCTAGATTGAAAGTCATGTTGTTTTTAACTTCTCGGAAAGGTTTATAGAGAAACCCATCACTGGTAATTAATCAAAGTGATTTGAGATACACTTGAGATGAAATGGAATTATTGCCAATATAACTCAAAACTATATCCAATATTCTGCAAGTATATACTAATAACACATGATTTAGTAAGGAGAGTCAATATGTTTGGAGATACACTTGCGGGCTGGTCCTACTCTTTGGAGGCTTCTACCTTTTTAGTGTTATAAAGATAGGACAAATGTTTCATCAAGAACTTGAATGCAGGTGAGGAAATAAAAATACTAAAAAAATACTACAACATTCATAATAACCAATTAAACCAACCAACTAATTACCCCTTTTCCCTTAATAATTTTTTAATCCTAATTTATTACACCTCTAGTCAAAATTTCTCCACAAAATTCTCCCGAAAAACCCCTTATTGTAAAAAAAAATTCTACAAAATACTACCCCTTCCTTGTATTTAACCTAATGGAGTCTCTTTACAAATAAAAGTTTTATTTTTCCGATGCTTAATGGAATATTATTTTTCTAGAGTTCACTCAAAAGTAAAATACACTTTTAGATTTGGTTCAAAAGAAATAATAAATGATAAAAATATTTGAAATAAGACAAATAAAAATGGTGAACGTTATTTTTCAAATCCACTAACACAAAGAGAGTCCCATCACACAAAGACGGTTTGATAGGTTTCAAAACTCAGGCCCTAATTTTTGTCGTATGAAGTAGTAATCACATTCAAAAATTTGAGGGAACATACAACATAAAGCACTGTAATAATAACAATGAAAGGTTGACTTCGCATGGCCCTTGTAGAGAATGATGTCTTGCTGGGGATTGGCATCAAAGTGATCATTGTGAGAACCTAGTTCAAATTTCAACCTCATTCTCAAATTTCAATCTCATTCAAAATCCCTTCAAAGAATATAGAATACATCAGGTTTTGTCAATAGTGTATTTGAGGTCACTCTTCCCACCTCAGCAGGAACATGGTGGTGATAGTAAAAACTGAACGTGTGACCCATAGTAGGTCAAGCCCTTGGTTATAGTCCGAAGAAAAGTTAATTCCACTACCTCTATGGAGAGTGGCTGGAAGAATGAGGGCGGTGACATGCCAACGATGCATAATTCACGAATAAAGGTTATGGTATTTGAGAAAACTATTTTGCTTATGCTAAAGAAATGACGAGAAAAAATGGTACAACACAAAATCACCCATTGCAAACCATTCTGGCGAGCCCATAGTAGGAACAATTACCATTAGGGCTTTCAGGGTTGAGTTTCTATTTTTGAAGAAGAACTTAGGCCTTATTGACAAAAATTCAAGCCCCTTTTTGATCCTAGTCTGGGTGTGACGAAGGACCCTTCCAACACCTTTTACTTTTGTGATGTGTTAAATTTCATTTTAAAAGAACATAAAGGAATACATGTGCATGTTGTAAGGAAGAGGAACATAACAATCATCAACACATGAAAACATAAGCATTGATAATGGAGTTCGTCCAGGAGGGGCTACATCTTCGGGCCCCGGTGTCAAGATGGTGTAGGCCGCTGCATTAAGTGCTATCAATAATGGTGATGTACACAAGAGATGATGTCGCAATCATACAAGAAAAAATGCCCTCAAGTAGGAGTGTCTCTAAGAGTTATTCCACTACAAGAACTCTCAGTCAAAGTCCTATCAGTATGACACAAAAACATGCATGATGAGCATCCCACCAACATGGCACGAAAGAGATCTCATAGCAAAACATGCATGACAACAACAAGAGTATCCCAAAAACATACAACAATGGATATCAAAGCATAACATGGTGAGTTATGATAGCAAGTACATCACATAGAAGATTATGCATCAAATCAAGCAAGCAATCATGACAACATGTAATAAACAAGAACCTGCATCAACATCAATCAAGGATTTGTGCAGCATAATGCATAAAGAAGAAGTACATGAGGACATCATATACCTCACAACCAAGGGTCGTCTGAAGAAGTGGATTTCACACTACTGAAGCTCCTCGGACCATCGATCCCAACTCATCCATTGCATGAAGATGACTACTCGCACATAAATGTGGACATCTACACTAGCACTTAGAAAAGTGAGTAGAAGAAGAAATGAGAGAATGAAAATTTTGAATACACCATCAGATTTGTAGCACTGAGTAGTGCTAAATCGACTGTCCAAAATCCGAATTCTGAGAAGTTGAGAATTCAAGGAATCTTTTAGATTCCCCTAGGATTCCTCAAAGATTCTGCTCCATGGATGGACTGGAAATCTGCAACTTACATGGTGAATCTGATCTCGCCATTGTGATCCCTATAGACAACCATGAAAAACAAGTATAAACTTGACTATATTTCGACCTCGCAAAATTTTACTTCCTTGGGAAAATTTCAAGGCTCATGGTTCTGCTCCCTATTTCTGCCGAAATCATGGTTCCATGTGCATTCTGAAAATGACCGAAAAATGCAAAATTTTGATGGAGAAATGGAGTGCACTATTGCATTCATGGTGAAGAGAGGTGTAGAATCCATATAAAAATTTTCAAATTTTGACAAAGTGAAAATTTTTCCCTCCTACAAAATTCATGGTTCCTGCATTAAAAAAAAAATAATTGTCTCCAAATCTGTGCCCTCCTTCTGCCTCCTCGAACTATGTGCATGGTAAAAAATACTAAGTTTATATAAAAAACCTTCATCGAATTTACCAAGGCGATTGTTATGGTTCAATGATAATAATAGAGGTTGGTTGAGGAGGGGTCAGGGGATCAAATCCCGCCCATCCATATATAATGTTTTGCAAACAACTTCTAATTTTAAAACCCAAACCCGAATTATACATGGGATTTTATCGTTGGAGGCTGGCACATTATGGTTACCATGGATTTGCATTGATTAGGGTAGTCCATATTTGGGGCCGACTGCTTGCGGGTCGGCCACATGGGCCGCGCCTGTTCGACCCCCGTTAGTCTCGTTCAATTGTGATGTCAGCGCATTAAAAAAATGGTGTCAGCAATATATATATTATGGCACATTCAAAATCGGTGATTGACATCTTCAAAATCGGCGATTAGCGCCTTCAAAATCGGCGATCGACGTATATTGATTGTTCCGGGGTGTTGGGGTGTGGGGGTGTGGGTAGGTTCCACTGCCAGTGGCTCGCCCACCCCATAATACAATGTTTAATAATGATATGTGATGGTTGGAGGGTTCAACGGGGGTTATGGTTGCCGACCTGAAACAAATATTTGATTATTGTTGCAATGGAAGTACTAAGGGGTTGGGGGGATTAGGCCAACAGGGGTAATGGCCGTTGGCCTTATAATAATTTTGGTTATGAAATTTTGGGGTGCCGGGTGTGGTGGCCTGCCACCTCATAATAAGTATTTTCTTTGATTTTTATCAAGAAGAGGTGTTTTTAAAATCTTCAGAAAATAAGGGTCATTTGGCAAATTAACGAGGTAGCAATTTCGACCGATTTTGGGAGCTAGGTTCTATTAATGCCTCTAAAATCGCTGCATCAACATTAGGGAAAACCACCCGGTCTAGACCTTAGTGAAACTCCTTTTTCATTTGGTGTGGTGGCTCCGACTAGATATAATGGGACCAGTTTCCTAGTGATATATGAGTTGATAGGTGATTGGATTGTGATGTATAGCGGGAGTGATAAGAGCTCTATTATAAAGTGAAATAAATATACAAAGGTAACTAATCTATCCTAGGAATTCTTCTAACAATGTGATTCTTGATTGTTTCTATGAACAAATAAACATAAAGATGACTTATTCATAACATAGAAATATTGCATTTGTATGATGATTATTTTGTTCAATTAATTGAACAAAGTAATACTTAAAACATTATCGCACTGATCGTAATATATCACTGACATATATATATTTAAAAAATGACAACTCAGAAACATTCGAAAGTGACAAGTTAAAGAATTGTTGTAGAAACATATATATAATATATATATATATATATATATATATATATTATATATATATATATAGATATAATAGATATAGATATAGATATAGATATAGATATAGATATAGATATACATATACATATAACATATACATATATCAAAGTTGATAATGCCAATTCACATAAAAAAATAATGCAAAACATAGATAGTAGTACCATATGCATTGGATCTCCTCCGATGTGAATCACGTTGAAATTTGCCTTCTAATTGGGAATACTTTCATAGGAGCAAAAGTGCAATACCTCATAAAAGCTTCTATATCAAAATTCAGAATTTTTAGGACCAGTCTTTTATCAAAAATAATATTATATATAATATAATATATATTTATATATATATATATATAATATTATATATATATATATTGGAAGTACAATAGTGCAACCTCCGATTTAAGTCTTAATACAAAATTGTGGACCCTTTCCAAAAACATGAAAGGGTCTATAAATACTACAAAAAATAACAAACAAAGAAAGAAAGTCACTATAAGCTGGTATAACCAAAAACACAAAAATATGGGATTTATCTTGAAATAGTAGTGTTGTAATTGGTCGAAAGGATTCACTGTATTGACTTATCTTCTTGTGATTGCAGTTGGCAAATGGCAAGCATTGGCTGGACTTCTACTGGATAACTCATATGAGAGTGTAACTGAGTTGTAAATGTGGCATCGCTAAGTTCGGGGATCATGACGTTGATCACATATGTGAGACACTTCATCGCCATTTGTTGACTCTGTGGTTTTACAAGGAAAAACCAAAAAGTTTCCCATGTTAGGCTGTGAAAGTCTCCAATCAGTTTCTCTCTTTGCATCAGCTCTTGTTTCCACTGTTGTTCTAATGATTTTACCTTTGGTAGTTTAACTAAAGAGAATTATGTTATTAGATTAGATAAATACAGACTATTTTTTATTAATTCAATTAGATTATTTGTTGTTGATCTACATCTGGATGTAGCTCTATCAAATTTCATTAACTGAGATTCCCATTCAGAAAAGAGAATTTCTTTATGTGACTCCTATATCTTTGGCAGATTTGCAGCTTTTCCTTCTTTTGAATCTTGCCAAGATAGAAAATTAGTTAATCTTTGACCTGCCTTCTCTAACTAAAGCCTTTCATCCAGTGATTTTTTGATCATAGATGCTGATATATCACATAAAGGAATGGCCAATGATATATTATGACATAGAAGGTCCAATTGCTGGGATAAAGCCCTGGTCATCTCCAGGGCTTCAGTTCTGTATTCATCCACCTGGGGATATCCTTTAAATCGCTCTATTTTATCTTTCATTTTGGTGATCTTCTCTTCTCCTAATTTCTTCACTTGCTCATTCAATAGCTATATTTTACTCAATGCTTGAGACAATTATTGCTGCTTTTGGATGGCATGATCATCAATTTTCTGCTTTTCATTAATTAATTGCTCATTCAATTGTTCATTAAGTTGTCTCTGATCCGCCAACTATTGTTCAAGCTGCTCTACTTTTTGTTGTTGTTCTACCAATTGTGCCTCTAGCTGAATGATCGTCTGGTCTTTTTCCTTCAACAAATGACTAACCTCTGAAGCCTTATCTATTGTTGTCGTTGTATATGCTTCAGCATACTGAGAAAGTTTGATTAAATCTTCGGAGGGATTTATTTCCTCCCTCCATACCACATTCATCATTTCCATCTGAGGAATCAAAAGAGGAGAGTGATCAATTTTCCTCTTCTTCCTTTGTCTTTTGACTACAACCCTATGCTTAGGGATATAGAAGACATCCAGTGGTGGTATTTCTTCTATATGTAAAACAATCTGATCAGTGGGATTTTCAGGGATGATCTTTATGTCTTTGTGAAGCTTGGGTGGGTCACTTGTTCCTACAATCGAAACTGTGTGGACTACTGATTTCTGTGTTGTAGACACCTTTGGTGTAGTGAACCCTTGTGTGTTCTCTGGATTACTAATGATAGAATCAAATTGTTCCCATTCCTTGATTAACTTAGGGTCAATATTATGGTGTGTATCAAGGGGTTCACTAACTAACCTGCTTCTACGCTTGTTCTAGTGTCTTCTTCTTCTCAAGAACCTCTTCAATTTTGGGATCATTCTCAGTAATTTTCTCCTCAACATAGCCTTGAGGTCGTACAATAGATGTCATTTTTAATAAATCTAGGGGCAGGGTTTCCAATCTCTCGGCCCTAAGCCTGTTGAATTTCTCTAATCCTTTTGTTCCCAATTTAGTCTTAGCCATTTCTTTGACCTGGGAAAATATTTCTATTGAAGAAAACAAGTCATCAACTCTATCCTCTTCATGATCAAATCTGGCGATTTTAGCCTGAGAGGTAACATTGTAGGCAACCTTTCTATTGTCATACTGCGTTTTTGGAATAGTTGCAAGTTTTAACAACTTGATTTTCTAGGCCTCTTTCTCTACATGTTTAAAATCATGCAGGGTAAAGGCACCACACTGAAGGGGAAATGTAGGCCACATGTGTTTCTTAGAATCCCTAAGGGTCTTTGACATCCCTGCAACTGTTATCTGATATGCTAATTCTGGGGCTAGTAGTTTATTGGGGATGTACAGAGGAAGAACATGAGGATCGGAAAGACTACCAAAAAGCCTTATATAAGTGATTTTTTCTTCTCCAAACCAATTTCTAATTGTGGTTAAGTTGACCATTGCCTCCTCAGACAACCTAGGAGCGGGCTTATTGAACATGGAATAATGTGCAGGAAGAATAAAACCATGACAAATTCTATACAGGTGGTTCTTATAATGGGCTTTCCATAGCCCCTTGTGATAGATGTGAATGGGATTGGGATCCTGGGGAGTCCATTTCCATCAAAGGATGGGGTATTTGGAATTAAAACAGATGGTGTCCATAATATAGGCATTGAAGTAAAAGGGAGGAATCACTTAGGTAGTCACAGACATCTTTCTTCTATATTCAAGTATCTTGGTGGCGATTTTATCAGACAAAATGTTTTCCCTGTCCATGATATAGCCATTAATTGCAACCTCCATTAAAGGAACCATATCTATAAAGATCTTACCAGAATTATGGACTCTGAAGAGTCTGCACGTCATTACACCAACATAACAGTAAGGAGAGGCTAATGAATCTACAAAGTACATACCCGATGTCTCGTGCTTGTGTTTATTCATGAAATGTCTCCATTGCCTGATTAGGTCTGATTCAATGTCGTTTTCCTTGGCAAAAGCTTCCAAGAATGATTTATTATATTGTTTCTCTGGCTAGGGTAAATGGTACATTTATCTAATATCCTTTGCTCTAAATGACCCGAACACTTTTCCTTCGGTTGTAGTGAATGTCCTATCTATGGTTAAAATGCTCTCAACAGTCCATCTGACCATGTCATTATATGGAAAAACGTTGGCACGTGCTGCTATTCTGTGGAGGTATGAGTAGGCCAATTCTTTCAACGTATTCTTTGATTTTCTTGTAGAATCTACTGTAGCTTCTTATTCAAGTTCTTCAGGCTCTTCTAATTCTAGTAAATTATGGATACTCTCCCAGCTTGCTTTTCCTAAACTGAGGCAAGTCGTATCTGATATCAATCCTTTCTTATTCAGCTCTGGTTCTTTGACTATGATAGGGGCCTTGGCTTTCTTCACCTTCTTACCCATTTTTTCTAGATTCATGAGCTCCGAGTAGTTCTGCACAGTCAATGGAAAACATAATAGAGAAATATTTCTACTGAAAGCTAATACGGAATGAAAATAGTTAAGGTAATTCGCATATGATAAACCAAATGTAATTAAGCATCACCACAGGTGAAATCCTCGAAGGATTCACCCTTAACTGCGAAATTAATGACGATCATTACCCCCAATTGTAGTAAATAAATGTAATAATTACCCGTCGCATCACACATATGCTTGATGGTCCTTTAAAAAGTGTTGTTGGACTTTCCCGATCAACTATCAGTGATAAATTGTAAATTGTAATCGAGAGATTTAATGGGTCGGGTTTAACATTTTGGACTGATTTCTTTGATTGCGATAAAGGTAAAGAATCTAATAAGGCGTAGGTTTATTCAGTGGATAGTTTGATTTATTACTTTTAAGATTTATGTTTGCAAATAATACCTTTTGATGGTATTTTCTTGAAATGCGTACCTTACTTTATGATATCACAATTGGGGAATTTCAAATTCCTTCCGCTATGTGTTGTATGATAACTCTAATTGCCGATTGTGATTATGTTATTGGATCGGAGGTTTAGTGTAGGCCTTTTTTGGTATGCATCCTTTTATCCTTGCGATATGCGATCTATGATGGCATTATCACATCAGAGATCTACTTATGATGACTTTTCAAAAGGATATTTATATTTTATCAAAAGGTTTTGGATAATAATTCTATTGCATTGAGCCTTTTTGATAAATGTTTTCATGTGTGATATGATTAATGCCAGGCAAGTGATTTTATTAAATCACTAATTTGCTAAGTTTATTAAAAAGGGACCCATTTCTAATTAAAGTTTTTTGTAAATATTTTTTAAGAAATGGGGTGTTGTTGTATAGCACAACAATTGGCAATTCACTGGAAGAAACAATTATCTCTGAGAATATAATGCAATATTCTAACTTTCTTAATTTGGAAACCTTTGAATGTAGGAAGAATAAGTTAAGAATAATTAGATAATGACTAGCTCTGAATATAATGAAAAATGTTTCTGCAATTCCTTTGCTATCTTAAAAATAATAACATTCTATGTTTATTTAAGCCTTGATTGGTTGATAAATATAAAACAAGTATATTTCTCCAACTTAACTTATATAATGACTCTATTGTCATAGGTAGAGCCTCTGCTGCCAACAAACGTTTATAGTCTGGGCATGGTTACCTCTTAACCATTCAATCATTCATTGTCTCATCCATTTTAGAGTATAATTTCTAAGAGTAAATCGAAAAAGATATGTTTCCGCATATTTTCTTTATTACATTTTCCATCTTCTTTATTTCTTATTTTAAAATATACAAATCCATTGTCCTGGTTTGGTGGCCAGCTATTGACAATGCCATTCACTGGTTGTAATTGAACTGAACAAGCTAGCTCGTGATGAGACCCCTTGTCTTATAATTACAAGCCATTACCCTGTTTTGACATGCAGTATTGGCAATGTCAGTTTAACTAGTTTCCCATGATGATGGTAAGTAGGCTCGTAAAGAGACCTCTTTGTTAAGAAATTATTCAGAGAACACAAATTAATTACAGAGAATTACTGAGAGAAACAAATATAAAAAATAACCAGCAAAAACCATAAACACATAAACACAAATGTTTATCCAGGAAAACCCCAAATTCATGGAAAAACCCAACCTAATAAGATCTCATTAGCATTGGCCAAAACCCTGGCCAATCCAACCAAGTGAGCCTTCACCGCTCACCTCCAGGTCTTACATTACAATGAAGTCCTTCCAGCCTTTTCTAAGCTCCATTACATATAATACCATGGGCAGAATACTATTGGTGCACAATACCATGTGCCCCAAAACCATCACTGTTTAACCTGGTCAAGTTTGACTCTATCCTGAGTCAAGTTTACCGAACAATTCCCCCCTTAAACTCGACTTGGGGTTCCTTGACTAAGTCTAGCCAAACCTGCTAAGTGAGACAATCCTACTCACTCTAGCTCTTACCACCTTTATAGTTTTTACCCGAGGTATTGTTAACCCTTCATCCCCCCTATCACCTAGGTCTAACCTAGACTTTACTGGTGATCGTAAATGCACTGCGATCCCTGGCAATTACATCACTATCTTCCACACATTCTCCTCGAGTTTCTTTTGCATACAATTGTTTCACCATTATTTTCTAGACCCAGATCTATAAAAAGGATGCATTGATCTCATCAGGCACTATAAACCCCTGGCATCAAAGAATCCCTTTGAAGCCAATATCTAGCTCTGATACCAGTTGTTAATAAATTTACTACATAACATAAATAATTACTGACAGGAATAAATAAAAAATAACCAGCAACAACCATAAACACATAAACACAAATGTTTATCTGGGAAAACCCCAAATCTGGGGAAAAACCCAACCTAATAAGATCTCATTAGCATTGGCCAAAACCCTAGCCAATCCGACCAAGTGAGCCTTTACCGCTTACCTCTAGGTGTTACATTACAATGAAGTCCTTCCAGCCTTTTATAAGCTCCATTAAATATAATACCACGGGCAGAATACTATGGGTGCACAATACCATGCACCCCAAAACCATCACTGTTTAACCTGGTCAACTTTGATTCTATCCTGAGTCAAGTTTACCGAACACTCTTATCTTTTATATCAAACATATTTTAGAATTACACTCTGAAAAATCACAATCTTTGTCGACGGGGTGAATTATTTACTCCTTAAGAGAATATGGATGACAATGTAAGAGTTGTAGATGCTAAGTTTTTTTATAGATAACCTCATTCAGGCTTTAACAACTTGGAATGATTTACAGTATTTTCAAGATTTATCAAAGATTTATCAAAGATTTTACAAAAATAAAAGAGGTTTTCAGAGTTTTATTTTTATCTAACTCCCTAGAACTTCCTTCCTTTCCTTTAAGGCTTCCATCTTTCAAAAGTAAATATTTACATTGTTTTCTTTTAAACATCTTTTTCAAAAAGTAAAGGCCAATAGTAGGCTATTTACAATCTTATTTCCTAACACACAAACAAAACTAAAAAAAAAAAATCAAATGAACACAACAGCAAATTGAATATTTTCAAATAAGAAGGTGTTACCTCCTTAGGAAAAGAACTTTTTCAATACAAGCCCATTGATAGGAAGAGAATCTCCCTTTCCTGATAGATATTGCAATATGAATGTTGATAGGCCTATCTTCTCGATGATTTGAAATGGTCCTAGCCACATTTTCTAAAATTTAGTGTGTTTTCCTTTATCCTCATGCGCTTTGTCCCATTTCGAAACAAGGTCACCAATTTGTAAAAATTTTGGGCTGGTAGAAATTGTATCAAAAGAAGACTTAATAACTTGTTGATGCTTTGCATGTGTAATTCTAGCTTTTTCCTTTTCTTCTTTTAGTTTAAGGATTTGATCATATCTCAATTGAATGGAAGATGAGGGATTTTCTTCAATAAACTACACTAAGGCTAGAGATGGGAGTGCTAAGTTTGCTGGTATGACAACTTCCTTTCCATACAAAAGAATAAATGGAGAAGTACCCATTGAGGCCTTCTGTGTTATGTGGTCTGCCCATAATGCAAATACTAAATATTTGTGCCAATTCTTTTGATTCTGATCAACAGTTCTCTTAATGATTTTGATAAGATTTTTATTGGTTGATTCTGCTAAACCATTACCCTGAGGGTAGTAGTTTGCAAAGTATTTCAATTTGAACCCTCTTTTAATAGAAAATTCAAGTATGGTATTATCAGAGAAATAATATGCATTATAAAAAATGAGAGCATTAGGTACACCAAACTGGTAATGATGAACTAATCTATGAAGTCTTCAAAGGAATTACTTCTACCCACTTTGTAAAGTAATCCGTGGCTGTAAGGATATATTTGTGTTGTTTGGATGAATGTGGAATAATTTCTCCAATGATATCCAGTCCCCATTGTTCAAACGGTTGTTTTATGTTGACTAGTCGCAAAGGAAAAGTTGGCTTCCTTTTTCTTCAACTAGCAGTTTGACACGTTCTGCATTTCCTTACATATTCATGGGTATCTTTAAATAAGGTGGGCCAATAATACCCAACATGTATAATTTTGTGAGCTATTGTATCACCTCCAAAATGTCCACCTGCTAGACCATCATGTAATTCCTGCAAGACCTTTTGTGCTTCGTTTTTTTCAAGGCATCTTAATAAAACCGAATCATAATTCCTTCTAAACAACACATCATCAATAATCTCGAAGTATTTTACTTTCAATCTTATGGCACATTTATTTTTATAGGAAATATTAGAAGGAGCATATTCATTTTTCAAATAAAATATCAAATCCGCATATTGAGATTCAGGATTGATGGTACTTAGCTCATTGATTTCCTCAATATTGTTTGAACCTTCATGTTCTTGTATGTTAGAAGCTCCTTATAACAACTTGCAAAAACCTTGACCTTTGACAATTTTAGTTGGTTTAATGTCTAAATCATATTCTTGTAATGTTGTAACCCAGTTTGCCATCTTCTCTCCTAATTCTCTTTGGACTAGTAATTGTCTTACTGCTGAAAATGGGACTATTACTTTCATATGAGTTTTTAAGAGGAAAGGCCTAAAGTGTTTTATGGATTTGAACACAACGAAAGCTTTTTTTCCTACTTCAGAATAATTAAACTCAACACCTTCTAGATTTGAACTAAAAAATGATATGGGTGCTTCCATGTTTTAATCACTGATTTGTGTCAACACAACTGCAAAGCAAGTATCATATGCTAAGGTGTATAAAATTAAATGATTGGAAAAATTCGGAATGTTTAATGCAGGAGCATTTATGATTGCTTGTTTGATTGATTCAAAGGCTTCATTCTCTTTATTCTCCCATTTGAACATTGAATTTTTCTTGATCATGGGCTGCAATGGTAAAACAATTTGTGAAAAATATGGAACAAACCTTTTTACAAAATTTATTTGACCCAAGAATGATTGCATTGATTTTTTATTATGAGGAAGTTGAATATCAGAAATCTCCTTGATGTTTTTTGGATTGATATAAATACCATCTTTTGAGACAATAAATCCTAAGAGTTTACCTTAATCGAGAGTAAAGAATGACGTCTTGGGATTTAATGAAATTCCATACCTTATACAGCATTCAAAGATTTGCTTTAAATCATGTAAACGATTTTCTCTTTTCTTGGAGAAGACAGTAATGTCATCCAAATAGACAACAATTGACTTATTAATTAAACCCTTGAGTGCTATATCCATTGCTCTCTGGAAGGTAGCCCCAACATTAATCAAATAGAAAGGCATCTTCGGTAGGCATATGTCCCCCACTTAGTTCTGAAAGTAGTCTTTAGTCTGTCATCTGGATGCACCAATATCTGGTTATATCCAAAAAAACCATCTAAGAAAGACATTGATTCAGAACCAGCTACTGAATGAAGAGTTTTCTCCATTGTTGGTGCTGGGAAGTTATCCTTTTGGCTAGCTTTATTAATATTCCTGAAATCAATGCAAATTCTAATGTCATTGTTCTTCTTTCTAACGGGCACTAAGTTAGAAACCCGTTTTAAATGTGTAACAAGGAAAATTATCTTGGCTTTCAAGAGCATATTTAACTCTGCTTTAATTTGACTTTCTAGGTTCTGATGAATTTTCCTCAGTTATGGCTGCACTGGCTTCTCCTCGGATATCATCGGAATTGTATGCTGTATGATAGAAGTATCATATGTTTTTAAGTCATGATAATTCCAAGCGAAAATATTTTTGTATTTATCTAAGTCTGGTAAAGGAAAGCCTTTCTTCTGAAGTAAGTCCTAATCCTATATTAATATTTTGTGGTTTGGTCTCAATGCCAAGATTTATTAACTCAAACCTTAAAGTAGAACTCTGAAGTTTTGAATTAGTAACTTGCTTAAATTTGTCCTGGATGTCATATAGATCTTCAAGCTTGGCTACTGATTTAGGTATAGAATTTTCCTTAAGTGCTTGCTTCATTTGAAGATCATAATTAGTCTCATCAATAATCTAGTCATCATAGGATTTTTCAGAAGTTAAAAATTTCAAAATGTCACTGTCATGATTGAATACCCGCTAGTTAGTGACATTATCTAGAACTGATGGTCTAAAAATTAATTCAACTGAAGATCTATCAGGGCTTTAATCCTCGGATGGGAGGAGATTAGAAGCAACATTGGCTAGTAAGTCAACTGTTGCATTCTGATATCTAGGAATAGGAGAGATATTAAATGCTAGAAAATGAGATATAAGATCCTGAACCAAAGATTGGTAATGTTTAAGATGACTAGAAAGGCAATGTATAGTATTTCTTACTTGCTTGATAACAATTTCAAAAGCACTGAACACTTTAAGATATTTCACTTTGAGGCCTATTGCTTTGTAGAGTCCTTGGATCAAGGCCTCATATTCAGCAGTATTATTTGTATACTCAAATTCTAGTCTGCAAGATAACATAGTCTTTTCTCCCTCAAGACTAACTAAAATACATCCTGCTCCTGCACCGTCATTGAATTTTGACCCATCAAAATATAAAGACCAAAATACAGGTTTATCTATAGTTTTATCTACAATTCCTTCAGCAATATTAACACATCTTGATATATTTGTATGAGAAAAAAATTATATTTGAGATGTGAAAGTATTAATTGAGAAAGGTGATGATTGAGCATTAAAATTACCAAAAAAAGATTCAAATGAGTAGTTTCCCAGAATATTATTATTAAAAGATATGGGCTGGTTTTCTTGCTCAAATTCTGTCACAGTATGAATCGTATGCTTCTCCTGATAAATCTTAATCTGATTTGGCTTTCCTTTATATGGAAGCCACATGTGAGACCAATCGGTAGAAATGTAAGCATGGAGTTTCTCAGACCAATCCCTGCTTAGAATTAAACCATAAAACTCAGGAATATCAGCAATCAATATATCAAATCTTTGAACTACCCTTGGATCAGCTGCTAACCTAATGGTAACTAAATTGATTTCTCCTAATACTTGAACCTTATTTTGATCCAACTGAAAAATATGCACTGCAGATTTTTGGGGTTCAATATTCAATTTTGAGCAAATTGATGTTGGCATTATATTCGATGAAGCCCCTGAATCTATCAAGATATTATGCAGATTTCTATTGTAAATTTCATAGGTAAAGAGAAAAGGAGGAGTATGAGAATTACATCTATCTCCGATCAAAACAACATCAGTAGCTTCTACTCTATCGGATGGTGGCTTACCTGTTCCATTAGCTGCCTTAGATAGTACAGCATTTGGAAGAGGAGAAGAAGGTACCACATTGAGTTCTTTGAGTAGCAATTTCTGTTGATGTTTGAGCTTGCTAAGCTCAAATAAAGAAATGTTTTCTTTAGTCTTCTTTATGTCTTTGATGATATTGTAATCCATAGAGTCAGAGACAACTAATGTTTTAGATGGTGAGGGAGGATTGGAAGATGATGGCTAGTTTTGAGTAGGAGCTAACGTAGTCTTCTTTATGGGAGCCTTATCTTTGGTAGTAGTACTTACATTTTTCTTCGTTTGAATTGGTTGAATAGGTGCTGCAACAACTTTACTCCTGGTACTTACTGGGAAAGCTTCCTGTTCATTCTCAGTATCTAAATTGGGCAAGATGAAGTCCCACATACCATGAAATTCTAAAACCTCTTATTCCTCAGTTTCATCTAATGATAAGATTGTATCTTCCTCTTCATTGTTATCCAGATCTGATTTTGCATTAGATATAGCATTAGGTGGTTTTGTTTCAGCTCTTTTGATGTTCCTAAATGGCTTTTTAGTGGAGGTCTCAACTACTTGTTTCTTTATTTCTACCATTTCGTTTCACATATTTTTTAATACCTTTGTAGACCCTCCATGTCATATGGATATTTTTCCACTTTCTTCTTTGAATCTTCTTTAAAAGTAACTTTTTTGGACTTTCATTCTTTAAGGGCAATTTTCTTTTCTAAGGCAATGATATGTTTTTCCACAATGATTGCTTCCTTCATATTATCTGTTGAAGTGGTCGTTGCAGCTCTATCTATAAAGATTGCTATATTTGAAGGTAAGGCCGATATATACCATTCACTTCGAACCTCTTCACTAGGTTTAGATGCAGTAGGAATCTTATTTAAGAGCTTATTAAATCGCGAGCTGAAATATTTGACTGGTTCTCTTGATTCTATTTTAAGATTTGAGAGGTCATTGATCAATGTCATTATAGACCTATTATTGCCAAATTTATTCAAGAACTGCTCTTGGAAAATATTCCAACTAGTAATGGATCCTAATGGTAGTGAGAAATACTAGTACCCTGCTGCTGCTTGTAAGGTATATGGGAAAAGCCTAACAATAGCATCTTCTTCAGTAACTCCTTTTAACTTTACTGACAACATAAAGTTGTTTATGTGTTCTTCTGCCAGTATGCCTATATCTGGGTTAAACTTTGGCAACCATTTTTCAGGATGAGCCAGAAATTGACTCAAGGGTGTAGGCATTGTGATTGCCCCTGGATTGTTCCATGGTCTCTAAGCCATTGTTGAGCTACTAACAGAGGAAAGCGCGGATGAAGTTACTAGTGGTTGGGAAGACAATGTCAAAGTTATAGTACCCTGCTGAACAACAATATGGAGTGGAGGAGTGGATGGTTGAATTTGCAATGGATTAGATGATTTGGATGATGATGATGAAAGAGTTTCACTATCAGACTCCTCAGGTATCTTCCTTGCTCTTTTTATTTTAGGTAGAGGGAATTCTGTGGGTTCAATACCAAGTTTTTCACTTTGTAATCTGGTAAGAGGATGGGAAGGAATGTATTGAAAAGTCACACTAACTTGAGGTAACTTAGATTTCTATGGTGATATTGAAAATCCTTGAATTTTATGAATTAGAGACTAAACTTCAGGAGGTTCAAGAGTGGATTTAACTGAGATGTTTTTGGGTTCAGTAGTGGTTGTTGTTTTCTCAACTTCTCGTTTAGAAATTGGAGATTGAGAATGTAAGGAAGAAGTTGGGGGTGATGTCGAGGGAGATTTACTCTTAGAATGGACTATGGATTTGAGTTTGCTTGCCATTCACAGTTCATTCCCTCCTTCTAGTGCCAAAAATGTTGATGCCTCTAAAATCGCTGCATCAACATCGGGGAAAACCACCCCGTCCGGACCTTAGTGCAGCTCCTTTTCCATTTGGTGTAGTGGCTCCGACTAGATATAATGGGACCAGTTTCCTAGTGATATATGAGTTGATAGGTGGTTGGTTAGTGATGTATAATGGGAGTGATAAGTGCTGTATTCTAAAGTGCAAAAAATATACGAAGGTAACTAATCTATCCCGGGAATTGTTCTAACAATGTGATTCTTGATTGTTTCTATGAACAAATAAACATAAAGATGACTTATTCATAACATAGAAATATTGCATTTGTATGATGATTACTTTGTTCAATTAATTGAACAAAGTACTAATTAAAACATTATCGCATTGATCTTAATATATCACTGACATATATATATTTAAAAAATGACAACTCAGAAACATTCAAAAGTGACAAGTTAAAGAATTGCTGTAGAAACATACATACATACATACATACATACATACATACATACATACATAGATACAACTACATAACATACATACATACATACATAACATAACATACATACATACAATATATATATAAATATATTATATATAAAATAAAAAAGTTGATAAATGCCAATTCAAATAGAAAAATAAAGCGAAAACGTAGATAATAGTACCCTATGCATTTGGATCTCCTTCGATGTGAATCACATTCAAATTCTGCCTTCTAATTTGGGAATACTTTCATAGGAAGCAAAAGTGCATATCTCATAAAAGCCTTCTTTGTCAAAATTCAGAATTCTGGTCTAGTCTTTTATAAAAAAATATATATATCAGAAGTACAATAGTGCAACCTCCAATTTAAGTCTTAATACAAAATTACAGACCCTTTCCAAAAACACAAAAGGCTCTATAAATACGACAACATATAACAAACTAAGAAAGAAAGTCACTATGAGCTGCTATAACCAAAAACACAAAAATATGGGATTTATCATGAAATAGTAGTGTTGCAGATAGTCGAAAGGATTCACTGTATAGACTTACCTTCTTGTGATTGCAATTGACAAATGGAAAGCATTGGCTGGACCTTTGGTGGCTCACTAATACGAGAGTGTAACTGAGCTATATATGTGGCATCAACAAGTTTGGGGATCATGTAGTTAATCGCATCTGTGATACACTTCATCGACATTTGCTGACTGTGTGGTTTTACAAGGAAAAACCAAAAAGTTTCCCACGTTCTGAATTCATCCACCTGGGGATATCCTTTAAATCACTCTATTTGATCTTTCATTTGGGAAATCTACTCTTCTTTTGATTTCTTCACCTACTCTTTCAATAGTTATATTTTATTCAATGCTTGAGACAAATCTTGCCATTTATGGATGGTCTGTTCATCAATTCTCGTCTTTTCATTAATTAATTGCTCTTTCAATTATTCATTAAGTTGTCTTTGTTTCACCAACTACTGTTCAAGCTGCTCTATTTTTTGTTGTCATTCTACCGATTGTGCCTCTAGCTGAATGATCGCCTGGTGTTTTTCCTTGAACAAATGACTAACCTCTGAAGCCTTATCTATAGTTGTCATTGTATATGCTCTGGCATACTGAGAAAGTCTGGTTAAATCCTCAGAGGGATTTCTTTCCTCCCTCCATACCACATTCATCATTTCCATCTGAGGAGTCAAAAGAGGAGTGTGATCAATTCTCCTCTTCTTCCTCTGTCTTTTGACTACAGCCCTATGTTTAGGGCTGTAGAAGACATCTAGTGGTGGTATTTCTTATATATTTAAAACAATCTAATCAGTGGGATTTTCAAGGATGATCTCTATGTCTTTATGAAGCTTGGGTGGGTTGTTTGTTCCTACAATCGGAACTGTGTTGACTACTGATTTATGTATTGTAGACACCTCTAGTGTAGTGAACCCTTGTGTTTTATCTAGATTACTGATAATAGAATCAAATTGTTCCCATTCCTTGATTAACTTAGGGTCAATATTAATGTGTGTATCAAGGTTTTCACTAACTGTTACCTGCTTCTGTTCCTGTTCTGGTGTCTTCTTCTTCTCAGGAACCTTTTCAATTTTGGGAGCATTCTTAGTAATTTTCTCCTCAACATAGCCATGAGGTCGTACCATAGATGTTGTTTTTAATAAATCTATGGGTAGGGTTTCCAATCTCTGGGCCCTAAGCCTATTGAATTTCTCTAATCCTTCTGTTCCCAATTTAGTCTTAGCCATTTCTTTGACTTGGGAAAATATTTCTGCTGAAACAAACAAGTCATCAAAGTTATACTCTTCATGATCAAATATGGCAAATTTAGCCTGAGAGGTAACATTGTAGGCAACCTTTCTAGGGTCATACTGCCTTTTTGGAATAGTTGCAAGTTTTAACAACTTGATTTTCTCAGCCTCTTTCTCTGCATGCTTAAAATCATGCAGGGTAAAGGCACCACATAGAAAGGGAAATGTAGGCCACATGTGTTTCTTATAATCCCTAAGGGTCTTTGACATCCCTACAACTATTATCTGATATGCTAATTCCCAGGCCAGTAGTTTATCAGGTATGTATATAGGAAGAACATGAGGATCAGCAAAACTGCTGAAAAGCCTTATATAGGTGAATTTTTCTTCTCAAAACCAACTGCCAACTGCAGTTAAGTTGACCATTGCCTTGGATAACCTAGGAGCAAGCTTATTGAACATGGCATAATGTGCAGGAAGAATAAAACCATGAAAAATTCTATACATGTGGTTCTTATAATGGGCTTTCCATAGCTCCTTGCAATAGATGTGAATGGTATTGGGATCCTAGGGAGTCTATTTCCATCCGAGAATGGGGTATTCAGAATTAAAATAGATGTTGTCCATAATATAGGCACTGAAGTAAAAGGGAGGTATCACCTGGGTAGTCACAGACCTCTTTCTTCTATATTCAAGTATCTCAGTGGAAATTTTATTAGATAGAATGTTTGCTCAGTCCATGATATAGCCATTAATTACAACCTCCATTAAAGGAACCATATCCATAGAGAACTTAGTATAATTATGGACTCCATAGAGTCTGCACATCATTACGCTAGCATAACAATACGAAGAGGCTAATGAATCTACAAGGTATATACTTGATGTCTCGTGCTTGTGTTTATCTAGGAAATGTCTCCATTGCTTGATAGGGTCTGATTCAATGTCGTTTTCCTTGGCAAAAGCTTCTAAGGATGCTTTATTATACTACTTCTCTAGCTGGGGTAAATGGTACATTTGTCTAAGATCCTCTGCTCTAAACGACCCGAACACTTTTCCTTTGGTTGTAGTGAATGTCGTGTTTGTGGTTGCAATTCTCTCAACAATCCATCTGACCATGTCATTATATGGAAAAACCTTGGCACGCACTGCTATTCTGTGTAGGTATGAGTAGGCCAATTCTTTCAACTTATTCTTTGATTTTCTTGTAGAATATTTTGTAGCTTCTTCTTTGAGTTCTTCAAGCTCTTCTAATTCTAATAAATTATAGATACTCTCCTAGCTTACTTTTCCTAAACTGAGGCAAGTTTTATCTGATATCAATCCTTTCTTATTCAGCTCTAGTTCTTTGACTACAACAGGGGCCTTGGCTTTCTTCACCTTTTTTCCCATTTTTTCCAGATTCATGAGCTTAGAGTAGTTCTACATAGACAATGGAAAACGTAACAGAGAAATATTTTTGCTAAAAGCTAATACGGAATGAAAATAGTTAAGGTAATTTTCATATGATAAACCAAATGTAATTAAGTATCACCACGGGTGAAATCCTCGAAGGATTCACCCTTAACTGCAAATTTAATGTCCATCATGATCCCCAATCATAGTAAATAAATGTAATAGTAACCTGTCACATCACACGTATGCTTAATGGTCCTTTAAAATGTATTGTTGGACTTTCCCAATCAGTGATCAGTGATAAATCGCGAATCGCAATCGGGAGATTCAATGGGTCGGGTTTAATTTTTTGGATTGATTTCTCCGATTGTGATAAAGGTAAAGAATCTAATAAGGTAGAGGTATATTCGACGGATAGTTTGATTTATTGCTTTTAATATTTATGTTTTAAAATAGTACCTTTTGATGGTATTTTCTTGAAATGCACGCCTTACTTTATGATATCACAATAGGGGAATTTGAAATTGCTTTTGCTATGTGTTGTGTGATACCTCCAATTGTCAATTGCGATTGCGTTATTGGATCAGAGTTTTAATGTAGGCCTTTTTTGGGATGCATCCTTTTATCCTTGCGATATGCAATCTCTGATTGCATTATCGCATCAGAGATATACTTATGATGACTTTTCAAAAGGATATTTCATATTTTATCAAAAGGTTTTGGATAATAATTCTATTGCATCGGGCCTTTTTGATAAAGGTTTTCATGTGTGATATGATTAATGCTAGGCAAGCGACTTTATTAAATCACTAATTTACTAAGTTTATTAAAAAGGACCCATTTCTAATTAAAGTTTTTTGTAAAAAAAAATTAAGAAATGGGCGGTTGTTGTAAAGCACAACAGTTTCATGCCTCGGTGTTGGTCAAATTGTAGGACACTTAAACTTGTCCCACAACCCAACTTTGACCAAAACTTTGACTGGCCCATTCTCCCTCATATGAGCTCGGTTTGACAAACTGTTCGCCCCTCCATGATTAGGATGACGAGATCTACGCTTTGGTCCTAGTTCAAGCATAATCCAAACGCATTGATTTGAGCGTTCATAAGCCCTCTTTGTCCAGTGTGTCTCTCTAGAGCCACCTAGATCACTTTTTCCACAGTTTCTAAGACATCGAATGGTTGATTCAACGTTTAGAGTTGTTAAATGCAACTATTTTCTTCTCCTCCGCTCTTTCTATGGTTCTACTCCCACAGGACAACTTCAATCCTGGTATGAACAATGAAACTAAATGTCAAGTGTGGGTGATTTCTACTGTTAATGAATGTTTTTATGTATAAGATGATCATTCCTAACAATTTGAACTAGTGAATGTTTCATTGGGGTGGCCTTCTCTTATTTTATATCATTGAACAAATCGTTTTTTTAAGTATAAACCAATCTACACTTTCAAACTACATTGTTTTTGTAGAACACATCAAACAATAATTACACATTGCTAGTGAGGCCCCAGCTATTATAGAAGATCACAGAACACCGGATAATGGAGAAATTCATAGCAAGATGGAGTACCTATCACAAACTTCCCTATATCAATAGGAAATAACTTTATGTACAAGTTCCAATTGAAGGACCATATAGATAGCTACTATTACTTTCCATCATTGTATTTGTAGAAAGCTGCAAGGGGCTTTGGAGGACTAAATGTAGCTAGCAACACCCTGATACATGTTCCATTCCCTCTTCCTGATGGTGATATCAGTTTGCTTATAGTTGACTGGTACACAACCAATATTTTAGTAAGTTATTAATCCATCCTTGATACATGTACATCTCTTGAAATTAAAGAGAATTTTTATGTTCAACTTCAGCTTGTACACCAAAATGTTTTCTTGCAATGCATCAATCTCTGACTATGTTCTATCTTTGGGTACATCCTTAGAAGAACACTTGATATGGGCAGATCTATTGGTAATCTTGATGTTGTTCACATTAATTTCCATGGGCTACCAAATGAAATAGAAGTTATAGTGAAACAAGGTACTTATCATTGATCTCTATCACAAGGCAATTCGTTAGATTTAGTACAGGTGTGACAAGCCTCTCAAAAATTCACAACATCCAGTTTATTTTGATTTTATCTGATGGTTGTTGAATCCATTACTTCTTCTCTTAAGATGTGTCTAAAATGACCCATCTGTTCATTAAGTTTTTTGTGCCAATCTTTCAAAGTGATAAGAAATGAATTCGAGATAATGACCATGCACCCATTTAGTTGGGATGCATTTATTTGATTAAAGAGAGTTTGAGAAGTCATTTTTAGGAATATTAGGATGTGAGAACTAAATACTATGCTCAAAGCTACAAGCCTGTGAAGAAATTCAAAACAAAACATCAACAAGTTTTCAACAACATGGTAACAACTCATCCTCTTACAATGATAACAATCATGCAGAGACATTTCACACATGCTAAATATTTCCCAATCTGTATGAATATATGTAAGCAAGTATAATGAATCAAGCACAATAGGGTGGAAAATACTAGCACAACTTGAATTTGGATAATGTAAGGATTCTAATGAAATCCTTTAGCATAGGCTCAAATTATTTCATGAATCCAACACAATGAACATTTGAAGCCCCAAAACCAACTCAAGAAAGTTAGTGCACAAATAAACACAGAAATCCTCTCTTTAGAATGTTAGTCCTCAATTGAACCTAAAACTACCAAGGCATATGCATCCAGTTCTCCTCATAGATAGAAGTACCAAATATCCAATATTCTAGAAACACTTATTGTGAACAATTGAGGGGCCAGACTCATCATATGCTGATTTTTAAATCCACATATGCAATACACATAAAAGGTACAGATTTTTAGGTGAATCCAAAAATTTTTCCCTGATAAAATTAAAATGCAATATTTATCAAAATTTAATTTTATCAAATTTGTATCAAATTGGCCTTGATGCCATTCTAATTATGTTGGCCAACTGTTGGGGATATTGTGGTGGTGGAATTGCATTTTGGATCAAATCTCCCACCCCATTATCCTCCAATACTATCCCTCTAAACAATGATCTACTCTCAATATTTGGTAGGCCATTATGATTCCCAAAAAAACCTTATAGTCCTTCATAATAGGATAAACTTTACTGTTAATTTTAGTTATGTTCTATGCTTAGTGCAATTTACTTCAAATTTTCCTATTAGCTCAATATCAATTCCAGATTAGCAATCACATTTAGCATGATAGTAAAATGCAGATAGAACATAAACATAAATCGCAAAAGACAAGCTAACACAATAGGACACAAGATGTGGCACCAACCATGGACAAAACCCAATGTGGGGAAACCCTTCATAAATTCTTGTTATATTTTTCAATACTTCAGCAGAGAGAGAGATCGTACATATACATCAAAAGTTAACACTTTCACTTGACAAGAAAAGAGCAGAGATATTCACAATGAAGATAACATAATGAGGTAGTTGATCTGAACTCAGGTGAAGGCATACTTCTTCAAATTATCATCCAAGCATGTTGCACCCATCACTGTGTTGCAATTCATCATCATGCTCCACCTATCAATGTGCTGTACACAATCACTGAGCTTCTCTCATTACTATGATGCTCCCATAACTGTACAGTACCTCATCATCATGTCGTGCCCATCAAGTTTCTCTTCATCATCATGCCCATTAGTACTATGATGCACCATGATGCACCATGCAACACCCATCCTCACTATCATCTATATGATGCATACTACAATACTTCTTGCTACTCCACTAGTCACATCACACTGTTGTGCATCCAAGTTGCTACAAATTCATACCAGCCTTAGCTGCTTGCTATGGCTTGTAATCTAGCAAAGAATCTAGGCTATAGTTATAGATTACGCCCACAAACCGAAACTAGACCCTAGATAACAACTTAGCCCTCTGACTTCTAATCTAATGACAATTGCTCCCAAACACACCTCATCCATGCTTTTGACTAGTAATTAGATTTTTGTAGTTATGACTAGATGTGATAGTGGATGAGGGCATCTTCACATCTGAGGTTAGGGCCACTTTAGGCCTCCTTACGGTGCCTTAGGAAACTCTTCACTGTGTCATTCAAGTTACTTCCAGACCTTCCTTTGACATTGTCCCTGTGCATCATATAGTTGTGATATGCCTACACTAGGGAACTCTTGGATACACTTCCTTTTGACTCCATCTAGAGCTATCTAATACATCCTCTTTCCAATGTATATGAATCCTTCTCTTGCTACATAAAACCCTTAATGATGGCAGATTATATCTCCTAGGAGGACTACGGTTAGGGAAACATAAAGCCCTTGTTTTGCTGTGGAATAAGGAAAACATTTAGAGTCCATCCAGATTGTGACTAGGGCATACACAGAACTGTAGCTAGGTCTCTTTTAGACTAGCATGTAGAACTCTCCTTAGGACAAAAAATCGGTGATTGCTTCTAGGACCAGGACAGCGGTCATATTATGACTATGACACTTCCTTAAGTGCTGCCACTAGGAGACTATGTTAAGGTCATCTCCATAGGGTCATCCACAACAACGTTAGGCTACATCCTTGATTCCTCTAGGATAGAGCTTAAGTCTCTCTACATTTAGAGCATAACAATGTTATAACCCTTGTTCCATGACTATGATAAGACGCTTCTTCACTAAGAAATGTTAGGGATTTATTTCCATGCCACTATAGGTGTTTCTCCATGATAATTGTTGGATACCTATACCAATAGGTTTCATATTTCATGATTGGCAAATTCAAATGCCAAATATTCTCTACTTTGCTGATACAAAGATCCCATATTTCCAAGAGAAGACAAGGTGTGTACATACCTTCATGTTTACTAAATTTTGATGGATGGTCCAAAAAGTCTAATCTGGATCATGCCATGTCTCAATTTTCTGTTGTATTATAGAGAAAAAATTTTGTCCAAACTGTTTAATCTTGGCAGACCAATAGTTAGGCAGAGAAGCTAAGGTTCCTAACTGCTTAATCTGGGGCCTTGGAAGTAATAAGGGTAGTACTAGATAGGCAATCAAAAGGAAAAGCCAGTGGAAAAGAAAAGGCACATAAAGGGTCTGCAAGTCCAAGTGCACCCTCCAAGAAGAAACAAAAAATGCTAGGCAAGTAGATGGGTAGGTAGATGGGGTTGCAGAAGTGGTGTTCCTTTCAAACTCAATCTTGCTGGTCAATACAAGGAAAGCAACACAATGGAGCATGTCTAACTTCCTTTTTTTTCCTTGTTTTACACTCATTACTAACACCCCTTGACCAATTGTGTTTATGAAAGAAATTCAAGGTTTTATGTTGGTTCTTGTATCCTTTAAGAGCCACATTTCTTGTGCAAAATTCTTTTCATTTTGATCTACTCCCTAAGCTAAGTTGTTTTCAAATAAACTTAATGATATCACTCCTCATTCACCTTCTCCCTCCATATTAACCTTTAACTTCTATTATCTAACTCCCTATGTCACCCTTTCCCTACTATTATAACACCATGGTGTATAAACCCTAAGCATTCTATAAATACCCCCCCCTTGGCATTATAGCCATATTATGTTCACTACTAGGGAATCAAATTGACATCTGGTCAGTTTAAGAACCCAAGCCTCACCTCTTTTCCTCCTTCAAAAATCATTTAACCTATTCAAACCCTCCATTTGCTAAAAAACCTTGTAAAACCCCATTTTCACCCCTAACCCGCTCAAACGGAAAAATTTCATAAAAAACCCACTTTCCCGACTTATCCAAAGTCCTGGAGCTATGCGCGATTTCATAAAGAATACATTGAAAAACCATGCAAATTCACCAATTTTCCAAAGTCCTGTCGGGAACGAATTTCATAAAAAATACATATTTTATTGCCTGCCCGACGCCGTATCATCCGGACAAGTCATTGACCCGTCGACCGTCCGATCGGGCGCCTTTCATCCAACGGCCCACATCCATATCGGACCGGCCCCAACGTCCGTAAGTTAGCTTCCGATATTTGTCAAAGGGTGACGTCAGGCCTCGGCCACGCATCACCCCCACAGTGTATCGGAGCCCCCTCTGACAACTCTGCTTCCGTATGAAAGGCGGTACGATATCATACCGCCTACGGTTTCCGGTTTCCGCCAACCCGCCTTGCCAACGTCACTGCCAGTATCACTGCTACGTCATCGCCGCGTCGGCGCCCTCGTCCGCCATTGCTCCACCTGTCCGCCACCTCACCATCCCCGTGGACCACTCTTCAGCCACCATGTCACCTGATGACGTCACGCTGACGTCATCCGACCTTGACCCCACCCGATGACGTCATGCTGACGTCATCCAAAAAAGGCGCCAATGTTCCAAAAAATCCATATTTTGGCCAAAATTTCACGGTTTTTGCACTTTTCGAAAAATGACTGTTGTGTCTTTTGCATGCATTTTACGTCCAAACTCACGCCAACCTGCTGAATTCAACCTGGAGGCCATCGACGCGCCAATTCACCTGCATTCGTGACCAGGACTGTCAGTGTTACCAGGTATTTATCCCCGTCAATCCTCTCTGCGCCTGGTTTTGTCTGTAAATCGCCTAAAGTAACTTAAAACACAGAAAAACGCATAACTGACCGGCAAATCCCCTGTGCCTAGTTCCCATTTGAAGTTACAAGGTCGAAATTCACCAGCTAAGCCTTGTTTACCAAAGCTTTCACAAAACCTGCATTCTGTTCGCGCAATCGTGAACAGGGAACCCGAATTACACCTAGTTACCGTGAAAGAGTATGTCAGGGACAAGTATTTGCCCTTTTTAGTGCTTTGTACAGTATTTCAATTGCTGCAATTGACCCCTTTGTCCTCTGTTTCTCAATAAATCACCTCTCTTTCCAAGAAACACTCTTGTTTGTTACTCTGCACAGTAACAGTAATTGGCATATCAGCAAAGTTTTAAGGTAACCATGGATACACCAGTAGCACCTGTAGCCCTCAATGTTGCCCCTTTAAATTCCCCTCAGAGAGAATTGGAGTGGCAGGCATTAGCAGATTTGGATTATCAAATCTCAGAGGAATTTCTAATGCGCAGTAAGTTCCACATCCACCTGTTAAATGAATTAAAGGCTAAACATGAGACTGGAACAGATGTATTGGGCATTTGGGATTCCTTCCTCCCAATCTTCAAGCTTCCTCAGGTCAATTCATTTCCTGACCTAATTCACCTATGTGCTGATGGTTATGATGTCACTCAGAGGGCTATGCTTGACCCTTCAGGCTCAGTTGTTTTCTATATTACCCCTGAGGCCATCAGAGAGATGCTGCAATTCAAAACTGAGAAGAAATTGGTTCCTTTATCTTT
>APFE031616578.1:252740-310258 GCA_000404065.3 Pinus taeda
AGCACATCAGGAGGCAGTCAAAACTACAAGTCAAGCTCCCAGCAAAGGCAAGGAAAAAGAGATGCAGCAAGAATATGTACAGCAAGCACAGGTTCAAAAACCTCAACAGGTACAACAGCCACAAAAGGAGCAGCTAGGGCAAAAAGAACAAACAGCAAAGGCCCCAATGGTCACAGAGCAGCAGCCAGTACGAATGGTGCCTCCTAGGCAAGAATCGAGAATTGATACTTCAGTCCTCCAAAGCCCACAAAGAGAGGACATAAGCAGGAAAAGAGGCAGAGAGACTCCCCTCACTACCTCAACAACTCAAGGGGAGAAGAGGCAAAGATTGAACGCTTTTTCGGAAGAAGAAATGCCAATAGGGAAAACTTCAGGTATGGGCCTGCCCAGCATGGAGGCCTCAGCAAGTTCCTTCCAACAGGAACAAGAGAGGGCAACGGGAGGAGAAGTTAGCTCCTCAAGCCAGCAGAGGGAAGGGGAAAAGAGCATCAAGCAGCAGTTCAAGGATATCAAGAAGAGAAATGAACCTATAAGACTGCAATTGTATAATCATTTGTTGAAGATGGCTCCCACTAACCAGTAAAGACTCATGTCTGCTTATGATGCACATGAGGGTAAAATGATAATGAGCCATTTCACACCAGCAGTGTAGCAACCACAGTCAGCTGCCGATTACATCAGGACCAACCTTGAGGTCCTGGCCAGGGATATCCACCCAATGGATCAGATCGAATTACACAAACAAATGGGTGAGATGGTGTATGCCTCCTTGGCAGACAAGACCTTGGTGAACTACAGGCTACAAAATAGCCTAAATAATACCACTGCACAACTTGAGTTGGAAAGGGCTTCCTCTCAGGCAAAGGACAACAGGATCAAAGCTCTAGAGGACATCATAATAGAGCTTGGGCATGATCCTAAGGATGTCAAAGCAGTGCAAGAGCTTTTGAAACTGAGGGATGTTGATATGGCAGCACTAAGGAAGATGATAAAACTCCCAGCAACTCTTCACCCTCAAACTGAAGAGGTTTCCCACCTCAGACAAGACAAGGATGCAGCTGCTATGCTGGCAACATTATACAAATAGCTCATCCAGACACAAGAGAAGCTGGAGGAATCAGAGGGTGCCCTTTAGGCAACATTGCAGCAAAAGGAGGCAGAACAAACTTCACAACCTCCTCCGGAAACAATTAATCTGGAGGAAGCTCCTCAAACCACTGCCCCTCCCAGTCAGCAGACACAAGAAGCAGCACCCTCCACCTCAGCACCAATAACAGAGCAGGCTGAAAGCCTTGACATGCAGAAGCTGAGAAATGAAATTCAAGCCTTGGAGACCCAAATGTCAAAGTTGAATCAGGCCAAAGAAACTCTGGCTAAGATCAATGAAAAATATGACAAATCCAAGCAAAATGTGGCTGAGAGAGAAAGAGAGGTAAAAGCTCTCAAAAAAAGAATAAATGAGCTAGAAAAGGAGCTCACACTGGACAAGGTAACAGCTGAGCTCAAAAGAATCCTGTGGGCCAATATTGGCCAGTCCATCACAGACCAGTGGGAGTACATTGAGGCTATTCATGAGCAAATGGGGCTCATTGGAAAAGCACACAGGGAAATTCAAAGAGTAAGGGCATATCTAGGCAGCATGCCTGAGGTTGCCATTAGAATGATAAATGTGCTTAACTACAGGACAAGCTCTCAGTTGATCAAAATGGGAATTGCCAACAGAACTGAGACCGTTTCAATGGTCAAAAGGGTCCTGACACTAAGAAACCTGGTACAGACCTTGGAAAGGAGAAGCCAGGATATGCAGGCAGATATCAATAAATTCCAGGACAAGTTCATGGCATTACAAAACAGAGGCCTTCCTAGCTTGATGGAGCCCTCAGGAAGGCTACTTTCACATGAAAAATATGCCAAGAGGGTCAACACTTTTGCTGCTAATCAGATTGCAGAAACAACCAGCACATCAGCAGAAACAGGGCCAGCATGAGGACAGACCCTTTTCAACAGGGTGGAGAGCTTATTCTTTATTATGAATGAAATTACTCACTTATTTGATGAGCCTCCCAATTTTTATAAATATACAGAGGCAGATGAGACCATGGGGTCAATTTTGAGGCATCAATTGCCTACATAGGAAGTTTGGAACAATTTGATACAATTACTGCTGAACCAAAGTCAGTAATTATGTTTTTTCTTTTTGAAATATACAAATTGTCATGCATAGGAAAATAAAGATATATCAGCAGGTATGCAGGGAGAGGATGAGCCAACTCATCACAACCATTCGGCCACCTCAGCATCATTGACAGTCACAGGTGACAGGGCCGAAAAGCTACAGGAGGAGAGAGCTGCATAGACACGTCATTCAGCAATTATAACAAAGCGTTCAACCGACTCAGTGAGCTCCAAAGGTTGAAATATTCTGACAGGAGTAAAGAGCATTTATGTTGTATTAAAGGTTGTAATAACTTCTTATCTACTATTTCTGTACGAGTTAAAGACGATATTTTATCTCTCAGATGACTCAATGCCTGAGATATTTTGTATGAAACATTTCTATATATTCCCCCTCGCATAAGTTAGCAGGGGTTGGATGTTGGATGTCGGATATTGCTCATATCTATTCTATTGTTCTCTTATTGTAAACTCTCAGAGAAGTAATACAAAAGATGATGGAATTTCCAAAGCTCTGTGTTGCTTGCTGCTTTGTGTTGTTTAGCTGAGGGTTACAAGATTCCCGCGTGTTTCATGGCACAATAAGTTTTCTTATAACTCTTTGTTATGTGTTTTGTTATCTTTCATATCTCTTTCATGTGTCCTGTGTCTTACAGTGAATAGCAAGGAAAAAGAATAGTTCCAGGATTTAATCACAGATTACCCTGAACTCAATCTAAGCTGTTTTGAATGTTTTTCTTCAATTATAGTAATGAAAGCGTAATTCTTAATTGCTACCCTTTCACACTATATCTTTCACAGTGATTATTGTCCCAGGAATTCAAGTTTGCTCCTGAGGAATATATCTCTTTCCCACACCTCAGCTTAGTGGAAAATTCTTAATTGCTTTTCACTGGTTGTTTACATTCCATCATCATAATTTCAAGTTTGTTTCATGAAGTATATAAATGGCCCTGTAACTCCAGCTGCTCAAACCCGAGATTTCAAGAAACCAATAGCCACAGACTCCTTTTCCCAATGGACTAACATTATCTGTAGATCGCTACTTTAAGTACAGAAATACATCCTTCCAACCAAACATGAACCAAAACCTTTACTTCATAACTAGCCTAATATTTCAACAGAACAGAGACAAATCTTAAAGAGAGAGCCCTCTCTGATTACAGCTGGGCTAGAAGCTGTAGTCCAAAGATTGGTTAGTGGTTACCCTGGCCGTATTCCCTTGGGAGTCATAGGGAACAACCTGAGCGTTAACAGGAGGTAAGGAAAAATAGCCGAGTCCATGGGTAAATAGCACTAGTTAGTTGCCCGGAATCTCAGGAAAGTTCAGGTAAAAACGGGACTCGATTTTCTTACAAAGATGAGTCGAGATTTCCAAAACTGCCTGTCATTTAATTTTTAATATACCTGTTGTTGCCACCAGTCAGCAAAAAGAAGATACAGGGATATGGAGCGTCATTAAACAATCCTCAGGTCTCACCATTAGCCAGGTAAACGCTGAAACTACACCTTGATTCTAGAAGACAATAAATATAAGGATTAAATAACAGCAGTGCATTAATGAAGTAACGGTGATGTAGCAAGATTTGTTCATAGGTGTAGGAGCTGAGTAGAGCACAAGAATCATGTGAAACAATGCAACATTTCAACCACATTGTCTTCTTAAGAGCTAATCTAGTTCTGAGTGATTTAATATTGAAGATAGAATCGATAATGGAGTTCAGCGTTAAAGTTCTGTGCCTAAATGTTCTTGTATTGAGTTTGTTTGTCTGCAACATGGAGGCAAGAGAGAGAAAATTCTTCGACAAAGAGACTGCTTTCGAGAACCCCGTTGGTGGATCAAAGACTGCTAAGTACGGAGAAAGATACACCAAGAGAGGTGTTAATAATGCTTACAGAGCCGGTTCGGGTAATGGCTACAGTTCCTACCGAGGCCAGGTAAACAGTAATGGTTATGGTTCTGAATACCGTAGTCAATCTTATGGTTCAAGCGAGTCGGGCTATGGTGCACGTTCTGAAAGCAAAGGCGTCGATCTTTCAGGTTATGGTGGTGCCTATGGCACCACTTCCTGTAATCGTAATGGCTTCGAAGCGGATCCTGCCTTTGGCAACGTAGAATTCGATGCCAACAATGGTTTTTATAAGGAAAATCCTTAAACACGTATTCTGGACATTGGAAGTAGGGCCTCATAAAGTTCTTTTATCATCGATATGACTGTTTGTGTTTCATTTGAGTTTTACCGATATCATAGCAAGGTTTGTGTGTAATAAAAGAAAAAATTGCTTTTAGAGTTTGGTATTTAGATTCCAATGGTATAAACTGTAAGCTTGTCTCAGTTTATGATGTATATAAAAAATGCCCATAAATAAAAGTAGCTTGGTTTAAAAAAAAAATTATGCTAATGGAATCCTGGTTTGCAGGAACAGAGCAGAGATGTTGCAAAGACAAAGACAAAGGAGTTTCTTAAATTGTTGAAACATAGGATAGAATATAAGAAATAGATTGATAAAAACATGTTTATTATGTTTTTATAGTCTTTTTATATCAAAATTTTGTTCATCTTTTTGAGGATTGGTCTCATCTCTTTGTCAAGGGCATTAGAAAAGAGGTAAGCAGGATGCTGGAGAAACATTTGAAGAAAAATTGATTTCAATTGAATGATCATTCAATCTCAGAAATGCATTTCAATTTTGAGAAGCTACTATTTTTCATTGCTTTTTTTGGGCAAATGAAAATGCAATTTGAAAAACGAAATCATGGGTTTTCTTCAGAATGAGTCTAATTAGACTCCATGTGAACAATCTTCTCAAATTCATTTCTATTTGAGATATTTTTATGGTTCTTTTGAGCCATATTTTCCAAATTGCATGGGTAAACGAGTGGCTAAATTGAAAGTGAATGCCTAGACATAAAAAAGAAATTGCTTCTTTTAATGAGATGTAAGGGAAACTAGATATTGGATCCTTTGAGTAAAATTGTTGATTTGAGAGGGACATGAAGCCTGTGTTAGAATGTATTGCAAAATTCAAGTTTTATTTGTCATCTGAAGTTGCTCATCCAGAATGATATATTGGTTAAGAAAGTCATCCGCAAGAAAAGAGAAGAAGTACATGAAAGCATAGATATCCTTTTACAAGTAGCTCAAGAGAAAGCTTCATCTTCAAGGGAAAAATCCATTGGTAGAACAACAAGGGAGGTCAGTATACAGAGGCAGAAGATCAATGAGACAAAGACAAGCATGAGGACATGCTTGAAGATCAGCAAGGGGGAGATGTTGGCCCTCAGTTTTGGTCTATTTTTGCTTAGGGAAACCTACTTAATCCTTATATTTTCCATCCATTTTCCATCACATCCATCTCATTTTGATGTATTTTATACATATTCGAGCGTTTAATTTTAATTTTGCAATTTCTAGAAGTTTTTATGAAAATTGAGTTTCAAGTGCAATTTTGGACTGAATCAGAAATTCCCGTAATAGCTATGTGGATGACATGTTTGCAGGACACTTGGGCCCGAGTTTGATGCCTGGATAGACAGCTTGGAAACTAGGACTGAGATAACTCCACTTGTTTCGGCCAGAACAAGCTTTATTAGACCCGGTCAAGGCTGGTCAAACATGACTAGTCACTAGAAAATCCCTAGGAAATAGGGCAGTTTTGAGATTTTATGGGATTGACCATATCTCTTGGGATGAATTGGATGAGTTCGACTTAGATAGGTGGATATGAGTAGATATGAGTGTTACATATAATATATATCAGTTTGTTTCATTAAACCTCTATTTAAAGCCAAGACTTTGATGGCTTTTGAAATGGAATTTATATGTAACTTTTGTATAATTTGAGTTGGAAGCTAATTTGAGGAACCTGTTTCATTTCAATTTGTTGTTCATGCTTGGCTGATTTACTGAAGTTGTTGTAGTTGAGATTTCTTCAAGTGTGTAAGGCAAGGGTGGAGGGCCCCCACACCAAGCTAAGTACACTTCTTGGTTCAATTTTCATAGTTTTCATAGATTAGTTCTTATTTCAAATGTATCTAGATGTGTGATGATTGTTGAATGAATATTGGTTTAATTCTAATCGACATATGAAGGGACACACAATAATTTAAGTTAAATCTCCTTCTATTTCATCTTGAACTAAAACTGAATTTCATTCTCCATTTCTTATTTGAAGTTATTGTTGCATTTCTGGTTTGAAGCAATGGTGATTGTGATATGGTAGGATTGTGAAGAAGGACAATCTGGACCTCCTTATTTAGGAGCCTCTTCTTTTACATCTTCTACATCATAAACCATTGTTAATTAGTACTCTTAGATTTATCTTCATGAAAGTAGTATTGTAGGGAAGGATAACCTGGTTCTCCTAAGTTAGGAGCCTCTTCCCTCATATATTACATAAATGAATTAGAAATTGTTAAAATAGGTTTATATTTCTAATATGTAATTCTTTAAATCTTCAAATTTTATCTTCTAAACTTGATTATATCTGATGTCCATATATAGTGGATTTGCCTCCAAGTTTTACAAACTCGGATTGATAATTAAATACTTGTGTTAATTTATTCAATAAATTAGCCCAACACATATAACCATGCATCAACCCAACATTCTTCTCCTGTAGAAGACCAATTTTTCTCACCCAACACTCACTCAAATAATACCCTACCTATGGAAATCTTGTGAATTCCTTTCTTAATGTGCTTCCAGATCCTTTAGAGGCTTGTCCATTTTTTGGAAGTCCATTTTTTGGAACCCATCCATAGTCGACATTAGACTCTCCTTTTCCCTCTTGAGAATTCTCACTGTTGCTTTTCAATCCACCAACTTCTCTCATTCCAGATTTCTTTCCAATGTCTATGGGCCTACTCTTGCCCAAGACAAAATACCATTCATCTACAATCTCATTGTTTTCCATTGTATCATTTCTCTCATACCGTGGATCATGGATGGATACTTCAACATAATTTGATCCCTTACTGAAAAAACGGGGGGGGGGGGAATCAAGAAGCTTGACGATGTCTCAAACTCCTTCAATGCTTTTATTAACAATTGCAACAAGATAAACATTGAAAATACAAACGGTGCATTCACCTGGAACAATAGGAGGGGAGGAATTCATCAAGTTGCTTCAAGATTATATATATTCTTGACCTCCAAATCTCTATTTCTATCAGGATTTCCACTCAATGCATTGATCATCCCAAGTTTTGGCTTTGATCACTGGCCTATTTCTATGTATACAAACTGGTCGTCATCCCTGAAGAATAAGTTGTTTTGCTTTGAGGCCTTCTAGCCCAAACATCAAGACTTCCTCTCCAAAATGGTAGATTGGTGGTTCGTCTCTGCATTCATCACAGGGAAAGACATGTTCTAGTTCCAACAAAGATTAAAATTTGTGAAACAAAAGATTAAGGAATGGAAAAGAACAGACTTTGGTAAAATCCTTTAAGATAAACTATCTTTGGAGACCAAAATAAAAGAGTTCCAATAGCATGTCATCTCATCAAGAAGCACTCCCTAGCTATGAGAAGTAGAGAGTACCCTTTGAAATAAACTTTAGGAATTCTTAACCCAAGAGGAAATTTTATACAGGCAAAAATCGAAGATCAAATGGCTAAGGCATCGTGAGAAAATTACTAAGTTCTTGCATCTTTCCATGGTAAACTACATGCACCAAAAAAAATCCATAGGCTGCGAGATCACAACAATAAGTTGGTGGAGGACCACAATGATATGTGCAATCTATTATCCAATCATTTTAAGGACCTCTTAATATAGGCAAATGGAAACATATTTTCCTCTATATGAAAGATCACTCAGCATATCCCCAAGCTCATATTAGATGAAAAAATTGCAACACCTCTAAGGCCCATCTCCATGCAAGAAGTCGAAGCAATTGCTATGAGCAAGTGAAGGAAAAAGGCTTCTGGGCTAGATGGATTCATAGTTGATTTCTTCCAAGTTTGTTGGCCTCTCCTTGTTCATGACATATGGTGGTTTGTTGAAGACTCCAAAACCTCAACCTCGATTATTTTGGCATTTGACTCCACTTTCATTGCACTCATGCCCAATTATGGTAAGGACTCCTCCCTGTCAGACTTCAGACTTATTTCTCTTTGAAACGTCATCTACAAAATTATCTCCAAAACCATTGCCAACTGTCTCAAGCCCTTTCTCCCTGGCATCATCTCTCTGGAGAAAATAAGTTATGTGGAAAGGAGGAAAATTTTGGACATCATTACTATTATATAAGAACATTTACACTCTCTTCAAGCCGACAAACATCTAGGTATGATCCTCAAACTGGACATGTCAAAGGATTTTACAAAATTAAGTTGGAAATACATATATCATGTTCTTAGAGCCTTTGGTTTTCATGAAATTTGGATTGCTTGGATTATGTCCCTCATCTCCAAGGCTTTCTTCTCAATTCTGGTAAACAACTCTCCCTCCCCCACGATTTCCTCCTCGCAAGGGATAAGGCAAGGAGATACACACTCTCTATATATATTTCTCCTTGTTGCTAAAGGCTTAAGATATGCCATCGAGCACACTCTCTCATGCCATAGGATCAAAGGCCTCCCGCTAGGCTCTCAAGATCAAAATAATTCCCTTTAACAATTTGTTGACGTCACAATTTTAGTGCGTCACCCCACTATTGTTGAAGCCAAAGAATTTAGGGAGATCCTTGATACTTTCACAGTTGCATCAGGCATTGATATTAAAATGTGGAAATCTAAAATATTCTTCTTCAATACTCTCCATGCAATCCAAATGCATATCTCCAAATCCTTGCGCTTCCATAATATCTCCCTTTCGACCAAATATCTCAGCACATCTCTTACACTAAACCCTCTTAGATGTTCTATCTAGGAAGAACTCCTTCTGAAATTAGAAGTCAAGCTCTCCTCCTGAACCTTCAGAGCCATGAACATTTCCAATTTTTTAATCCTTCTCAAGTCGGTGTTGCAATCTATGTCCTCCTATTTGATGTCTACATAGCTACTCCCAAATCCATTCCAGGAAAAATAAGAAATATTTAATGCTCATTCCTATTGGGAGGAGCCTCTCTCAAAAGAAAATGGGCCCTAGTCACTTGGGAGAAACTTTGTTTTCCTAAAGCAAAGGGAGACCTCGATTGAAGAGATCTGGAAATTCTAAGCAAGGCCTTTAGTGAAAAATATGGTGCCACTCGCTAAATATAGAATCCTTATGGAGTAAAATGTGGATGAACAAGTATTCTCATGGTATCATAGACTCATGGTGATTCTGAATGGTAACTTTCCCTCATGGATCCCACATATAGAATTCTTATAGTCACAACAAAGTTATAATTCAAGAACACTTCTTTTGGGAAGTAAGAGATGGGGGATAAACTTGTTAGAAAATTATATATTACAGAGCAATGGAAGACATAAAATATATTGCATAAATATAAACACATAAAACACATAAAACAAGAGAGACACAAATATACATGGTTCACCCAATTTGGGCTACGTCCATAGAGAAACGACCAGTCCTTCCTTTTATATTATCCAAAAAACTAAAGAGTTACACCCTACAATAGATCCAATGTAATTCCCTCTTCTCTCTCTCTCAATCTCCTCCCTCTTTCTCACTCAGAATATAGATATGCATAGACGCAATAAAATTCCCTCATATATAGCAAGGGGTTGCCTTCTAGGGAAAAAGAACCTAAATTAAACATAACTTCTACTGTCAGATATCCGCCTAATGAATGACTTAGATTGACTACGAAATTACAAAATTTTACAAGGCAATTTTACATTTATTTTTAGCTTTGGGAATGCCGCCCCCTGGACCCCCCTAGCAACACAAATATTATGGATGACATTCCTGCCACATTACGAATTGGGGTCCAATGCCGTGAAACCTCTGAATAAAGAAGATAACCAGGCTCCACACCCAACACAACTCTCTTCTGACTTCCTTTCTCCACAAATCCAAGAGAGCTAGGGATATATCAACCTATTTCGATAAATGCACAAAAAATGGGCCCATCAAGAATAAGGGATAATTTATTTGACCATGCGATTTACACAAAAGGACCAACTAGGAGCAATTATTTCTAGCTTTTATAACTTGTTGATTAACACCAAATATATTAATATAATACAACTGAGAGTTGTTCAAACTTTAAGAATCTTGGTGAGCTCAACCTTTTCTCACTGAAGCTAGGTTTTTACATCTACACGTCACAAATATTGATAGAGTAGACCCTCTACATTTATTTAAACCCAAACAAATTCACTAGGATAATCATTCACCTAACTAGATATGACTTTCTACCTATTAAAATTAATTTAATGGGCATTCATACAACCCTACTACTAAATATTCATGCCTTTTAGAATGTCTAAATTATTTAGAGTACATAATCCTAGCTCTTAACGGTTTAGAATGATGTTATGAGGTATGAAGTTGGACTAACTATAGGCAAATATGGCATTAGATGATGTTGGAATAACTAAGATAAATAAAAAAGCTGTGCATATATAAAAGCTATGTGACTATACATTATGAGAAGTACACTATACATGCCTTATAATATATTCTCAAAAATAGATAAGGATTTGAGCCTTTACCACTTCGATACTAACATTTAAATATGAAAACTTTATTGATAAGTGGTGTAGTATTATTAATTTTTTTTTTTTTATTCTATATATATTTTAACAATTCATTTATTTATCTTTGGAGCTATGTAATAGATTGGATCTCTATACGTCATGGGTTAGGATGTAATCTCTATAGCCCTGTAATAGCTTAGGTCCCCTAAAGGTTGTGGGTTGAGATAGCCAGCAATAGAGCCCTAGATAGCTTGCACAATACATAACTTAGCATTGTTATGTTGGTGAGACACATCATGTGGAGGTTGATGAGCTAGAGTTTCCCCAAATGAAAGCATGATATGTTTTGTCCTGTTAGGTTTTCTAGTTTAATCTACCCAATTTTGTCTTATATGGGTACGAGTAAACTGTAATATTCTTTTGTAAATAATTTGTAAGTGAAATTGTCAATTGTGGAATGTAAAGAGTCATGATGTAATTGAATAGTCATTTGTAAAGAAGTTGAAGAGTCATGAGGGAAGTCCAAGAGTCACAAAGGGGAAGGTTAAGAGTCACCCCCTTTTATTATAAATACATCCTCATAACTCATGTAAAGGGCTTGTACGAGGCAAGATTTTGGCTAGTCATAGGGTTAGTGATGAAAATATATTTTGGGGTAAGGCCAAAATCCCTTTCCTTTATAATATTGATCCTGAGGTATGTGGGTTATGGGCCCACAAACCTATCGGAAACATTCTTGAGACCTTATCCCTTAAATCAGAACCATGTGAGCTCTGCAACCAACCTTTACAGTAACAATCTTCCTTTGCTACACAATACCTCACCAAGCCCTCCTCACTCGGTATTTTGGCATCCTTCTAGTTCTCTTCTATGGAACCAATTGAGCACTCCTTGCTCTAGGTTGCTGCAAGTCTTCTCACCTTCTTCTATCATTCTCTGCATGACAATAAGACCACAAAATCTCCAGCTTTAAACAACTATACCTCCTTTCCCTTCTTCCTTCTCACAGGAAAACTTTCCCTGCTCTAATACCACTTGATGAAAAGAGATTTTGGGGTAAGGAAAAAATCCATTTCATTTAAACTTTTAAGAGTCTTAGGATTGAAATTTGTATACAAATAACTTTACTAAAAGATGAAAAACACAAAAAGCGACAGAAACGCAACGCGAGACATGAAAAGTGGGCTTAACCTAAAACAACCAAGTCGAATGTGTTGACAACTCCTAGATGTAATGTGGGATGTTAGAGCTGCAAGGTCAATGCGAGGAAAGAGATCTATAACATCCGGTTCATCAGTTTTGATAAAATAGAAGATGTGATGCTCATGCCACAAATCTAGGAAGAGCGACACTTGGTGGGAGGTTTCTGAAATGATCCTTGCATACAACTTCCAGCTACTAAAACTAGAGCCCTAAATTAAGGGATGCCTTTGCATGCTGCCTTGGGAGAAATAGTCCATGCATGTAAATCAGTTTTGCTTGGTCCGGAGGGAACCAGTCAACCTAACAGCACATGCAACAATCTACTCAACTAAGGGAAATAAATGCGCATTTCTGGGAGGGAGCTGGGCTGGCTACTTGGGTAAGTGTGAAAGGAGGGTGTTACAGAGTGGTATCATAGCATGGTTCAACTCTCAAACTGGATGGGTTGAATGTGTTAGTCATGTATGCATGTCAGTTGCATGTGTGTCTCTTACACTTATATACTTATTGCATTGGATTGATGATGTATTAGGGTTGTAATATGTTAATCATGGAGAATTTGATGTTGATTTCATGAAGAGTATTTGTCATGAGCATGTGACAGGTTACATATGGTTACATGTCACTTACATGTTGATTTTATGTCGCCTACTTATATCCTTGTATGTTAGTTTACATTTGAATATTTTGATTACATGTATCAATCTTGTAGGTTGATTGCAAGAACTGGTCAATTATGTTCAACTACATGTGTTTATGCGTATTTGTAGTGGGTTAGGTATTTCTTATGCATATTGTTGGTTGCATGTAGTAATGTGTACAATGGATTAATGGTTGTTGTCATGAATGAGGTCATAACATATTGTTGATGAGGCCTTTCTTTAAAGTTTCACATACATAGAAGTTGTGTGTATATAGTTGCACATATACCTGGAAGATATGTGTATATAGAAAAGTTTTTCATATACAGAAGATATGCGCATATCTTCCATATATGAAAAATTTCTATATATGGAAGTTGCACCTGTACAGTAGATGCACATACATAAAAGATGTACATATATGGAAGATATGCACATATAAGAAAGTTATGCATATATGGAGATATGTGCATATTTTCCATATATGCACAATTTTTGTATATGGAAGTTGCACATATACGGTAGATGCACATATATAAAAGACATGCATATACAGAAGATATGCACATATAAGAAATTTCCGCACATACGGAATATATGCACATATACGGAAGTTGTGCATATACGGTAGATGCACATATACAAAAGATAGACATTTACGAAAAATATGCGCATATATTGCGTATATGCACAATTTTCGTATATGCGCAATTTCTATGTATGGAAATTGCGTATATACAGTAGATGCACATATATAAAATACATGCATATACGGAAGATATGCACATATAAGAAAGTTATGTATAGACGAAAAATATGCACATATCTTCCGTATATGCATAATTTCAATATATGCACAATTTCTATATATGGAATTTGTGCATATATGAAATTTATGTATAGACAAAAGATATGCATATATAAGAAAGTCAGAGATATACCGAAGATATGCGCATATCTTCTGTATATGCACAATTTCCATATATGCACAATTTTTGTATATGGAAATTCCACATATACAGAAATTGTCTATATATGGAAGATATGTGCATATCTTCCATATATACATAAATTTCTTATATGTGCACATTTCCGTATACGAGCAATTTCTGTATATGGAAGTTATGCATATACTATAGATTCACATATATAAAAGACATCCATATACGGAAGATATACACATATAAGAAAGTTACGCATATACGGAAGATATGTGCATATACAGAAGTTGCGCATATATGGTTGATGCACATATACCAAATATGCACATATCTGGAAGTTATATATACTAAAGTTTCACATACATGGAGGTTATGTGTATATACGGAAGTTGCAGATATACTTGGAAGATATGTGCATATAGAAATGTTTCGCATATATAGAAGATATGTGCATATCTTCCGTATATGCACAATTCCTGTATATGAAAAATTTCCATATATGGAAGTTTCACATGTATGGTAGATGCACATACATAAAAGATGTACATATATGGAAGATATTCACATATAAAAAAGTTATGAATATACGGAAGATATGCGAATATCTTCTGTATATGTACAATTTTTGTATATGGAAGTTGCTCATATACGGTAGATGCACATATATAAAAGACGTGCATATACGGAAGGTATGGAAATATAAGAAATTTATGCATATACGGAATATATTTGCATAAACAGAAGTTGCACATATATGGTAGATGAACATATACAAGAGATGGACATATACAAAAAATATGCGCATATATTGTGTATATGCACAATTTCTGTATATGCGCAATTTCTGTATATGGAATTTGCGTATATACAGTAAATGCACATACATAAAAGACATGAATATATGGAAGACATTCACATATCAGAGAGTTATGTATATACGGAAGATATGCGCATATCTTTCGTATATGCATAATTTCTGTATATGCGTAATTTTTGTATATGGAATTTGAACATATACGAAATTTAT
The DNA here is from genome assembly GCA_000404065.3 of Pinus taeda. Classification (NCBI taxonomy): domain Eukaryota; kingdom Viridiplantae; phylum Streptophyta; class Pinopsida; order Pinales; family Pinaceae; genus Pinus; species Pinus taeda. Next base: position 267,324 of record APFE031616578.1, read on the forward strand.
GTATATACGGAAGATATGCACATATCTTCCGTATATGCACAATTTCTGTGTATGTGCAATTTCAGTATATGGAATTTGCGTATATACGATGCAGATACATAAATGACATATATGCATGTATATGCACGTCTACTGTATATGCACATCTATTGTATATGGGCAACTTTCAAATATACACATATACAGAAGAAATTCTCATATACAAAACAAACGTATATACAAAAAATATGAGCATATACAAAAGTTACGCATATACGAAAGATATGCACATCTTTTGCATCGCATATCTTTTGTATTTTCACAACATTCATATGTATATACATAAGTTGTCCATATATGAAGGCTATGTATGTACGTAGGTTGAAGTTCTGCACAACTATGTATATGTGTAACTTCTGTATATGCATACTTATGGAAGTTGCACATGTACAGTAGATGCACATATACATAAGTTGCGCATATATGGAATATGTGTATATAGATAACTTATGTGTAACTTCAGTCACTGTATATATGCAACCTACATATATGTACAATTTGTGTATATGCACAATTTTTTATATGTGCAACTTCTGTATATATGCATATCTATTTATGCATATACACAGGGTTACCCTCTCCTCCCTACTGATATCCTTCTACCACTTAGGATTACACAAATGCCATGTTGAGACCCATTGATCAAGCTCCCCCCCATTACTATTCCATAGTATATGTTTCCTTCTCCTTGGGGTTTGAATGTCGCTTATTAACTGGACTAGCCAAGCTAAGCTTGTCTTCCATTTCCAATACCCCCTTTGCTCCCCCCACTGGTTCTAGAAGCTACCATACCCCTGTCAGCTGTCAGAGGAGCCATGGCCTCTTCTCAATCTAGGCTGTTGATTTTCACTATGGAAATTGCCAATTTCTTACCCCAATATTAGAGTGTCTCTCCGAACCCTCCACAGACTCCTTCTTCCCCACCAACCTTCCAAAAAATGCATCCAATTCATATCCAGACATTAACAACAGACAATTGAGCCAAAATTCTCGTATTCTTCATTTCTTACAACAATTAAGAAACCAGACATCAACAACTTAAGATGGGACCAACATTTTCTGAAAACTTTCGACACCACTCTCATTCTATGCCAAACTCTCTTCCAATTTTTCAACATTTATGCCAAATCTAGACTTAGGAGAGCTCGGTTTGCATACCAGTCTCTTTCCAAGTCAATGACGTTAGATTCCAAGTATCGGAGACAACCCCTTCTCCTACTGGTCTGGTCCTCCTCTTGACTACCAACCTCATATCCTAGCTCTCATTCTCTTCTCCCACTTTTAATGCATTCATTAATCTTCCTCACCACCTTTCTACCTTGAATGTCCACCCACCTACCCATTTGGTTTCCTGAGACCTCCTCCACTTGCCTCATTCTCATGGTTCCTTCTGCCTCATTCATGTGGGGTCCTTGGATGGGTCGTCCATGTACCCCCCTCCTTCGTCCTTAAATCATGAGATTCATCCCCATTTGGATCTAGGCTCCCTTCCCACCCTGATCGGGTGGCAACAACCCTCTTTATTATACCCAATAAACCATTACCCCATTTTTCGATTGAAGTCACTTGGAAACATTGAGTTTCCCATTCAATTTTGCTATGGGGACATTGCCTGATTTTTCCACACTCTGCTCCCTGAGAAGCTTAGACAAGAGAAATTCCTTCAGGGTTCCAAAACCTCACATCCTTAAGGAATTTTTATGCCTCTAAGAACTCATTCAATGGGATATTCTCTAAGCTTGAAAATTTGAAAAACTTGGTATATAGTCACCTTACAAAATCCACATTTTAAGGAAAATACCAAATGAGCTTTGAAACTTCCAATTGTAGTATCTGAAACTCCACGACAGGGTTTTATCCTACATAACAGTGATTTATATCTTGCATGCGTACTAGCTCTAATGGAATAACCTCATAATCCTACATGATGTTCCAGCAGCCTTAGACCCCCAGGCTAAGGATGAGTGGTGCTTCATAGTTGTGTAAATTAGTAAATGGATTTCCAACCTCTATAAACCAACATTACGTAAAAGTGGTCCTCAAACCGCTATACATTGACTTTATGGTCCATGGTATTGAAGCTCTTATGATTGGCCCTGGTGGAATATAAATGGATCTCTCCGCAACATGCCTGCAATAATACGTTAATAAAAAGGTTCCAGGAATTATTTGGTTGCAACATGTGCAATACCTTTTGGCCTTGATCTATGTTGTAGATGGTGCAACATCCTCTATAACCTGGAAACTCTACAATTTTGATTGTGAGGCTTCTTGGCCTCGAAAACCCCTTCTTGGATATTTGATACAAGTGATAGGATGCCTTTCACTTACTTAGTAAACTTTTCCGCATCAATCGTGAGACCACTCGAACCTAGGGACCACTACACGACCCTTGTATTATGCTCCACAGTCCTCACAATAGGATTATGCATGATAACTATATGGAATTTTTTCAAGTTGTAGGACCTTCGTCCCTTGATTAGTGTGGTGTATTGACCCTCTAACGTGACAAATGTATACCTTTACGACCCTCACAACTAAAACCAGAGAAATATAACACTGATGGGTATGGCCTCTCGACCATGAAAATTATTGTATAGTTGTGTATGGCTCCCTTGCACATGCAAAATCAATGGATCGGCCAACTATTGCTAATGTTTCCAAATTGATATGTAAAACTTAAAGAAGAGGTAAACTCCTACAGCTACAGTTTAAATAATAAATTGCGAGTGTTAAAGAAGCCTAGAATTGTTGAATCTATGCATGTTGTTAGATTAAATGGCTGAAAAATATCCTCAAATGCTTCAATCAGAGATCAATTATATAGCCCAAACCGAAATGAATTCCATACCAGGGATTGTTGCATCAATTGCCTGAAATGTGCAGTAGAAGAAAACTTTAGAATTTTACTACTCCAAAGTCTTGTTATTTACATCTTGCATAATGATAAACACTTGCAAAAACATTTGAATATTTGAGAGTTTAGATATCAATGATGTTGGTGTATATGAATTTGAGCAGTTAAAATCGTTGAACTTGACAAAAATTTAATGGAGTTGCGAGAAAATGATGAAGCTTTACTCGACCTAATGAGAACAAGGCCATCGATACCTTTGCATTCTTCAACACTTGTGTGATGCTTCTCAGTTGCAAATGATGGCACTACAAGAATGATATTAAAGACAATCCCTGGAGAGAGGATTGATTGCTTAACAAATAAGATTTATGATTTGTAATATAATGATTAAATTTGATCCCCCAGAGCTCTCATGGGATCGATCTCAACCTTGTTCGACAAATCCCATATGGCTATCCTAAATCTGATCTCAACCTAAATAAAATTAATAATCGACCAATCTAGGGTTACAACTAGTATCACCGAAGATGGGAAAATATCGGGTAGGGTGAAAATAAATCCGATGAAAGTTACGACGTGAATTGCAAAAAAAAAATTATCCACTGATAATAACCATCGGGATAGAAGGATGCAAAACTCTAACACCACTGCAAGATCCCAAACATAAAAAATTTTAATAGATTTGTATACTTTAGTGTTCTAATTAAAATGCTTGCAATAAAAAACACCAAACACAAAGGGATCTTAAAATGTAGCCTTTTATTTATATTAGTAACTAAAAACAAAGGAACCTTCATCGTGGTGCGATGAGATAAAAGATCCCCACACGGATTGTAGACATGCGTAAGAGGAAGGAGGACAAGGTAGGTGGGTGGCACACCCAAGGACCCCACATGTAGACAATATTAAGAACCTGGAGAGTATGGACATAAGTGGCAGCTGCCTTGGGAAGGTAAGCGGTAAAGCAAGGTGTACAAGTAAGAAAGGGGGCGAGGGCACCATAGTTTGCATGCACAGTCTGTGGAGGAACTTTCTTGGGGGAGACGAGACTGGTAACAGGGTGGTGGAACTGGCTTATAGAAGGGGAGAACATCATCATCACCAGCAAGATGCCATCAACTCTTCAAGGGTACACTGGTACATAATTCAGCCCTCACATATGGAGCATATGTTGCAAGAAAGGAGGTTAGTTTGCCAAAGAATGGTGATGGTTTCACATGTTTCTGGTGGAATTTGGTTCAGTTCACTGTTGTTGATGTCCGACATTTTAATTTCAGTGTTGTATGGTAATTTTTTAGCTAAAAGGGGCATGCATGGATGGTTTGGGTCTTCTCTTGGCACTTGGGTTGTAAATTTCACCCCTGCATTCCTCAAACCCAGGTGTCTAGGACATGGACGGGACCGAGGTAGACCTAAGAGCCTCTGGTCACCCGGAAATTTTCTGGGCCAAAGATGGAAGAATGGGGAGTCTGGGGTCAAACTAACTATATGTTTTTTAGTCTGTTATTGTTTGGTATTTGGGTAATATTTTGGTCTAGCGGGCTAGGGATGGGGAGTGATGACCTTCTAAAAGTGTCTGAATTTTCGATCATTATTCACTTTCCAGGTAAACCTTTGGTGTAGTGGGGCATGAAAGGGGATTTGAGGGACCCTAGCCCTTGTGCAGCTGTCAATTATGCAACAATGTGGTTTAATTCTTGGAGCCAGAGACTTGGCAAGGTCAGGGGTAGAATGAAAAGCCAGAGGGAGGGAACACTATCAATCCTGGGCGCACCCTTTACCAACTTGTCTGCCAATTCCATCAAGGTCAGGTTGTATGGAAATTTAAAGGTCCAAAGGGGCATGAATGGTGAGTCGTGGGAACCAAACCCCGACGAGTCTATTAATTCAGTTAAGGTTTGGTCTCATACCTACATCCCAATACCTAAGTGTCCCAACACCTATGAATTTGTCAAGTTGGTCATAAAAAGGGTTAATCTAAAGAGCCAAAGGGTTGGCTAGACTGGGGGTTTGATTGTGAACCAAAGGGAGGTAATTCACTGAAGTCTCGGTACAATGGGATGAAGGCAACTGATGTTGGGGTTGTGGGGGGATTGGGTTTCACAGAAGCGGGGTCAAGGAAACAAGGGCACCACTACAACTGGAAACAAATTGACAGCAAAAGAAAAATGTCGATGGCCTTAACCAACAAGACCAAACAGAGGAGGGCCAAGAAAAGAAGGGAGGAAAACATGCAAAACCTCATGCATGCATACAGTGGGGGAAATCTAGCACGGGTCAAGTCCCTAATTTCTTCATGGAAGGCGGAATTGAACGTCGAGGCCGCGGTAGAGTCATTTCTAATGGAGGATTGGGAACCCATGCTCTTAGACCAAGGACACACCCGAGGCAGTTATTCTCTCTTCAAATAGACAGTCCAGCTCTACTAGGTTATGAAGAACCTACTGGAAAAAGAAATGACAACAACAAGGAATTTGGAGGATTTGTTGCAAACCCAGCAAGAGGGGCATAGCTTAAAGGATATTCAAAGGGAGATCTAGGCAATTTAGGTGCAACAGTACTACCAGAATGCCCTCTTAGGCTGAATGGAAAAACAAATTCAAAGCATGCTGCAGAATGAAATGTTAGGGTTGAGTGCCAAGGACCCGGCTCCCATAGAATCATCACACGACTAAATGTTGAGAAGTTAGGAAGTAATGAAATTTTTGTTATTTTGTTACAATGATCTCATCGGATAGAATTTACTATGATAGTAGCATGTTTAAACATATAGTAGACACAATAGCTTATTTAGCCTAGACGGACATGCTCAAACTGTTTATGTTTTAGACGACATATGATGCTAATTGGTGGCCAATGGACCTGGTTTCCTTTGGGCAGATTGAAGGCACTAGACATAATTTTGTACCCTGCCTTATATATGATTAATACAAAAGAAACTCCTGTCAGGCTTATACAAAAAAACAAAAATAACTGAAAACAAAGGTACATGCCCATATAAGTCATACTAAAGCCTTGGCCAATGGCATGTATGACTACTCATCAAATGAATCGACCAATTGAAGCACACTTGTGGACCTTGGATGGGTCTACCAGACAAATTACATTGCGAGGTTTTTGTCCCGGGGATCAAACTAGAACTGACTATGCTAAGTTCTCAACAGAAACTCAATACGATAGACAAACTCAAGATGCCCAAATTCCTTGCTCCTCTCCCCTTTCATAGGCTTCATGGACTCTCTAGAAGCCTTTATTTTATTATTTTCCCCAAAAAATGAATGTAAATACCATGAGAGAATACCACAACAAATTCCATGGTCAAATATCGTCCATCTCGACCATATAAAAAAAGGAATATTACAATAAGAAAGATAGAATATAATTGTTTTTTAATAACATTTACCATTAAAGAAAAATACAAGAATTTAACAGTTTTCCATTAAAATTTTGAAGTTTGAAAAAAAAAAGAATAAATTACATGCTACAATATTACACGTACATCTCTACATATTAGAAAAATAAAACTAGTTTCATTTTAAACAATGCATCCAAAGTATGACATAAATTTAAAATATACATATAGACACACTAAGCACCACATAAATTTAGCATACATATATATATTTTCATTTTATAACTTCATCATATAAATACTAAAACATTAGGTCAATAAACTATATCGAAGTACTTTTCATAAAAATAAAATATTATTATTAAAAAACTTAATATTTATATTATATTTATACAAATTTTAATCAAATAAAAATTATATATATTAAAAGGTTACTTAACTGTTTAGATTTATCTCTTTTTCATATATAAATTTTTCAATATCTCTCTAAATTAAAAGGATAACCTATCTTTTTAGACTTTAATTGTCACTAAAAATATCATTATAAGTTTGTAATCATCCTTTAATAACATTTTTAATAGCATATACATAACTATTATTTTGACAATATTATATAAATAATATCAGATAAATTTGCAAATTATTAACATAAAAATAACGTTAACACAAGTTTACTTAAATAATAAAGAAGAGATTCTTCTATTACCTTGATTGATTCTCACTTACATACTTCTCAACGTTAACACAAGTTTACTTAAATAATAAAGAAGAGATGCTTCTATTACCTTGATTGATTCTCACTTACATACTTCTCAACGTTAACATAATCTTATTTACTAACAAAAATGTGATGTTTCTATTACATTCACTAATATTCAAATCTCTCAATTATATATTTTCTCATGCTTTTTCTTTTATATATTAGTGTTCATGTATAACCACACAATTTGTACTTAAATTAAACATGTAAAAAAAGTTTTTTTTTACTTTACTTTCTAATTGCAAATAATTTATATTATATTTTTAAAACCATTTATAAATTCATATTATCTATCTTATTTAAATTCTTTTATTTTAAAAAATATCAAATTTATGTAATTTTTAATTCAATATTATGAATAAAAATAAAAAAACAACTTCTAAATTTTAAATTTCAAAATATTAATATTATAACAAAAAAATTTGCAAAAAAAAAATTACAATTTTTAATATAAATTTTATTTATATGTTATATATTAAATAGCAAACAAAAAACTTGATTTTATTTATAAATATTATTAATTTATTTTTTTTAAATTTAATAAACTAATTAAAACATTCTTAATCATGGGTTCAAAATTCATAAATAATTCTAGTTATTTAATTTAAAAATATTATTATACAAATTTCGCAAGTTTATTGTAAAGTTACGTATTTTCTTTTTCAAATCCAAAAAATGAAATATATACACTTTCATAAATTTTCCTAATCAAATGACTTTAATTTTCCCTCAATCAAGTCACTTTTAACTTTTCCTCCCTAAAACCTTTTGTTCCAAAGGAAGAGCATAAAATTGACAAGACGATCTATTCAGAAGATTGCTAAGATTATTTCCATGAAAAGAACCTCAAAAAGGTTATTGAGTAACCACACTTATTGGAAGCAGCCCTTTAGGGTTAGTTTCCAAGTCAAAGGCAACCCATGTATTATAGGATAAGTCCATCAATGGGACGAGGATGTGATCAGAGGCGATGGAGAATGCTCTATTTTTGGCATTGCGATTGAATACAATGTACTCCAATACTTAACCACTTTTCTCATGCACGGTCAATATTTGGGTGTGTATGAACTGCAAGCCAATCCCAAATACAACACTTTATTCATCTCATCTTTGATGAGCACTCGCCTGACGCGCCTTCCTTGAAGAAGTGAGGAGCAACAACTCTCAAGCGATTGCCATCGCTAATGGCATCCACCACCCATTGTCCAAGTGTCGTTCTTCTGTGTAAAAACATCTCACGTGTTGGGCTTCTACCGTTCACCATTTCCACAAGGACGATAAATAGCTGTATATGTCAACCTTAGAGCTGATTTTCGAACCAGCTGCATACTTTGTAACACACAAAGTCAAGCACATGCATAATCAAACTTCCATAATCAAAATTAATAAAATATGCAAAATCAAGTAAGAGGGTCAATTATCTAGTATGTACCTGGTGCCATGTAACCGATGGAACCCCTAATGTTGGAGGTACTGAATACGTCACTCATGTCGACATATCTCAAAATTCTTGAGAACCCAAAATCAGCAATTGCAGGTTTGAGGCCGAAATCAAGCAAGATGTTGGAGGGTTTGAGATCACAATGAAGAATAGGTTCTAAACCCTCTTCACTGAAGATAAAGCTCCATTGGCCACTCCCACTGCGATACTCACCGCAGATTCCCAATCCAAAATTTTCTCTTGTATTTGCCTCGCCAAGTTTCCATTCGACATCATCTATATAACCAGTGAAACCATTCCGGGCTTCTTGCAATAACCCAACACTAAAACTAGATTTCGATGTTGTGTCATGCCCAGTTCCCGCAATTGAGCGATTAGATTACCGTGCAATGACTCCATGCTCGTATCTTTTTTGAATCTCTTAATGGCGACCTCCAAGCCATCAGGAAGGCGACATCTATACATTGTTGTTGTTTTCCCAGAACCAACTATATTATGTGGACTAAATACTCCAGTTGCCTCGAACAGCTTGGTCGTGGACATCGATTTTATCCAGTTGGCCTTCTCTAAGATGCCTGCAGAATATTTCGTAAAGGCAAGATGCATAGCATTCTCGTTCTTCGACTTTACTCGAGCACGGATAAAACAGAATATCGAAGCTGCTACGATGAACCCCAAAAATGCCAAGGCGGAGAATATTATTCCCAATCTCTTACCTTTGCTTACTCTTGGGATGAAGAAGCGGCCCAAGCTGCAGGGCAAGCTATGCCGAGGATCGGTCAAAATGGGCGAACAACTCCAACATAAGCGTTGGCTCCAATAAATGGGATTTCTCAATATTCAATAATACACAGTGGAACTTGTCTACGCTGTTGTAAAGCTTTGTGAGGCAGCCCACATCCTTTGCTCCTTTCAACACCGAAAGTATTTTTGATAGTAGAAGCCGCTGGCAACTTGAGAACGCTAAAGAAATTCATTCCTGCCTCTGCATACAGTACCTTTCGATTGTTCTGCTTGACAGGAAGCTTTAGATTCACGTAAGGAGAGGCTTTAGCGTTGTATGGTGGGCGGTTAAATTCAAATTTGAATTCGAATTCAAATAGACTAGTGATATAAATCACTCAGGTTGTCCCTAAGCTCCTGTAGGGATATGGCCGAGGTAACCACAACCCAATCTTTGGATTGCAGGTTCTAGCCCACCTGCAATCAAAGAGGGCTCTCTCTTTATGATTTAAATATGTTGATGGTGATTTTAGGCTAGTTGTTTGGTACAGAGGTTTTGTTTGTTTTGTTTGGATGGAAGGTGTATGCTAGGTAGAAATTCCAAGCTGAGAGGCAAAGTAAGGTGTGATAAGTTTCAAACCATTGGGCATGGAGTCATGGATTAAGGCTTGCTGGTACGTTTTCTTGGTCACAAGAGGCTTGTGGAGCGAGGTAGCCACACATGAGACAATGATAAAATTTGCTGAAGGATGGAATGATGGTCAGAGACGAAAGGCAATTAAGAATCTTTCATCAGAACTAACAGAGAAGGGAACTGAAAGAATGGTTATCTAGGAGCATTTAAGAATTCCTAAATTATCATCCACAAGTGAAAGAAACAACGTAAACAAGATCATTCAAGTATGCATGTTCATAACTATTCCTGATGAAAACATGAAAAATCGCAGAAATTGAGCCTAAGGTGCAATTAAGCAAATCCTAAGTTATTCTTTTTTTTTCTGCAATTTAGAGAGTGGATTTCTGATAAAACAAATGTGAATAAAACTAACAGAGTTAATAAGCACTTATTGAAACATGTTGAAGCACAGGTATTCCACAATCACTCCTCAGCCAATTAAACATAACAGAGAGTTTCAGAATCCATGCTTTCAACAGTCTTTGATTATAGAAAGTATCACAGTTACAGTGCGAGTCTGTGCTTGAGAGAAAGATCGAAATAACTAAGATCAAGCTACTGATCAACAAACAACCAACCAACCAGCCCTTAATCCATTTTTCAGGGTGGTATATATAAGCAAAATATCTGAAGTCATTTATTACATTTGACCTCACCTAAAACAGGTCTGCTGGAAAAAGCTTTTTCTAAAACCTAATTGTTACTGGGATTAAATGCAAGCAAGTCCTTTGGGCTGCGCTAGAGGCAATTGAATCAAGTTGATTTGATGAGGTGTCCTGTGTGGCTTGGTGCAGTGGTTCTGTCATAATGGTGCCTTGAGTTCTGGTCCACTGATCTTCAGTGAGTTGAATGTGCAGTCATTTGTGCTGGTGAGCCTTCAATGCATCTTCAATTGCTTCTTGACTTTCAGAGCTTTCGTTTTAATGTTGGATTTGCCTCGAGCCCTGAGAAAATCTCCTCTGATACATTTTGCCGCTACATTGATGGTCTTTTTCGCTTCCTGATACTCTTTGACGCGCTTTCTGTCTGCAAATCTGATCTCATACTCTTTAATCTCTGTCTCTGGTCTCTCTCTGTCTTCAAATCCATTTAATTTGGCAAAATCGGGCAATTTCGGGCTTTTTCGGTGTAAAACGGGCCAAGGAATCAAAATATTCCCTAAATATTCCCCAATATCGCTCATTTCCCGTAGCGATCTTCGTGCTAATCGCGCATCGGAAACAGCCTCCATTTCTTGTTCCAGAGCTCCGAAGCTCGACTTTTGCTCTTGCACGTTTTTTCCTTTCCTTTGGTTGCTGATGTCAGCATGACGTCAGCTGTATGACGGATGACGTCAGCCAGGTGACGTGGCAGGGTGACTCATATGTTACTGCGATGCGATAAACTTCTTCTAATGCGATCGCAATATCGCATCGGTGGAGAACGACAAGGTATTTATTTTGGAAATGCGATGCTTGCGACTGCCGATCGCCGATATCGCAATATTGCATCGGGAAACAAGGAATAGGGAACACCTATGTGGTAAAAATATTGCGATATGCCGATGCGAGATGGCTCACTAGGATCGGAAGAATGTTAAGGAAATCGGCAAGGGTTTATTGCGATCGGAAGGAGTGAGTATGTGCGTTTCAAGAGTATTTGAGGCCTCGGAAGGGGTCCGATAACCTAAAAAGGAATTTTATACTTTGGAAGGAGTCTATTGCATTAGAATATGGTTTGAAGGGGCAGCATGAGGGTTCTTGCCAAGTTTCAGATAAACTGAGCAATTCCGGAGGGTACTTATGGTTATTTTCAACCAGGGGGAGGGGATATTTACATAAGGGGATTAACTTCATTGTTTTAGCAAGGGGATGGGGGAAAATATAGGGAGTTAAATAATAATGTTAGCAGTTAATATGAAAATGATAAGAAAGCTTTAAGTTTGAGCGATCTTAGGCTTCAATGGGGAGATAGAACCTTATAGAGAAAGTATGGATCCTCCTTGAGTGAAGTAGATCTTTACCCAGGCTAAATGACATGGAAAATGATGAAACTAAGAGATGTCAAGCAGATCTTGACCTCTTTTTGGGGAAATTAGTTAATGATTTCGGGAAGATGGAGAAAGGGAAGTTAGTTATGCCTGGTTTGAGCTCCTTCATATGAAAAATACTTGATGATTGCTACCTGAGTAGAGATGATACTTTAAAACATGATAATGAATAGACATCAAGATTCTGCAACCTCAAAACTACCTACCGATCCTACTTACCTTTTCTTCTTTTAGTTTGGTGCACTTAGACTTCCAGACCCAGCATTTCAATTTTTCTTTTTATGCCTTCCTATCTACAAACTACCCTTATTTCTTCCAAGGACCAAGATTAAGCAGTTGGGCTCCTTTGGTTCTCTACCTATCTAGGAATCTGCCAAGATTAAGTTGTTTGGACAGATTTTCATTCTCTATATCCTAAACCAGGAAATTGAAACCTAGGGGGACCAAGATTAGGTTGTTTGGACCTCCCTTTAGCTGAAAATTCTACAAAACTGAAATGACTCTTCAAAATTGGAAAGCAATTAGATGAACTCTGAGTAGCCTTCTTTGCTTGGTGACTATTTAGCAAATATGGAGCATTGCAGTATGAAAAGTATGACATATTTGGTCTGTAAAAATGTCAATCATGAAATATGAGTAACCTGCTGCAGCAGGAGGCTAATAGTGGCTCCACTTGGGGATGGCTTTTCCTTGTGAGAAGCTAAGAACAACAGGTCATATTGCCTTGATTCTTCTGTTATGGCTGTGCTTTGACTTTCTTAGTGCTGACTTCTGGACTGATTTGATCTTTCGAACTATTAACAACGCTTTCCTTTAACTGTTTTGTTGTTAACTTGTAAAGCACTGCCTGCTTTCTTCTGCGTGCTTTAGCAATATGGATTTTTACAAAAATAAAGTCAAAGTGCTGATATATACAAACATTCTATGTATAGAAAATAACACCACCTGCTCTTTTCAATCAAAAGGATCATTGTAGTGCTTCAGCATTCGGCCATTGGCAGGGCCTTCTTCAGCTGTGCTGCCATCTAAAGATCTGAGAAAATATGTATTATTGCCTTGCACAACGCTGATAATGTATGGACCTTTCCACAGAAAATCGAATTTTGCATGTTTGCACTTGTCCTCTCTTCGTGAATCCCATCTTAGAACTTTGTTGCCAACCCAGAAATCCTCTGCTTTGGCCTTCTTATCAAACACCTTTTTGAGTTTTTCTTGCAGTATTTGAGCTCTACAATAGACTTGCTCTCTGGTTTGCTGAAGATAAATGGTTTGATTAACTCTTCTTTGCATGTCATTTGGTTCAGCCTGAATTTCTTGCAACAGTTTAATAGTAGGAATCCCCAAAGATGAAGGAAATTTGGCTTCCATGCCATATACTAGTTCATATGGGCTCATCCCAATGGATTTCTTGGTGGAAAGTTAGTCTGCCCATAGAGCATTTGTGAGCTTCCTATGACAATTCTTTTTGTTTTCCTCCAACAAATTCTTTATGATATTGATGAGGCTTTTGTTGGAAGATTCGGCCAAGCCATTACCTTGAGGGTAGTAAGCTGTGGAGTAGCCTAAGGTAATGTGGTATTTATGGCAGAAATTGATCATCTTTTTGGATTTGAAAGCAGCAGCGTTGTCAATGATGATTTTCTCAGGGCATCCGAATCTGGACAGGATATTGCTCTCAAGGAATTGGATAATGATGGAGTCATTGGCTTGCCTATAAGGAATGGCTTCAATCCACTTAGTGAAATAATCGGTGGCTATTAAAATCCACTTGTGCTGGCCTGAGGAAGAGGGATGAATTTTTCTAATGAAGTCGAGACCCCATTGTTGAAAGGGTTTCTCGGTTAGAATGAGCTTAAGGGGCAAGGGAAGTAATTTTCTTTTTCCTTCAAAGATTTGGCATTTGTGGCATGAAACAACAAACTTCTTGACGTCTGCAAATAGAGAGGGCCAATAATAACCAGCCCTTAAGATCTTGTCAGTCGTGGACTTCCAATATAAGTGTCCTCCATAGTCCCCTACATGGAATTATTTCATGATGCTATTAGTTTCATTTATAGTTAAACAATTAAGCAAAATACCTTCATGATTTTTCCAAAACAAAGCACCATCTATGACACAAAATTTTGAGGATTTCATCCTTAAAAATCTTTTCTTGGTTCTGGACAATCCTGGGGGAGCACACAGGTTTAACAATACAAAGCAAATATCAGCATACCATGGGGATTGCAAAAAGGTTCCACTGATCTGTGGAGTCGCCAGCTCCGGTTCATTGTCCAGTTGATTAATGTCTAAGGCTTGGAAGTTTGTTTCGGACATTAGTTTGGCTAAACCTTGTCCTTTTATCAGCTTGGTGGGTTTTATTTCAATGTCATATTCAAGGATGCTGGAAATCCACTTGCCTCTTTTGCCTTCAAGTCCCTCTTGAGTTAATATATCCTTTATAACAACGTTAGGAACATAGGCAATCACGTGGGAGTATAAGATGTAAATTATGAAATCTTTGATGGCTTTGACCAGGGCATAAGCCTGCTTTTCCATAATCTGATATTTCAAGGGTGCATCTCTCAAAGCTCGGCTGAAAAAAGCAATTGGATTTTTGTTACCCTGATCATCTTTTTGTAAAACGACAGCAGCTATAGTGTGCTCAGATGCAAAGGAAAAAATGATAAAGTCTCTTTCGTATTGAGGACTGGTGAGGGCAGGCGTTTGAGTTAAGGCAATTTTTATACTCTCAAAAGCCTGCTTGGTTTCAAGAGACCATTTTACCTTGGCATCTTTCTTCAACATGTTGCTCAATGGCCTTATTAGCTCGGCTAGGTTTGGGATAAATCTCCTTAGGAAGTTGATCTTTCCAAGGAATGCTTGCAGTTCTTTTATGTTTCTTGGATAGGGGATTTGAAGCATAGCTTGAATTCTTTCGGGGTCAATTCTAATCCCATCTTTCGATATGATATGCCCTAGAAGCTTGCCTTCCTCAAGGGCAAACAGGGATTTCTTGGGATTCAAGGAAATGCCATATTTCCTGCATGTCATGAAAATTTGCCTTAAGTGCTTAAGGTTCTCTTGGTCAGATTTGGAGAATGGGGTGAGGTCATCAAGGTAAACTACAAGGAAATCATGTATCTCCTTGGCAAATGCAATATCCATTGCCCTTTGAAAGGTAGCACCAATGTTTTTCAGCCCGAAAGGAATTTTAACGTACTTAAATGTTCCCCACGGTGTGGTAAATGCTGTCTTGTCCTGGTCATCCGGGTGAACAAGTATCTGATTAAATCTTGAAAATCCATCTAGTAAAGAAAATCTAGAGGAACCCACTACTCTTTGTAAGATATGGTCCATCTTGGACAAAGGGTAGTGGTCTTTTAGAGATACCAGGTTTAAATTTCTTAAGTCTACACACAGTCTTATCTCTCCTGTTGTTTTCCTAGTGGGAACTAAATTAGATACCCATTCAGAGAATCTGATGGGTGCAATGATATCAGCATCAAACATTCTCTTTATTTCTTTTTCAATAAGGGGAAGAAGCATGGGGTTGATTCTTCTAATTTTTTGTTTGAATGGTTTTTGATTTGGTTTTAAGGGAATGGTATGTTGGATCACTGAGGTGTCATAGGACTTCAAGTCCTCATAACTCCAAGAAAATACATCTTGGAATTCTTTGAATAAATCCACGTATCTCGGTTTTTGGTCAGGGGACAGATTTTTGGACAACTTAATCATTCTGGGCTGCTCTGTTGTTCCTATGTTGTGTTCTTCTATAGCAGCATTCAGAGGCTCCATCTTTGGCTTTTTGGGCACATCATTGTCATCAAACATGTCTTGTAATGGAGTAAGGCCGGCAGGTAAAAAATTACTCTTTAGATCAATAAACTCATCCTCTGCTTTGGCTGTTCCCTCTAAACATATTTGTTTCAGCTGTTCTACGTTTGTGTTGTTAAACACAGTTGGGTTAAGGATTTGTCTAGCTGTTGCAGCTATTACAGTTAGGTGATTTTCTTCTGCTAGTTGTTGTGAGTCGTTCATGGCATCCATGTCAATGTTTGTGTTGGAAAATTTGCCCTCAAGAGTTAAGAAACTGTAAATCTGGGCATCATTTTGAAATACCTTCCAATCCTTGACATTTTTAGGGACCGAAGGTCTGTGTTTTATTTCAGTGGTGAAATGGTGATTTGGTTCAAAGGGAAGCTTGCATGTGCTAGCAAAGGTTGCTAGACTGTGGGCATGAATATTGCGATCTCTTGAAATTTTGGCCAGCTTGAATTCACTGAAGGAATTGAGTAATTCGGTGGTAGCAGCCCTGTAAGCTCTCATTCTACTATCATTAGCGACAAAGTTACCTTTCATTTTTTGTATAATCAAGTCAGAGTCACCAAGGATGGACACTTTAGTGGTTCCTAGGACTTTGAGCAGTTTAAGGCATAAGAGAAGAGCTTCATACTTTGCCATGTTGTTTGTACATCTGAAATTGAGTCTATAGGCATGGCCTTGTGCATGATTATCGTGTGTATTGTGAATCCATACTCCGGTCCCTGCTCCTAACTTGTTAATAGAACCATCAAACTCTAAATACCATGTGATTTCTTATTTGAGGTTTGTATTGAGAGTTTCAGTTTTTTGAGGATTGGGCGGACTTACAATTTCTGTTTCATGGTGTTCTTCTTGCTGTTTATTTGTTGCCTTGGCTGTTGAGACAATTTCGTGGGTATTGGCAACCGATTCCTCATTGATGTACGTTCCTTGCTCCAAAGATAACGACTTATCATCAGTGGGAGGGCTGGTGTTATCATTAAATAAAATAAAAGAATCCATATCGGAATGGATTGAGTATATTGGAAAATTTTGGGGCTTTTCCCCACTGCTTACCACATATTTCATTAATGTTTCTCTATATAGTCTCTTTGGTTGCCCAAAGACAGATATAGTGGCATAAGAGAGGTCAAGTTGAAGGGATCCTTGCAATTTTTCCCCCCACGATCTGGATAGGAGCATGCCATACTTTGTGGGAATATCAGTAACTACTATGTCCATTAGGATTGTCTTGTTGGGGAATTGGACTAGAGACACACAGAGGTCTTTAATCAAGCCTAAACATTTGATTTGACTTGAGTCAAAAGAATATAGATCTTTGTACGGTCTTGTGACATCAAGGTTCAACCTTTCCATTACAGCTTTGGGCATCAGGTTATGTGAGGCACCTGAGTCAAACATAGCATTATGCAATATTTTGTCATGTATGTGTAGACTGACATAAAAAGGTGGAACAGGTCCATAGGTTGTTTTTCCGTTAACTTCTGGACCAAACAACAACTCAGGGGTATTGTCTAAAATGTTTACGTCATCCCTTATCTCTGGTAATTGAAGTGACCTTTGAATTTTTTGCATATATACATCATGTTTGGCAAGTTCCGAGAGGGGAATGGATATCTTGAGCTTTCCAATCTCTGCTTAGAAACTGAATGGTTTTTCAAAAGAGTTCTTGGCGTTGATAGTGGCAGATTTCTCTTTTTCAGGCATACTCTCTACGTTTTCTTTTGGAATGTCAATGTCATGATGTATGACAGTTTGTGGTATTTCTGTTTTGGGAGGATTTTTTGGAGTGCTGTTCAGATCTTCTTTTGGGAAGGAGGGAGGTAGAGGCCGATCAATAGGAGGCTGGGTGTCTGTTATATCCTCCACAGTTACCTGATGCGGTCTTAGGACAAAGATGTCAGCTGGTTGATTTATGGTAACATTTGCTTTAATTTTGTTGAGCTGTTTGCTATCTTTTGTTCTGCTAGATGGGGGGACATCAATGGTCCTTGTTCTCAATTTGTATTGTTTGTGTACCTCGTACACCGCAGTATCATAGCCTTGTTTGAAATCGAAAGACTCTCCCGACTTGGTGTGAAATTGTTTGGCATCTGGGTATTCTCGGTCCTCTTCAGCAAGAAAGATTTGCTGTTCATTTTTCGAATCTATCAAGTTCATATGAGTCCCATCTGTGGGCTCACTTGATGTAGATGCTTCCGCATAATTTTCTTGGAAAGGAGGCCTAATATCATCGTCGGGACTGGCCCTTCCAGCGTTTGTGTTTTGAGTTTTTCGGAAGTTCGAGTTCCTTATGGTATTGGGATGTTGACCTTCCCATGAAGTTTTCCTCTCAACATTGTCTACTCTATCTCCCAGCCTGTGGATGCCACTGATAATAGCATCTAGCTTCTGATCGAGGGCTCATGGTTCTTCCTTGAAGGTGGTTCTTCTCTCTGTTCTGGCTCTGTTTCTTTTAGCAATTAGATTTGCCTCCACACCAACAGCAACATCTTGCATTTCTGCAAGGCTTTGAGGGGCTCTTTCCCTTAACTGATATGCCATTTCAGCATCAAAGCCATCAGGAAGTTTTTACAAAGCGAGATCAGGTGGAGGTCTTAAATTTTGTGGTATTGTATTGTAAACATTATTAAACCTTGCACAATAATCCAAAACTGTTTCCTGAGGTCCTCTTTTGATAGTATCATACTCAGATAGTATGTGTAGGGGATTTTTCTTTTTCTCCCATCTGTTAGTAAATTTCTGATATAAGGCTTCAGGGTTTAAAATGGAATTGGGTGTAAGTGCCCTAAACCAGGTTCTGACATCACCGGTCAAACTTTGGACAAAAATCTTCATTCTCACGCTGTCATCATCAATTTCATAACTCTCGAGTAATCCTGCATTTTCTTCGTATGTTGTAGGGCGGTGCAGGAGTTTGTGCCATCAAAATAGGTGATTTTTGTCTCGTAGTCCTGAGGCATAGCCCCGAGATTAGCAGGCAACTGTAAGGGCGCATATCTATTAGCCATGATGATGGGGATAAGTGGAAAAACTGGGGTAGCAGGAGTAGTAGTGGAAGTGGGAGTATAGGGTGGAGGTGTAGAAGAGCTGCTTGGGGAAAGGGGTGATGAACCAGGGGAACTCAGGGTTGACCAAAATAAAACTTTGACAGGGGTTGGAACACTGCTTGGCTGAACTATTTCGGGACTCGCAGCAATTGGGTCTTCTCGGTGCTTTTGTTTTCTAATGATCTTAGGGATTAAATTCGGATTTTCAAAAACAGATGGTCGATTGGGATAGGGATTTGATCGTGTATTACGCGTTTGCTTTTTAGGAGCTAGTTTCTAATCTATTTTTTGGGAATTTTTTCTAAAAAACACAGGTCGACCGAGACTTTCAAAGGTCGGTTTCTGCCTTCGTGGAGCTGCAGACTGGTTTAATGAGTTTATCTGAGAAGATCCCCAACCGAGTCGCCATTATGTTATCACTCAGGTTGTCCCTAAGCTCCTGTAGGGATACGACCGAGGTAACCATAAACCAATCTTTGGATTGCAGGTTCTAGCCCACCTGCAATCAGAGAGGGATCTCTCTTTATGATTTAAATATGTTGATGGTGATTTTAGGCTAGTTGTTTGGTACAAAGGTTTTGTTTGTTTTGTTTGGATGGAAGGTGTATGCCAGGTAGAAATTCCAAGCCGAGAGGCAAAGTAAGGTGTAATAAGTTTCAAACCATTGGGCATGGGGTCATGGATTAAGGCTTGCTAGTACGTTTTCTTGGTCACAAGAGGCTTGTGGAGCGAGGTAGCCACACATGAGACAATGATCAAATTTGCTGAAGGATGGAATGATGGTCAGAGACGAAAGGCAATTAAGAATCTTTCATCAGAACTGATAGAGAAGGGAAGTGAAAGAACGATTATCTAGGAGTAGTTAAGAATTCCTAAATTATCATCCACAAGTGAAAGAAACAGCGTAAACAAGATCATTCAAGTATGCATGTTCATAACTATTCCTGATGAAAACATGAAAAATCACAGAAATTGAGCCTAAGGTGCAATTAAGCAAATCCTAAGCTATTCTTTTTTTTTTGCAATTTAGAGAGTGGATTTCTGATAAAACAAACGTGAATAAAACTAATAGAGTTAAGAAGCACTTATTGAAACATGTCGAAGCACAGGGATTCCACAATCACTCCTCAGCCAATTAAACATAACAGACAGTTTCAGAATCCATGCTTTCAGTAGTCTTTGATTATAGAAAGTATCACAGTTACAGTGCGAGTCTCTGCTTGAGAGAAAGATCGAAATAACTAAGATCAAGCTACTGATCAACAAACAACCAACCAACCAACTCTTAATCCATTTTTCAGGGTGGTATATATAAGCAAAATATCTAAAGTCATTTATTACATTTGACCTGACCTAAAACAGGTCTGCTGTAAAAAGCTTTTTCTAAAACCTAATTGTTACTGGGATTAAATGCAAGCAAGTCCTTTGGGCTGCGCTAGAGGCAACTGAATCAAGTTGATTTGATGAGGTGTCCTATGTGGCTTGGTGCATTGGTTCTGTCATAATGGTGCCTTGAGTTCTGGTCCACTGATCTTTAGTGAGTTTAATGTGCAGTCATTTATGCTGGTGAGCCTTCAATGCGTCTTCAATTGCTTCTTGACTTTCAGAGCTTTCGTTTTAACGTTGGATTTTCCTCGAGCCCGGAGAAAATCTCCTCTGATACACTTTGTCACTACATTGATGGTCTTTGCCGCTTCCTGATACTCTTTGACGCGCTTTTTGTCTGCAAATCTGATCTGATACTCTTTAATCTATGTCTCTGGTCTCTCTCTGTCTTCAAATCCATTTATTTTGGCAAAATCGGGCAATTTTGGGCTTTTTCGGTGTAAAACGGGCCAAGGAATCAAAAGATTTCCTAAAGATTCCCCAATATCGCTCATTTCCTGTAGCGATGCGCGAGCGCTAATCACGCATCGGAAACTGCCTCCGTTTCTTGTTCCGGAGCTCCGAAGCTCGACTTTCGCGCTTGCGTGTTTTTTCCTTTCCTTTGGCTGCTGACGTCAGCATGACGTCAGCTGTACGGCGGATGAGGTCAGCGAGGTGACGTGGCAGGGTGACTCATATGTTACTGCGATGCGATAAACTTCTTCTGATGCGATCGCAATATCGCATTGGCGGAGAACGAGAAGGTATTTATTTTGGAAATGCGATGCTTGTGACTGCCGTTCGCCGATATCGTGATATCGCATTAGGCATCAAGGAATGGGGCACACCTATGTGGTAAAAATATTGCGATATGCCGATGCGAGATGGTTCACTAGGATCAGAAGAATGTTAAGGAAATCGGCAAGGGTTTATTGCGATCGGAAGGAGTGAGTATGTGCGTTTGAAGAGTATTTGAGGCCTCGGAAGGGGTCTGATAACCTAAAAATGAATTTTATACTTTGGAAGGAGTCTATTGCATTAGAAGATGGTTTGAAGGGGCAACATGAGGGTTCTTGCCAAGTTTCAGATAAACTGAGCAATTCCCCGGGGTACTTATGGTTATTTTCAACCAGGGGGAGGGGATATTACATAAGGGGATTAACTTCATAGTTTTAGCAAGGGGATGGGGAAAAATATAGGGAGTTAAATAATAATGTCAGCAGTTAATATGGAAATGATAAGAAAGCGCTAAGTTTGAGAGATCTTAGGCTTCAACGGGGAGATAGAACCTTGTAGAGAAAGTATGGATCCTCCTTGAGTGAAGCAGATCTTCACCCAGGCTAAATGACATGGAAAATGATGAAACTAAGAGATGTCAAGCAGATCTTGACCTCTTTTTGGTGAAATTAGTTAATGATTTCGGGAAGATGGAGAAAGGGAAGATAGTTATGCCTCATTTGAGCTCCTTCATATGAAAAATACTTGATGACTACTACCTGAGTATAGATGATACTTTAAAACATGGTAATGAACAGACATCAAGATTCTGCAACCTCAAAACTACCTACCAAGCCTACTTACCTAACATTTTTTCTTCTTTTAGTTTGGGTGCACTTAGACTTGCACACCGAGCATTTCAATTTTTCGTTTTATGCCTTCCTATCTACAAACTACCCTTATTTCTTCCAAGGACCAAGATTAAGCAGTTGGGCTCCTTTGATTCTCTAACTATCTAGGAATTTGCCAAGATTACGCTGTTTGGACAGATTTTCATTCTCTATATTCTAAAACAGGATATTGAAACCTAGGGGGACCAACATTAGGCTCTTTGGACCTCCCTTTAGCTGAAAATTCTACAAAACTTGAATAACTCTTCAAAATTGGAAAGGAATTAGATGAACTCTGAGTAGTCTTCTTTGCTTGATGACTGTTTAGCAAATATGGAGCATTGCAGTATGCAAAGTATGACATATTTGGTATGTAAAAATGTCAATCATAAAATATGAGTAACGTGCTGCAGCAGAGGCTAACATAACTAACATTAATATCGTCAGACTCATAGTACAAACATCCGAACCTGCGTTGCATTGATTATGTTGAACGGTAAGTTGAGTGAGAGATATGCCGGAAAATGCATGGATCCATATGGCTACACATACCATGATATGTTATGGTGCCATGCACGAAGCCATTAATAATTGGCTTAGTGACTTGTTTTTAAGAATTGCCAGCTAGAAGTCGTGCCTCCATGGTTGTCTAGTCCAGTCGAAGCGTTCCGGGTTCGAATCGCCTACCAGGAAGCTTGACGGTTTTCGCGAGTCAAAGATCCACGCGCCCAACATCAGACGGGAAAAGAGACCCCAGAACAACGAATGTGAGTACCATGCGGGTATGTACACTTAATGACTGCTCTCAATAATTCAGATTGATGTGCGCAAGAAGATTCAATTCCCACTGTTCTTGCCCGCTTCATTCTCGTCTTCTTGCTATTCGGTTATTAATTTACTGAATTTTTAGGAGCTGTTTTGAGGGGATCTTGACGTGAAAGGTACATGGTTTTGCAGGAAATGGACGCATCACAGATGCATAAATGATGAAAAGGCGCAGGAAAAACAAAAAAACAAAAAAAAACTAATAATATTTTTTAGAGTTGTGGCTTTGGCTTTTACACACTTATATTACTATGTTCCGATCATAATGAACCAATAACAATAATAATAAACAACTTAATAAAATTATGACATATTCTTATTTCTTTTTTCTGTCTAACTCACATTTGATATAGACTCACTACACTTTTATTATTAGACTCGTCTTTAACTCTACTCATCTCTATACATTGCATTCATCTCTATTCATTAGATACATATGAGAGTAATTTACTATTTCCAACTGTTTTTTTAAAGATAGATGCCGTTGGAGGGATTCAGTGTGCAAATCAAGATCTCTACACTTTTTCTTCGTGTTTTTGACCTTAATTTGGTTTTCGTGTCATTTTCAAGAAACGATGACTTGCTCCGACGGCTCTGCTCCGTTTAAATCTTCTATGGCCTATTCATATCGATAGACGCTTTAAAATGACGAGCAAGAGGTGTAAAGTATACAGTCAACCTACCTCAGCAGCAGAAAGGTAGCAAGCTTCACTCAAAGCCCGCGAGCAAATTACCATAGCTGGTACCAGATTCAAATATAACTCGCCACTCAATTATGCTTTTGTTTTGCGTATGGATGTAGAGTAATGGGTGACAAGTGTTCACCTTCGACTAAAAATCTACCCTGGCCTAAGCTATCTGGCTGCTACTCAAACCACAAATTTGCCTGCAAGACTCATATTATCTACGAACCGAAAATAATGTTTTCTTTTTTAAAGGTTTAAGACGGCTATAAATTTATATATTAAAATTGGTTTTAAATATTTTATAAATGTGTTGTAATCGTAAATAATATATATATATAAATATTATTTTGATGTATTATTATTATTATTATTATATGGTATATTATACATTAAATTTGGTAATATTGTATATTGATATATTAAATTTGGTTTTAAGATTAGTTGATATGTATCTTAGTTATATAATTTATTTAGTTGAGAAAATATTTCAATCACATCTAATCAACTAATTAACAATATCCTAAACAAACAATTCATTTAGTAATTAGAAATTACAATAACTAATACATTTCATGATAAAGAATATCACATATTAAATACAAGATAAGTAAGCCTACACATAGATGTGATTCTTTATAATCATACAATCACATAATAATGGAGTGCATTTGTGTGAATGACTTGAATTAGCAATGTGATTAGAGGCCAGGAGTATAGCTAGGAGCATAGTTGGACAATCATAACATTAAAGAAGATTTAAGACAAAGAAGCATAAGAGAATCTAGGATTATAAAATGAAAGAATAGGGTAAGAAGACCTTTGAAGCTTGAGGTAGCAATTAACCAACTGTAGTCTAAGTGAACAATTAGAGAAGTCTATGAAAGGTAATTTGTTGTTTTATTGAAAAACCTCAAATTTATTTATTATGTGAAATAGCTTGCAAATAACATTATTTCTGACCACCTCCACCCGTTAACAAATAGATAAATTATATTGTTGTTAGTTTTTGTATGTCTACCAAAACCCAACCCTTGCCATTTTGGAACTTTTGTAGGGTATGCTCTTTGTTTTCATTGATATCTTTTTATATTTACTTCTATTCCTAAGTGCTACAGAGTGCTTTGAGTTACAAGGGTGACCAAGTATGGAGAAATTAATATTTTTGAAGTTGTCGTGAGTAGACGAATTTGTGGATGCATTGTACAAAGCTTCTTAAGGTAGTTCTTACAAATTGTTGGCGGCTGCAAGAACTGCCGAGAATGAAAACATTGGTATCTTTGGAGAAGCTATAGGAAGAAATGGTCGGAAGCTGAAGAGCATAAGGGGGTTGGCAACGGGGACAAAGCTTAGATACCTAAAGGTGTTGGCGACGGAAACAAATCTTAGATACCTAATTGTCTCATATTGCTCTAAGCTAGAAGAGCTTCCAAGTATGGAGACATTGGTATCTCTAGAAAAGTTGGTGGCAATCAGAATTCTAAAGTTTGAAGAGTATATAGCGGTTATTGCATTTGAGAAAGCTTAGAGAGCTAAATGTTTGTGGGTGCCGTAAGGTAAAATAGTTGACATGGTCTGACACACTTGACGTCTCTTTGTCTGCAATTACATTGTTCACCATTGGAGTGATGGACGAGCCGAGCGGATGAAGACATGCTACTTCACACGACAAACAAAGCAGCATGAAGCAGTTTGGTGTTGAGATAATAATTTATCATTCTAATTAAAGGTAAATATTAAACACTATGAAATATTAATTTAATTATTAAGTTACTACATAAATTTAATTATTAAGTTAATATATAAGGGTGATGTAGTTAATAATTTAAATATTATTGTTCACATATAGTTGTTACTTGGAACTTATGTCTTTACATTGCTCTCTATTTAAGCTTTTGCCATGGTCTCCCTCTTCATCCGCTGATGAATCACACTTGTTGTTTTGAAATGCTTTGGCCAAAACTTTCTTTTATATGATTTCTACCAAAAAACATTTAATCTATTTTTATTAATTTGAATTGTATATTATAATTAATTGTTATTATAATAGTATTTATTATAAATATAATGGAAAAATTAGAATTGTTTATATATTTCAACTTTAATAAAGATAAATATATATTAAATTAAAGTTTAATATAATATTAATATCAATAAATTTAATATTGATAAAATTAATAAAAGTGGATAGGATATATATTAATAAAAAGTTTAATGTTACTATTAAATGTTAATTAAAAATTAATATTATAATCTAAGGATTTTAATATTATAATCCAATGAGATAATATTATAAATTGAAAGTATTATTAATATTGATGAACACATAAATATTGATAAACCTATTAACATATTAATAATTAAAGGTTAACATCAAAGTTAAACTTTAATATTAATATTAAAAGTAATAAAAATTAATATTGATACAAATTAATACAAGTTATTATCAATGACAAAATTAAAAGTTTAATATTAAAGGTTAATATTAAACACTAAGATAAATATTGATATTATTAATCAAAGGGTTTATTAATACTATAAACCCAAGGAGATAACATTACACATAAAGGGGTTAATATTAAAAACCCAAGGGGGTAATATTGAGAAACTAAAAGATTAATATTATAAACCCAGGGGATTAATAAACCCACATAATTTGTATTATAAACCTAAGAGATTTATATTAGACCCTAGGATTAAAAAACCTACATAATTTGTATTATAAACCTAAGAGATTTATATTAAACCCTAGGAATAATATTATAAACTCTATCAATAATATTATACCCTACGAATATGAACCCTCATATTAATAAACCAAAGGGATTGATATTATAAACCCAAGGTACTAATAAACCCAGGGGATTAATATTGTAAGGCCAATATATATAAACCCTAAGATAAATATTATAAACCCTAAAACAAATATGGTTGACCATGATTGATTTTCATATTTAGACAATATTTGTTATAATGTGATGTTGGACCATGCTGGACCATGGTTGAGCATGATTATAAACCCAATGGATTTATATTAACCATTTGATTAATATTATAAATCCTATGAAAAATATGATACCCTAGGAATATGAATCCTTAGATTAAACCCAAGTGATTGATATTATAAACCCCATGGATTAATTTTAAATCCCCAAGGGATTATAAACTCGAGGGAATAATATTAAACCCAGTGATTAATATTACAAACCCAAGGTATATACACTCTAAGATAAATATTATAGGCCCTTAAATAAACATTGTTGACCATGGTTGACCATGGTTGATTTTCATATCGAGATAATCATTGTCACAATACGATGTTGGACCATGGCTGGCCTTGATTTTTTTTTATATCAAGACAATATTTGTCACAATGCGACATTGAACCATGGTTAACCATGGTTGATTTTCATATTGAGACAATCTTTGTCACAATGTGGTGTTGGACCATTGTTGACCATAATTGACCACAATTGACCATGATTGATTATCATACCGAGAAAATCCTATGTTAAACACTATGTTGATTCAATATTGGGACAATATTTGTGACAATATGACATTGGGCCATGGTTGACCATGATTGATTTTCATATTGAAACAATCTTTGTGATAATGCGACTTTGGATCAGGGTTTACCATGGTTGACCATGGTAGACCATGGTTGATTTTAATATAGAGACAATATTTGTCACAATGCGTTGTTGGACCATGGTTGAACATTGATGACCAACGTTGATTTTTCATATTAAGACAATCTTTGTGAGAATGTGATGTTGGACCATGGTTGACCATGGTCAATATTCAGGTCAAGACAATATTTGTCACAATCTGACGTTCGACCACGGTTGATTTTCATATTGAGGCAACCTTTGTCACAATGCAACATTGGACCATCGTTGATGATGATAGGTTTTCAGATCGAAAAGGTTCTAGATAAAATCTAAGATAAAAATTATAAACCAAGGTGTATAAACCCTATGATGAATATTATAAACGCTAGAATAAACATGGTTGACCACGCTTGATTCACAAATTGAGAGAATCTTTGTCATAAGATGACGTTGGACCATGACCTATCTTAATATTGAGACAATCTTTGTCACCATGCAACGTCGAACCATGGTTAACCATGCTTGACCATGGTTGATTTTCAAATTGAGACAAACTTTCTCACAATGTCACCTTAGACCATGGTTGACCATGATTGACCATGGTTAATGATGGTTGATGATCATTAACCATGGTTGGTTTTCATGTTGAGATAATCTTTGTTATAATGTGGATGACCATGGTTGAACAGGATTATAAACCCAAGAGACTTATATTAAACCTTATGAATGATATTATACCCTAGGAATATGAACCCTTCGGTTAATAAACCCAAGCGAATAATAAACCTGATGGATTAATACTAAAATCCCAAGGGATTATAAACCCAAGGGAATAATAGAAACCCAAGGGATTAATATTATAAACCCAAGGTATATAAACTTGATAATAAATATCATAAACCCTAGAATAAATAGGGTTGACTATGGTTTACCATGGTGTATTTTCATATTGAGACAATCTTTGCCAAAATACGACGTTGGACCATGGCTCACCATGGTTGGTCATGATTAATTTTAACATGAAGAAAATATTTCTCACAATGAGATGTTGGACTATGGTTGATTTTCATATTGAGACAGTCTTTGTCACAATACTATGGTTGTCATAATAAGACCATTGTTATTGACCATTGTTGATCGTGGTTGATTTTCATATTGAGATCATCTTTCTCACAATGAGATGTTGGACCATGGTTGACCATGGTTGATTTTCATATTGATGTAACCTTTGTCACAATGTGTTGTTTGACCATGGTTGACAATATTGACCATGGTTAACTATGCTTGACCAATATTGACCATGGTTGACCATAACAGACTATGTTTGACCATGCTTGACCAAGATTGATTTCAATATTGAGAAAATATTTGTCACAAACATAAGGGATTAATATTGTAAACCGAAAGGTTATAAACCCCAAGATAAATATTATAAACTATGAAATATACATTAAACCCTAACACTAATAATATAAACCTCAAGATTAATAGTATAAAACCAATTTATTAATATTAAAACCCCAAGGGATTATAAATCAAAGGGAATAACATTGAACCATGGTTGCTTTTCACAATTGAAGGGATTAATGTTATAAACACAAAGGATATAAAACCTAAGATAAATATTATAAACTGTAAAATATACATCAAACCTTAACATTAATATAATAAACCTCAGGATTCATATTATAAAAACAATGGATTAATATTAAAACCCCAAGGGATTATAAATCAAAGGGAATGACATTGAACCATTATTGACCATGATTAACCATGGTTGACAATGGTTGATTTTCATATTGAGACAATCTTTGTCACAATATGAAGTTGGACCATGGTTGGTTTTCATATTGAGACAATCATTGTCACACTACGATGTTGGACCATGGTTGGCCATGATTTTTTTATATCGAGGAAATATTTGTCACAATGCAACATTGAACCATGGTTGACCATGGTTGATTTTCATATTGACACAATCTTTGTCAGAATGCCTCGTCAGACCATTATTAGCCATAATTGACCACAATTGATAATGACAAATTATCATGTTGAGAAAATCCTATGGTAAACACTAAGATAAATATTATAAAATAAGGTATATAAATGTTATGATAAATTTTATAAATACTAAAATAAACATGGTTTACCATGATTGATTCAATAGTGGGACAATATTTATGACAATATGACATTAGGTCTTGGTTGACCATGATTAATTTTCATATTGAGATTATCTTTGTGACAATGTGACATTTGATCACAGTTAACCATGGTTGACCATGGTAGACCATGGTAGACCATGGTTGATTTTAATATAGAGACAATCTTTGTCAGAATGCATTGTTGGACCATGATTGAACATTAATGCCGAATGTTGATTTTCATATTAAGACAATCTTTGTCACAATGAGACGTTGGACCATGGTTGACCATGGTTGATATTCATATCAACATAATATTTGTCACAATGTGACATTGGACCATGGTTGATTTTCATATTGAGGCAATTTTTGTCACAATGCAACGTTGGACAATCGTTGACTACGACCAATTTTCAGATCGAAAAAATCCTAGATAAGCACTGAGATAAAAATTATAAACCAAGGTGTATAAACCCTATCATAAAATATTGTAAATGCTAAAATAAACATGGTTGACCATGGTTGACCATGCTTGATTTACAAATTGAGAGAGTCTTTGTCATAATATTACATCAGACCATGATTTATTTTCATATTGAGACAAGCTTTGTCACCATGCAACGTCAAACCACGGTAAAACATGGTTGGCCATGGTTGACCATGGTTGATTTTAAAATCGAGACAAACTTTCTCCCAATGTCACCTTGGATCATGGTTGACCATGATTGATCATGGTTAATGATGGTTGACAATCGTTAACCATCATTGATTTTCATATTGAGAGAATTTTAGTCATAATATGGATGACCATGGTTGAAAATGATTATAAACCGAAGGGATTTATATTAAACCTTATGAATAATATTATACCCTAAGAATATGAACCCTTTGGTTAATAAACCCAATGGATTAATACTAAAATCCCAAGGGAATAATATAAACCCAAAGGATTAATATTAGAAACCCAAAGGTATATAAACCGTACAATAAATATCATAAACCCTAGAATAAATAGAGTTGACAATGGTTTACCATGGTGTATTTTCATATTGAGACAACTTTTTCCAAAATACGATGTTGGAACATGGCTCATCATGGTTGGTCATTATTAAATTTCATATAAAGAAAATCTTTCTCACAATGAGATGTTGGACCATGGTTGATTTTCATATTAAGATAGTCTTGTCACAATACCATGGCTGTCACAATAAGACCATTGTTATTGATCATTGCTAACCATGGTTGATTTTCATATTGAGATCGTCTTTCTCACAATGAGATGTTGGACCATGGTTGATTTTCATATTGACATAACCTTTGTCACAATGTGTTGTTTGACCATGGTTGACAATAACTAACCATGGTCAACCATGGTTGACCAATATTGACCATGGTTAACCATAACAGACCATGTTTGAGCAATGTTGACCATGGTTGACCAAGATTGATTTCCATATTGAGGAAATGTTTTTCACAAACACAAGGGATTAATATTATAAACTGAAAGGTTATAAACCCTAAGATAAATATTATAAACCATGAAATATACATCAAACCCTAACAATAATATCATAAACCTCACGATTAATAGTATAAAACCAATTGATTAATATTAAAACCCCAAGGGATTATAAATCAAAGGGAATAACATTGAACCATGGTTGATTTTCACAAACAAAAGGGATTAATATTATAAACACAAAGGATATAAAACCTAAGATAAATATTATAAATGGTAAAAAATACATTAAACCTTAACATTAATGTTATAAATCTTAGGATTCATATTATAAAGCCTATGGATTAATATTAAAACCCCAAGGGATTCTAAGTCAAAGGAAATAACATTGAACCATTGTTGACGATGATTGACCATGGTTGACAATGGTTGACAATGGTTGATTTTCATATGAAGACAATGTTTGTCACAATGTGTGATAGAAAAAATGATATTCGTCAAGTTGACTGTATAATATAATAAACGTAAATCTAATAAAAACCTACTAATATATTTCATATACCTTGTTTTATCAATTACTTTTCAAACTAAATATTTAGAAAATGGAAACAATATAAAACACATTCAATATTAACAGGTCCATAGCAATGATATCATATCATGATGATTCAGAAACTTTTTCTCGCAACATGATTTTGTCTCTCTATTGTTTGGAAAGGGACCAACATTGGATTTTGGTTTCGGCCTTTACAAAAATATTACACACTATTTATGGAGGAAACTGGTTCTGTACCTTTAACAACACAATTTGTGCATTAATCCTGAAACAATCATGGATTTTTATATTCAGAAGATAGTTTGAGCACAAAAGAAATAATAATATGGTATTGGTATATTCATCTATATTTAAAAAGAACAAATATCTCCCATAGTTAAAAAGCATGTTATATACTTAGAAACATATTGCTTGTCGATAATTTCAATCATCCCTTACCTTCTTTCCCATACCTACATCATATCCCGGAGAGGCAACTTAGCAAGCCAAGATGGCAATTGAATGAGAGATTCATTTTTTAACGACTCCAAAACCATTTGCTTTCCCTTTGTTTTTCTTCCGAAAGGATTAATAATCTAAGATCGTGGCCACACAAGTGAGAATGAGGAATGAGTGCATGAGCCAGTGGATGTGAAAGAGAACAGATGGTGGTCTCAAGACCATCGTGGTTGGCTCGTCATTCTCTCTCTCCCAGGCTGCACAGCCGGCACACCTTGGACGATCGTGCATCTTGTTCTTTTTGCAGTGATAAGGCTCAATTTTGTTTTTGGAATTTGAATTTGTTTGCAGTTTACTATGAAAAATTTGATCACATTAAATGCATCTTATGATCCAAATCCTAAAATATTTTAAAATTATTTGGTCACTGCCTCAAGACTAATTCGATCCTTTAATTTGGAACTATTAGGATTCCTTTACAATGCTTCTTAGGTTTTCACTCCTCAACCTGAAACTACCAGTCATATGTCAATTAAGTTCCCAATCGGTCTAATTTTAGGGCTTCAATTTCATAAGGTGAGTCATATATCAATTAAATTCCCAATCAGTCTAATTTTAGGGTTTCGGTTTCATACGGTGAGTTTTTTAGAGCGGTTTCCTGCAGTTTAATTATGAACATCTACACTGGATTGAACACCATTCTATAACAATCATGCTAAATAACTTCCCTCTTCCCTCTTTTTTCAAATTCAATTGTTTCAATTGTCATCACACACTCGAGCTCCATTTGGATTTCCTTTTGTTGGAAATAATACTAAGATGGGGGGTGAATCAATATTATCTGGTCAATTATTTTCTTTTTCAAACCCAGAACATATACACTACTTCAGTTAGAGAAAACTGCGTATATATGCAACTACAGATAAGGAAACCCGCGTATACCATACAAACTTATAATTTAAAATATTCTATAGATGTTAAACATTAATCTGTGCATCAAGATCATATAAACAATAACCAAGAACAAACAAATAGAGTAGAAGACAATTACACACAAGAACACAATATATAAGGTGGAAACCCAATGTGGGTGAAAACCATCTGCTACATTATGTCTCTATCTTTTCAATTAGAAACTTCTTTTTACAATGATTATGTACTAGTGCAGTCCTTTACCAGTACGTAGGCTGCTACCTGCAGAGAGCTACAACCCTCTCTCGTTTTCCAGCTTCTCTTGGAAGGGAGTTACAACCCCCTTAGTTCTTGTACTAGTTGAGATACTAGTACGCAGGTTGCTACCTGCAGAAGACTACAACCTTCTCTTCCTTTTAGGGACCACGTTTCACAAATTTCAGACTGGATCCACAAATAACATCAATAAAACATCAAGAATTTCTGCATCAACCAATCACCTTTTCACCAATCAAAACTGAATCAGAATAAACACTTCTCTGACGATTATACCCAAATCATAATAACAGTAATCACACTCCACTTCTGAACCTAGAACACTGCAGCAATAAACAAAAGTAGCTAGAACATAAATCAAGAGATGTATGCTACTTCACTATTCAGAAACCTGCGTACAGATCTATAAATTCCTTCTTTCAAATATTCAAATATTAGTTAACCCATATTATCAGATTTATAGATCAAGCATGCACCACATATCATAGATCAAAATCATATAGAGATACCACTATTCCAGCCTTAAGATTTTGACCCTTATTCTCCTTGCGCTTAGGTTCCTTCTTCATTTAGATCCAGATCTCCACCATAACCCAATCACAGTATTCCAGATCTAGCACTTTATTAGATATTCAATAATTCGGAAGATGCCTTGCCAAATGATCTCCTTCCTCTTTTATAGCCTTAGGCCTTTCAGAATACCACAGACCAAAAACCATAACAATTCAATACCATGGACCCAAAACCATAGGTTTAAATACGAAGGACTAAATACCATGGACCAAAACCATAGGATCAAAAACTGTCGGACTAATACCATGAACCAACCATAAGATTTCCCATGTGCGTGCGCTTTTCTCTGCATGAAAGTGCGTGAAATTTTCTCTGCATGAAAGTGCGTGAATTTTTTTTTCTGCATGAAAGTGCGTGAACTTTAGGTTCGCACCTGTGGAACCAGAAAATAACTTTGTTGCACTATAATTTATCATTTGAGATGAGTGGGTTGCCATCAAGTAAAACATATGTATCATAATGCCAACAATCTCCCCCTTTGGACTTGATGGCAACAACAACCAATCACTCTCCCCCTTTCACATCAAGGGCAAAAGGGTTGGACTACCATACTCCCCCTGAGTACCTGCTGAAAACTCTGAATGAGCTCCCCCTTTGTATATGCTATGTGCTGAAATGTTGTCTGCAAAAAGATGTTATACAAAAAAGAATATGACGCCATACATCATAAGTAACCTTCCTATCATCAAGACTCATACATACATCCATCTCCCATCTAAGTGGGAATACACAAGATAAGCAAAAATTATTCATCCCAGGCATAGTGGGGAAACTAAAATAGGTCGTTACATGACCTTGATATGAAAATAAATACATGACATAGAGACAAGAACAACTATCATCAACAGAATCATCCTTCAGACCAGCACACACTGATCTACTCCACCAGAAAACTATTGAGAAATCAAACCAAGGACTTCTAAGATAATGCCAACAATGCATCATTAGAAGAATATATTCTCCCCCTAAACCTGTGCCAGATGATCTCTGATAGACCCATTCGACCCATATAGACCGGAAAATGTACGTGTATCCACCTGCGTACAACATACAAGATACAACAGCAGGATGATGCATCAACAACCCCCAACTTCTGTCTGAGGTATTCAAATGTCTCCCTGGGTAATGGTTTGGTGAATATATCAGCAGCTTGTTCCTTGGAGGGAACATACTCCAATTTGACCTTTTGTTCCATCACTTGTTCCCGGAGAAAACGATACTTGATTGGTACGTGCTTGGTCTTTGAATGCATGACTGAGTTCTTTGAAATGTTGATTGCACTTGTATTATCACATAAGATGGAGATAGGTGGTGTACAAGTGATTTGAAAATCCTGCAAGGTTTGCATCATCTAAAGGAGTTGAGTGCAATAGGATGCAATAGCCACATATTCTGCTTCAGTTGTAGACAAGGCAATAGAACTTTGTTTCTTGCTGAACCAAGATACTAATCTGGAACCCATAAAGAATGCACCACCACTAGTGCTTTTTCTGTCATCCACGCTTCCAGCCCAATCTACATCTGTATAAGCATGAAGAGTGAGATCCGCATCTCTAGGATACCATAGGCCATAGTTTTGAGTTCCTTGAAAATACTTGAAAATTCTCTTTACTGCCTGAAGATGAGTTTCCTTAGGATTTTCCTAAAATCTTCCAACCATTCCTACTGCATCCATGATGTTTGGTTGGGTACCTGTTAAATAGAGTAGACTTCCAATCATGGACCTATAGGTTGGTTGATGCACTGCTGTTGATTCATAATTTGCACTGAGGCTGCATCCTATGACCATAGGAGTGCATACTGGTTTCAAATCTTCCATGCCATACTTCTTCAAGATCTACTTGAGATACTTGGTTTGAGATAAAAAGATACTGCCTTTATTTTGTTGGATTTGTAAACCAAGAAAATATGTCAGTTCTCCAAGAAAAGACATTTCGAATTCCTTCTGCATCACCAAGGCAAAGTTTTGACTCATAGCTTCTTCATTGCTGCCAAATATGATGCCATCTACATACACAACAAGTATTAGCAATTTTTTATTTTCAATTTTTTTATAAAGATTGGTATTTGCTGATTCTTTTGAAAAACCTTATTGATGAAGGTATTTGTCCAGACGATAGTACCAAGCCCTTGGAGCTTGTTTTAGACCATAGAGAGCCTTCTTTAGTCTGCATACAAGATTTGGATCATTACCAAGGATGAATCCATCTAGTTTCTTATTGAGCCTCAAACCTGCACCTTTCTATACACCCTCTTAGCCTTCTTTTTCCACTTACTTCATCCAGCCAGTTGTTAAATCATTGCATTATAGTCTAAAAAGAACTTTTTATATGGTTTTCTGACTATGCTTATGACTGTTGTTTGGTTTAGTTTTTTTTGTTATTGTAGCTGCGGAAACTTGTCAGTTTTCGCAGCCAGCACAGGTTTCCACAGCTAGCACAGGATTCTGCAGCTATTTTGTTAAAAGTTGTGCTACAGGTGTCCTATGAAGAAACGAGCCACATGGGCAAGCTCCAGGTGACGGATACATGGAACGTGTCCCTTCAAATTAGCTAAATCATCCATGGAAGGTCACGGTCAAAGACAAGGACAACCAAAGAGTTTAGCGGTGGCACGTCTCTGTTTTGAGCACGTGAATGTTTCGTGGCACGGTCCTCAGCTCACGAAGACACCAGCACACCTGGAGATCATTCCCGAAACCTAAATCCAACAGCTACCACTCCGAAGATTTAATAGACATGATGACAGTTACACTAGATCTCGGTTGAAGGGATCTACGTGTCTTTAGCAACATAGTTAATAGTGTAGGAGTTTGTTAATTAGCTTTAGCATTTTGGCATTATAAATAACGCGTCGATGGACGCTATGAAGAAGCTTTTTGGGGATGTGAATTCTGAACTGTTGTATATGTGAATTCTAAACTGCTAGTTATCACCCCACTGTTTTTTATATATGTTGCTATTTTAATACATGAGAAGACTTTTCTGAGTTCATTCGTGTGATTATTCATTGACTGGATGAACTCGTAGAGGGCCCCTACGCGCTGAAGCCTTGTAAAGTTTCCATTTAGTTTTATTATGTTTTTGTTCTTTTATCATTAGCTTGTACATAATATACTGTTTCATGTTTCTGTTGTTTATATTTCAACCTTTGTTTTCTTATAGCTGTCAACTGATCAGTGCTTTTCTGCAGGTTTTCTTAGGCAGCCCAAGCAAATTTTCATCTTTTTGATAACTTTTGGCATATGAGATCATCTTGTCCTTCCTGCTAACTTTCATTTTCTGAAGTTTAATTTCAGCACCATCATTTCCAAGTTGTAATTTGCTTATTTATTTTTCTGTTATTTAGATATCATACTGCTCATCAGTTTATGGTTTCTTTCTATAGTCAAGTGACTCTATTAGCAAGAAATCAGAATATTACTAACTGTAGTGCAATTTAGATATCATATTACTTAACTTATTCATGGTTGCTTCCCACAAGTTAGATTGAGCTGAAGGGTAAAGGACCAGAAGAGTTCAAGTAGTGTGATTAGTTTCTTTTATGCAATTTAGTTTCTTGTCATTTAGATATCATATTGCTTGACTTGTTCATGATTACTTCCCACAAGGTAGATTGAGCTGAAGGGTAAAGGACCATAAGAGTTCAAGTAGTGTGATTAGTTTCTTTTATGCAATTTAATTTCTTATCATTTAGATACCATATTGCTTGACTTGTTCATGATTACTTCCCACAAGGTAGATTGAGCTGAAGGGTAAAGGATCTGAAGAGTTTAAGTAGTGTGAATTAGTTTCTTTGCTTTTCGTTTGAGTTGATTTTAGTTTTTACTTTCTTTTCATTTCAGCAGTAAGGATACTGGGCCATTGTCATTAGTTCACTGTTTGATGCATTTACTTCCTCTTAGGAATTGATTTCAGTTGTTTTAAAGCTTTCTTTTGAGCACTTTCAAGTTTGAGAAAATCACTGTAGAAACCATCACTGTCTACACTCCATACTTCATTTTCATCCTCGCCATCATACATTAGGAAAAGATAAATCCAAAAACAAACTAAAAAACTCAAAAACGACAAAAGACTAAGGAAATGGTTATCTAGTACATATAGTACACTTCACTTCGTTAGTTTAGGAACCCCGGGTTGACATTTTAAATAGCAATTTAGATCACACTAAATTGACCAAAAATTTTGGTGTCATTGTCAGGGAAGTGAAATTAGGTAAAGAATTTCTAAAAAAAAACAAACAAGAAAATTTCAAGGAAGGAAAATTGATAACCGCTCAAAGTATGCTCTCCTCTTGCACTTAGTGTGATCTGGAGGATCAGAAAAGAGAAAGTTATTGGTTTAATAGTTTCTTGAGTATGCTTTCTTCTTGCACCTAGAGTGACCTGGAAGATCGGAACGAGAATTATTAGCCCGACTTGAAAAAAATAAAAAATGACATGCATAGAGCAAGAGATTCTAGGGGAAGGTTTTTAGCTAGAGCCAAGAGTTCGATTTTTACAAATCCATCTACTTCAAGGAATAGACAAGGGACACATCCATCATCTCCAACTCACACTCCTAGCCCTAGGATTCCTGGAATTCAAGAGGCAGTATTTGACTCTCCTACACCATCCATCGAATCTGAATTAGGAGGAGATCCTTTCCTTCCTTTTACAAGGAGACAAATTGTAATTGAAGAAGTAGAATCACCTGAGGAAGAAGAGGTAGAAATTCCTCCTCATTCACCCTTAGTAGAGGAACCAGAGGACTCTGAGGTCTCCGAGGAAACTACCATGACAGAAGAAGGAGTAACTGGATTTGGTAGAGGTAGAGGTAGAGGAGGAGGAGGAAATAATGGAGGAGGTAGAGGTAACACTGGGGAAATAGGGATGGAGATAACTCATTCAGATTTCCTATAGTCGATGAGGACTCGCAAGCCACAATGAAAAACATCTCACCATCTGTCCTCCCAAACTTCCATGGGTTAAGAAATGAGGACCCTAAAACATTTCTATTTGAGTTTGAGGTTGTGTGTCGAACTTATGATTATCTGGAAGAATCTCAAAAAATCATACTGTTTCCTTCAACATTGAAAGGAGCAGCCTTGAAATGGTTCATGGGATTACTCACTCAATCCATTAGGATTTGGAATGATATGAAACAAACATTTTTGGATAGGTACCTGGACTATTGTATGCCACCAATCACAAGGATGAGGTATTCAAGATGGTGCAAAAGGAAGATGAAAATTTGGAGGATTTACTTGAAAGATTTCAATATAACCTGAAAAGAGCAAAAATGAGTAACTTAGATGAGGAAACTTTGAAATCCCTTCTATTAAAAGCCATTAGAGATGAATGGATAGATATTTTTAACATGATGGGAAAAGGAGACATATCTCAACTTCCACTTCATGATATAGCAGAGCTATGTGTTCATCTCTCACGGGGGAAATCTAAAACTCAAAAAGGGCTTAGAGATCCTTCTCTCCTCAGAGCAAACAAATCTTCAACTAGAAGTAAGTAGGGCTGAGATAGGCAATATGCTTGATGAATTCAAAATTGATATCTTAGGAAGTCTTAGTGAACAACTAGACACTCTTAAGATCCATAATAAACAACAAGCAGAAGCTGAAGCTTTAGCTATCTTTTACTCAAAGTGTAGAAAGAAACATGCTCTAAGGGAGTGTCCCTTGGATGCAAAGGTTGTAGAAACATGTGTGATCTATTCAGAGAATCATGAAACCAAGGATTGTCCTTGAATCCCGGGTCTCAAAGCTGTTTTTCAGGAAGATCCAAGTACCATTGAATCTCTCTGTTTTGTTGCAAGGAGACCTTGGCAGGGACAACAAAATCAAGGGTTTAACAACTCTATGAACTTTCAACCCCCACCAAATTGGAATCCTTGGCAACAACCTTGGTCCCAACCTCAAAATCCTTTTCAAGCATGGATGCAAGGTATGCAAAATCCTTATGGGAGATTTGCTCAATTTTATCAATATCCTCCATCTTTTCAAAACCAACAAGCTCCACAACTTCCAAATCAAAACCCACAACTATCATTGCCATTTCAACAACAACAACCTTCTCAACAGAATCCAAATTCTCAACTCTTGCTTCCATTCCAACAAAATTCAAATCAACTTCCTTCTCAGCCATTGCCAAACCCCAATAATAAAAACCCTCAAAATGCTTACATGATGGAAGGTCAACAATTTCAATTTCCTGCCTATATGATTGTTCCTCTCAATGATGTACAACTCAGATCAGGTAGAGTCCTAGATAAACCTTCTATAGATGTTCAAAAGAGAAGCATTTTTGAGGAAGATTCTCTTGAAGCCAATAAGGGTTCTGAAGCATCTCTTCAAAAACCAAGCACTCAAAAAGAAAAAGAAAAAGAGTTAACCCCCACAACTCCTATAGTTGAGCAACCTGCATCATCATCCACACCACCTTTTCCTGAAAGGTTAGAAATTGACAAAGGGGTGGAAAAACAAATCTTGTTGCCTGACTATGATTTTCTAGATGAATTGAAGAATGTCTGTATCAAGATTCCCTTGTTACAAGCCATTAAAGATATTCCTATTCTAGCAAAAACAATAAAGGATTTAAGTCTTAAAATACTAGGAAGGAAACCAAGAGATACAAGAAGAATCCACCTGGTAGGAAAAATTGCAGATATCATGATGGGAAAAATTACTATGCAGAAGTATGTCGATCCTGGTAGTCCAATTGTCAAAACACATATCAATGGGGTAGAAATTCCAAATACTTTGATTGATCTAGGGGCTGCTATCAACATCATGAGTAGGCGGACTATGGAACAGCTAAAACTTCCTAATCTTGTTTTTACACCTACTTTATTGCAACTTGCAGGTCGATCAATTATTAAACTAGATGGTGTATTAGAATACATTTCAGTCTCCTTATACTCTTGGGAATATCTAGTAGATTTCATGATTTTATCTCCCATGAGTAATTTAGGAGGACATCCTCTCATCTTAAGAAGACCTTGGCTAGCCACAATGGATGCTTTTATCAGTTTTAGGTATGGGGATATGTATATTTCTGATGGTAATTCGACAAAGAAGTTCAATCTGTATCCTCCAACAAAAGTAATTATAGAAATAAGAGATAATGAGTGGATTGATGATGAAGATACTATACAACCTGTCTTTACCATTTCTGAGATCAGTCAAGATAGTCAAATTCTGAACACATTAGAAAATTTTGAAGCATATTCAGAATATGACCACACACAATTTCAGTTGGATTATGACATTGAGTATCTATCATCTAGACAAATGTCCCTTTTCTCCATGGAAGAGTTTGGTAGTTCCGCCATTGAGATCTTTCCAGGAAAAACATTGAATATCAACAAAAATTTGGAAAAATCACAACAGGAAGAGCTAACCAAAATCTTGCAAAAACATTCTACTGCATTTGCATGGGAGTATACCGATATGAAAGGTATTGACCCTAAGACTTGCATTCATCACATCTACATTGAGGAAAACATTAGACCTATCAGACAACCTCAAAGAAGGATGAATCCAAACCTTAGGGAGATAGTGAAAGAAGAGCTCCAAAAGTTACTTAATGTAAACTTCATTTATCCAATTTCAAATAGCCGATGGATTTCTCCTTTGGTTATAGTACCTAAAAAGAATGGTAAATGGAGGGTTTGCATTGATTACAGGGAATTGAACAAAGAAACTTTGAAGGATCACTTTCCTTTACCCTTTATTGATCATGTATTAGATACTTTAGCGGGCAAAAAGTATTTCTCATTTTTTGATGGTTTTAGTGGTTACAGTCACATTCAGGTGGCACCTGAAGACCAGGACAAGACTACATTTACCTATCCATGGGGAACTTTTGCTTACCGAATACTTGCTTTTGGATTATTTAATGCACCTGCAACATTTCAAAGGGAAGTACTAGGAATCTTTTCTGATCTAGTTCATGATTGTGTAGAGGTTTATATGGATGCTTTTACAGTTTCTGGTAATTCATTTGAAGAGGCATTAGAGAATTTGGAAAAAGTCCTTATAAGATGTAAAGAAACAAACCTTTCATTAAGTCATGAGAAATGCTTCATGATGTTTACTGAAGGGATTGTTTTAGGACATCATATTTCAGGGGATGGGATTGAAGTTGATAGATCAAAAGTTGAAGTCATCTCCAAGTTGCCTATTCCAAATTGTCAAAAAGATGTTAGAAGTTTTCTTGGATTTACTGGATATTATAGAAGATTTATTGAAAACTTCACCAAAATAGCATCTCCACTCTTCAAATTACTTACAAAATACTGTGAATTCAAATGGGATCCTAATTGTCAATCTGCATTTGAAACTTTGAAAACAAGAATATGTGAAGCACCCATTTTGAGAGGGCCAAATTGGAAACTCCCTATCCATATTTCTACAGATGCTTCAGATACAGCTCTTGGAGCTGTGTTGGGTCAAAAGGATTTAGTTCCTTATGCCATTTACTGCACCAGTAAAAATTTGACTCCCACTGAGTTAAATTATACTGTGACTGAGAAAGAATTCTTAGCTGTTTCTCATGAAATCAACAAGTTTAGACATTATATAACAGGATACGAAACTTTTGTCCATATTGATCATTCTGCAATTAGATATCTCATGAAAAAACCTGTTACTAATGGAAGAGTTACAATATGGCTTTTGCTTTTACAAGAATTCAATATTACTGTGTTGGATAGACCAGGGAAACAAAATACAGTAGATGATTTCTTGTCTAGAATCCAAAATACTAACGAAGATTCTCCTGTAGAGGATAAGTTTCCAGATGAATATTGTTTTGCAGTAACTACTAAGACTCCTTGGTATGCAGATATTGCTAACTATTTGGTTACAGGGAAGCTACCTCCACACTTATTTCCTAATGAGAAAAGGAAAATTATTCAGGAGAGTTCAAATTATTCATGGATTTCTAATGAATTGTTTAAAATAGGGCTAGATTGTGTGATCAGAAGATGTGTTCGGGAAGATGAAATACCTGACATCCTCAAGGCATGTCATGATGAACCATGCGGTGGACACTTTGCTCACAAGAGGACGGCCTATAAAATCCTTTATTTAGGATGTTATTGGCCTTCTCTCTTCAAATATGCAAAACAATATGTTAGAAGGTGTGACAGTTGCCAGAGAGTGGGCAGACCGACTCTTTCAAATGAAATTCCATTATAGCCACAGGTACTCATTGAACCCTTTGAAAAATGGG
The DNA here is from genome assembly GCA_000404065.3 of Pinus taeda. NCBI lineage: Eukaryota > Viridiplantae > Streptophyta > Pinopsida > Pinales > Pinaceae > Pinus > Pinus taeda. Next base: position 309,739 of record APFE031616578.1, read on the forward strand.
CTTTAGATTTCATTGGACGAATTAATCCACCATCTAGACAAAAGAAGTATATATTGGTTTGCACTGATTATGTCACTAAATGGGTAGAAGCCAAGGCATTGCCTTTTGCCACTGAAAATTCAGTTGTTCAATTTCTTTTTGAGGATATTTTTACTCATTTTGGTGTCCCAAGAGAAATTGTGACAGATCAGGGAAGTCAATTCACATCTAACTTGATGGAGAAGCTGCTGGAAGAATACAAAATCAAGCACAGAAAATCTACTCTTTACCATCCTCAAGCAAATGACCAAGTGTAATCTACAAACAAATTTCTTGAGGGCATCATCACCAAAACTGTTCATCTCCATAGAAGATATTGGGCAGAAAGGCTTCTTAAAGCCTTATGGGCCTAGAGAACTACATGGAGGAACACAACAGGACATTCTCCCTATGAACTTGTTTATGGGAAAGAAGTCCTGCTCCCCATTGAGTTTCAAGTCAAGACCTTCAAGATGGCAGTCCAGTTGGGGATGAATCTATC
>APFE031616578.1:310846-331515 GCA_000404065.3 Pinus taeda
GCTTGGGCCATATAAGATTGATAAAGTCTTTAACAATGGAGCAGTAAGAATTAAGACCATTGATGAATTTCAGACTCCTCTTATTGTGAATGGCCACCGATTGAAAATTTATCATAAGCCACTTTCCAAAGAGGAGTTTGTAAAAATGTTCCAAGAGAATTCTACAATAAGGCTGGTGGAGAAGAATCCTTCTCCCCCATCAGCCTAATCTTTGTTTCTTGTAGTTTTTGAAAAAAAAAAAAGAGAAAAAAAATGTGTATAAGCCTGAAAACCAATCATGGATTGGCAGTCTTATAAAGGAAATATAGAGTGAAAATCAGGGAAACTTGACACTCTATATTTTCCAAAAAAAATCTCCTCTCCTTTTCTTTCCATCTTCACTTCATCTCACTCACCCATTTCATTTCACCTCCATCTCATTCTCATCACCATTTCACTTGATTCCACTCCATTTTCACTTCATTCTCATTCCATTTAATTCCATCAATAAAAGTCCCCCTTCAGGACTATTTTCATTCAGTTGGTTTTCCTCTAAGCTATCTTTGTGCAGTTCAGGGGGTGTTGTCTCAGTTTCCGCAGCTGGGAACCGTTTCTGCAGCCAGAAGCAGTTTCCGCAGCTAGAAACGATTTCCACAGCCAGCATCACTATGTTTTCAAAAATACAATCAAATTTTAGTGCCAAAATCATGAAATGCAGGTGCAATTGAGCTAGAGACATGGGGCATCTCCAAGATATCAAAGAAGAGCAACTGGTTAGAAACCTTGAGCAACAATTGACAAATTTTCCAAAGGTATGATAAAAAATCTTTATCAAATAACACTTCAAGTCATAATTATGTATAGTTATTAAAACATAACCGGTTCTCCTATGTGCAATGATTTAATATATTAGCCCACTATTATTCTTATTCCGCAATATCACTCCACACACCTCGCATTCATTTCCCTAACGGTCTTATGATTACTCCGAGTTCAAACTCAAGAATGACTGCACTTCTATTTATTACCTGTACTCTTGAGACATGACCTATTGTGCTACGGCTCTTCTCAGCCGTAATTTCCGCAGCCGTCTGTTGAGACATGTAAAATCTCAGACATAGTCATCCGACTTGAAAGAATCCTGTCGTTACTCCACTCGCTTATCACTCCACTTATATCATACTCCTCGCATACATTCATATTTCATTTTTACCACGGTTCACCCACTGTTCCTCTTGTAATTCGGGTATTTCTCTATTTCCGACTGCAGTCACTACAGTTGCTCTAAAACTCGATTGCAGCCACTACAGTCATCCTAAACTCCGACTGCAGTCACTACAGTTTGCTCCAAACCTCGATTGCAGCCACTACAGTCATCCTAAACCCCGATTGCAGTCACTACAGTCTATCCTAAAAACCCTGTAACAGAGCTATTTTTCTTTAACCCTCACATGCAGAAGAACTCTCAGTGGGATTTAAAATAGAGGATGGGAAAATTGCTGAGAGCCGAGCCGGAAGGACCGAAATACTTGGAGGGTTACCCTCAAGTTAAGGAATTGCTGAAGAAAGTCATGTGGCTACGATTTATCTAGAAGTTTAAAGGGTATAACAAGGAGGTGACCAAAACTTTTGTGAGGTCCTTTAATGGACAAACAGTGGAGGTTGGAGACTTGAAATTCACAGTGACTGAGGCCACAGTAGCAGCTGCCATGGGCCTACTTCAAGAAGGTGAAAGGTGGTTTAAAAATAGAAGCGTGAATGATCAAATATGGAGAACCATGCTACAAAACCAAGGTATGGATACCACTGTATTTACGAGAGGCATCCCTGTTCATGTATTAAAAGAGGAATGGTCTAGTCTACTATTAGTCATCCATAAATTTATCACATGTGAAGGTCGTTTTGGCTCTATGTACATGTATCATGTCAGACTGATGATGAATTTCATAGATGGTCACACTCTTAATTTGCCTCATTTTCTGCTATCAAATTTGAAAAAGATGAGTTTCACAGTTCAAAAACTTGTAGGCAATATTGAACCTCATCTTTACCATCATGGGCTCATAAAAATTCTTATTGAGGATCAGTTGAAGAAAACTAAGGATACATGGGAACAATTCCTTACAAGAAACTACTTCCAAGAGCCGTCTGAGGCCTCTGGAAGTAGTCCACCAAAAGTTCCAAGGAAAAGTAGGAGGAAAGAGAAAAATGTTGTAGACCAAGACTCCCCTACAAAACAAATTCAAGAAACTGTCCAAAAAGAAGAAGAAGACCAAGTTAAGAGTAAGAAATAGAAGAAAGAAAAAGGCAAAAGAACCATTCAAGAGATCTATCCATCCCCTGAGCAATCCATAGAAGAAGATTATCAGCCTCTGTCAGAAATATTAATAGATCTTCAAGCTGCTGCCATAGCCAAGAAAAAGCAAAAAGGAAAACAGAGTGCACAAAAGAAGAGTATTAGTTCATCCTTAAGGAGGAGCAATAGGCTAAAAGGGAAGGGGAATAAAACCAAAGAAAAACAGTCTCACTTTGTTGATTTAAGTGAAGAGACACTTGAAAAATCTCCAGCCCAGCCAAGCCTTGAGTCAAGTCCTCCACGTGAGGAAAGCCCTTTTTAGCCGGAAAGAGAAAGCATTCCTCCTCCACCAGATTTTGAGTTTAGGCAGAGAAAGACACCTGAGGTAGATCCTAGTCAGCAAGAGGTATATAACTACCTGGAATCCTTAGAACAATCAGCTATAGGACCAAGTACCTCCCTGCCACTTGATGCACAAGTTCAGTCTCTGAAACAGGAAGTATTTGAGTTAGAAGTCCTAAATAGACATATCATACAGGAAAATGAAGCACTTAAAGAGAAGAGTAAGGTAGACAAGATTGTCCACGATAACACTATGCTTCATTTAGGACTGTGGAAAAAGAAAAACAGAAGACTGAAGAAGAAGTGCAAAAAGTTAAGCAGAGCATTGATTAACCTCAAGTTCAAATGTCTAGTCAGAAAGCCAAGGATGATGATGATGATGGCATTAAAGAAGAAGAAAAGAGGGCTAGATGTCCTTGCAGAAGCCTCAGAACATGTGGATTAGAGGGAAATAACTCAATTTTGGTTGCATGAGGACATGCAACACCTTCACAGTGGGGGTATGTTGAGCCTCAAACCTGCACCTTCCTATACACCCTCTCAACCTTATTTTTCCACTTACTTCATCCACCCAGTTGTTAAATCAATGCATTATATTCTAAAAAGAACTTTTTATATGGTTTTCTGGCTATGCTTATGACTGTTGTTTGGTTTAGTTTTTTTTGTTCATGCAGCTGCGGAAACAGCCAGCACAAGTTTCCGCAGCCAGCATAGGATTCCACATCTATTTTGTTAAAAGCTATGCTACAGGTGTCCTATGAAGAAACGAGCCACATGGGCAAGCTCCAGGTGATGGCTACATGGAATGTGTCCCTTCAAATAAGCCAAATCATCCATGGAAGGTCACGGTCAAAGACAAGGCCAACCAAAGAGTTTAGCGGTGGCACGTCTCTGTTTTGAGCACATGAATGTTACGTGGCACAGTCCTTAGCTCACGAAGACACCAACACACCTGGAGATCATTCCCGAAACGTGAATCCAACAGCTACCACTCCGAAGATTTAATAGACATGATGACAGTTACACTAGATCTCGGCTGAAGGGATCTACATGTCTTTAGAAACACAGTTAACAGCGTAGGAGTTTGTTAATTAGCTTTAGCATTTTGGCATTATAAATAACGCGTTGGTGAACGCTGTAAAGAATCTTTTTGGTGATGTCAATTCTGAACTGTTGTATATGTGAATTCCGAACTGCTAGTTATCACCCCACTGTTTTTTATATATGTTGCTGTTTTAATACATGAGAATAATTTTCTGAGTTCATTCGTGTGACTATTCGTTGACTGGATGAACTCGCATAGGGCCCCTGCGCGCTGAAGCCTTGTAAAGTTTCCATTTACTTTTATTATGTTTTTGTTCTTTTATCATTAGCTTGTACATAATATACTGTTTGATGTCTCTGTTGTTTATATTTCTACCTTTGTTTTCTTATAGCTGTCAACTGATCAGTTCTTTTTTACAGGTTTTCTTAGGCAGCCCGAGAAAATTTTCATCTTTTTGATAACTTTTGGCATATGAGATCATCTTGTCCTTCCTGCTAACTTTCATTTTCTGAAGTTTAATTTCAGCACTGTCTTTTCCAAGTTGTAATTTGCTTATTTATTTTTCTGTTATTTATATATCATACTGCTCATCAGTTTATCGTTTCTTTCTATATTCAAGTGACTCTATTAGCAAGAAATCAGAATATTACAAACTGTAGTGTGATTTAGCTATCATATTGCTTAACTTATTCATGGTTTCTTCCCACAAGGTAGATTGAGCTGAAGGGTAAAGGACCAGAAGAGTTCAAGTAGTGTGATTAGTTTCTTTTATGCAATTTAGTTTCTTGTCATTAAGATATCATATTGCTTGACTTGTTCATGATTACTTCCCACAAGGTAGATTGAGCTGAAGGGTAAAGGACCATAAGAGTTCAAGTAGTGTGATTAGTTTCTTTTATGGAATTTAATTTCTTGTCATTTAGATACCATATTGCTTGACTTGTTCATGATTACTTCCCACAAGGTAGATTGAGCTGAAGGGTAAAGGATCTGAAGAGTTTAAGTAGTGTGAATTAGTTGCTTTGCTTTTAGTTTGAGTTTCTTTTAGTTTTTACTTTCTTTTCATTTTAGGAGCAAGGACACTGGGCCATTGTCATTAGTTCACTGTTTGATGCATTTACTTCCTCTTAAGAATTGATTTCAGTTGTTTTAAAGCTTTCTTTTGAGCACTTTCAAGTTTGAGAAAATCACTGTAGAAACCATCACCGTCTATACTCCATACTTCATTTTCATCCTCGCCATCATACATTAGGAAAAGATAAATCCAAAAACAAACTAAAAAACTCAAAAACAACAAATTTAAAGACTAAGGAAATGGTTATCTAGTACATATAGTACACTTCACTTCGTCAGTTTACAAACCCTGGGTTGACATTTTAAATAGCAATTTAGATCACACTAAATTGACCAAACACTACTCAATGTACACTTCTTCTTCTAAGTCTCCATTCAGAAAGGTTGATTTCACGTCCATTTGAAATACTTACTTCTGAAAGCTAGAGAGAGCAAGGAACATTCTAATGGCCTCAAGTCTAGCAACGAGAGTAAAAGTTTCTTTAAAGTCTATTCCTTCTTGTTGAGCATACCCTTTACAAACAAGTCTAGCCTTGTTCCTAATCACTTCCCCATTTTCATTCAACTTGTTCTTGAAGATCCATTTTGTCCCTACGACATTCTTATCTTTTGGTCTAGGAAGCAACTCCCAAGTGTTATTCTTTTCGATCTGCTCAAGTTTTTCATCCATTGCCTTGACCCAACATTCATCTTTGCATGCCTCTCTTACATTTTGTGGTTTAGTGGAGGAAAGTAATGCCAAATAGCTTGAAGCTTCTGCAATTGTTCTTATTGTTTGTATTCCTGCCTCTTTTTGCCCCAAAATTTGAGATTTTGGATGATTCGTCTGAACGTACCTGAATGGAGTCTTTTCTTCTATCCTTATTTGTTCTTCAGGCTCCTCATGGGTTTCTTCTTCATAGGTTTCTTCTTCATTATGAATCTGATTTGATGTTGATGGATAGTCCTCACCATCTTCGAAATTTTCAGATCTTACCTGCCTAAGAGTGTTTTCTTCTTCATCAACCACTACATCAATACTTTCAACAATTTTTCCAAGCCTTTTATTATAAAACTTGTATGCTTTGTTGTGGGGAGAGTAACCAAGGAGAATGCCTTTGTCTGCTCTAGGTTCAAACTTGCCAAGATGTTGATCAGTATTTTTGATATAGCATTTTCTTCCAATAATTTTGAAATATTTGATCGAAGGAGTCTCACCATACCAGAGCTCATGAGGGGTTTGAGTGCTGTTCACCCGGACATTTGTTTTGTTGAGAATAACAACTGCAACAATTGCAGCTTCACCCCAGAAAGTTGTGGGAGTTCCGGACTCATCAAGCATAGCACGAGCCATTTGTTGAACTGTTCTGTTCATCCTTTCAACTACTCCATTTTGCTGAGGAGTCCTGGCTGTAGAGAATTCTCTTCTTATTCCATGTCCTTCGCAAAAATAAAAAAAATTCGTTTGAGGTAAACTTCCCACCTCTATCAGGCATGAGGCATTTAATTTTGTGACCTGATTTGTTTTCAACCAAAGCTTTGAAGGATTTGAATATTTTGAAGGCTTCATCTTTGTGCTTCATCAGTCCTATCCAAACCATCCTTGAATAGTCGTCAATGAATAATATAAAGTATTCTTCTCCCCAAGGGAACCTTGTCCTAGATGGACCACGTACATCAGTATGGACAAGCTCAAGTGGCTTGCTAGCTGATCCTTCCTTCTCAGGGGAGTTAGTTCTAGTTTTCTTACCAAACTGACATGATTTGCATATTGTATTATTTGGAATTCTGATGTCTGGAAGACCATGAACTTCCTGGTATTTGTGTGCTTTCCTTATCTGTGAGAAGCTTAGATGCCCCAACCTCCAGTGCCATAGCCAGTGTTCATCATTCTTGCTCAGATAGCATTGTTGTTGTCCTTCTTTTAATATGCATAAATTATTTGGAGTTCTTATGCCTTTGATCACTATTTCTCCTGTATCAAGATCACGAACACTACATCCATTTGATCGAAATATTACCTCTATTCTTTGATCGCACATCTGACTAACACTCAATAGATTATGCTTTAACCCATCAACATACATAACATTTCCTGCTTTGACCTTTTCTTTTAAAAGAACAGAACCGTTAACTTTTATGAGTGCAGGGGTGTCATTTCCAAATGAGACCTTCTTCTCCTTCTCCAAGGCACTATATGACTGAAGTTTTTCTTTATCACCTATCATATGTTTTGAACATCCACTATCGATGTACCATTGATTTTCCCGCCCTTCTGAATATAAGGCTATACCACATCTTTCTGGTTGTGGTTCTTTCATTCTCCATGTTTTGATATTTGAGGCTTGCTCCTTCTGAGTTGCTTGCCGAAGCATGCTCCTGCATTCAGAATCTTCATGACCAAAATGATTAGAAATAGAACATTCTATTTCATTTTCAAGAGTAGAAAAGTTATTGTAGATCCTTTTCATGATCCGAGTCATACTCCTATGTTTTTGAGTTTCTCTAGTCATGATAGTTTTGTAGGCAACACACTGAGCTGCTTTGTGTCCAAATTTGTGACAAGAGAAACATTGGCCATTGAAGAAATTCCTATAATTATCAACCCTGCGGACCGAACAATTGTAGTTTTCATTGACATTCATTCTTGAGGAAAATTGAGAATGATTTACCTGTGGTCTGTTGTAGCTTCTATTTACACTTGAAGCAAATTGCCCCTGATTTACTTGGTGATCTTTGTTCATTCTAGAAGAAAAATGTCCCTGATTTACCTGGTGAGTAGCATTGTGCCTTTGCTGTTGATTGTCAATTTGTTCACTTCGCCTTGCTGCATCAATATAAATTTTGGAGGTGGATGGCATCTATGCTTAAGATGCTTCTTCATTATATCCCAGACCTGTCTTGATTAGTGGAGAATGCTATACTTGGATAATTTCATCTAACATTTCAAATCCTTTAGCAAATCTAAGATTAAGAGCTTTAGTTTTCTCAATCTCTTTTCTAAGTTCCACTATTTCACATTCTAACTTTTCATGATGTTTTTCAATTTCAGCTAATTGGAATTGCAGAGTATCAATAATCATATTTTTCTCTTCTAAACAAATTTTGAGTTTAGAAATCTCTTCATACATACCTTCTTCATCTATAGCATCCATGAAATCATCATCTTCGAAGGCCATTAAAAGTCTATAATTATTACCTTGTTCATATTCATCACTATTTGAAAATCCATCACTGTCTTCATGAGTGTAATAGTTTTTCTTATTTACATTCTATTTCTTGTTCCATCTAACAGGTTCGTTACCTTTATGAGGACACTTGGCAGCATAGTGACCGACTCTTCCACAAGCAAACCATTTGAAAGGTAACTTACCTCTGAATCTTCTAGCACCCCGTTGAAGGTTCTTGAAAAAATTTGATTCTTCCTATTCTTCTAACATATGTCCTGAGTCATAAGAATCTCCTTTTGCTGAGGCCTTGAAAGCAACTTCTCTTCTATTTGATGGTCGTCCTTTCCTCATTTCATAAGCGGTTAGAATTCCCTGTAGTTGCGACATGGTAATTTTCTATAGATTCTCCTTTTCTTCTATTGCAAAAACTTTTGATTCAAACTTAGAAGACAAAGATCTCAGAACCTTTTCAACCACAACAACCTCTTTTATTTGTTCACCTAAATTTTTCATACAATTAACAAACTCATCTATGCGTAGGAAATAGTTAGCCACACTTTCATCATTGTACATTCTGAGATTTTCATATTGAATTCTGAGGGTTTGAAGTTTTGTTCTTTTTACCTGTTCATCTCCTTCATAGCTCAGAATGATCTCATCCCATATTTCTTTTGCGGTTTTATACTGCATAACCTTGATGAATTCTGATTGAGATAAACATCCTAATAGAGTATTGACAGCCTTTGCATTAGTTTCAAACTGCTTCTTCTCAACCGGATCTGTAGGAGTTTCTCATGGAAAAATGTACCCTATATCTATGATATCCCAGACTTTTGTACCAAGAGATTGAAGATAGGTTGTAACTCTTACCATCTAATAGACGAAGTTGGTCCCATCAAAAACTGGTGGCCTGATTGATGCTTCTCTCTCGTAGTTGCTCATGATGATAGATCTTCCTTCGAGTGATCAAGCTTCTTCTAAAGGACGCGCTCTGATACCAATTGTTGGAAATAATACTGAGAGGGGGGGGGGGGGAATCAGTATTATCTGGTCAATTATTTTCTTTTTCAAACCCAGAACATATATGCTACTTGAGTTAGAGAAAACTGTGTATATATGCAACTACAGATAAGGAAACTCGTGTATGCCATACAGACTTATTCTACAGATGTTGAACATTAATCTGTGCATCAGGATCATATAAACAGTAACCAGGAATAGAAAAATAGAGCAGAAGACAATCACACACAAGAACACAAGATATAAGGTGGAAACCTAATGTGTGTGAAAACCACCTGCTGCAATATGTCTCTATCTTTTCAATTAGAAACTTATTTTTACAATGATTCTATACTGGTGCAGTCCTTTACCAGTACGTAGGCTTCTACCTGCAGAGAGCTACAACCCTCTCTTGTTTTCCAGCTCTTCTCGAAGGGAGCTACAACCCCTTAGTCTCTTGTACTAGTTGAGATACTAGTACACGGTTGCTACCTGCAGAAGGCTACAACCTTCTCTTCCTTCCAGGGACCACATTTCATAAATTTTCAGACTGGATCCACAAATAACATCAATCAAACATCAAGAATTTTTGCATCAACCAATCACCTTTTCACCAATCAAAACTAAATCAGAATAAACACTTCTCTGACGACTGTACCCAAATCATAATAATAGTAATCACACCCCACTTCTGAACCCAGAACACTATAGCAATAAACAAAAGCAACTAGAACATAAATCAAGAGATGTACACTACTTCACTATTCAGAAACCTGCATACAGATCTATAAATTCATTCTTTCAAATATTCAGATATTAATTAACCCAGATTATCAGATTTATAGATCAAGCGTGCGCCACATATCACAGATCAAAATCATATAGAGATACCACTATTCCAGCCTTAAGATTTGAACCCATCAATAGAACTTATCCTTCTCCTTGCGCTCAGGTTCCTTCTTCATTTAGATCGAGATCTGCACCATAACCCAATCATAGTATTCCAGATCTAGCACTTTATCAGATATTCAATAATTCAGAATATGCCTTGCCAAATTATCTCCTTCCTCTTTTATAGCCTTAGGCCTTTCACAATACCACGGACCAAAAACCATAACAATTCAATACCATGGACCCAAAACCATACGTTCAAATACCAAGGACTAAATACCACGGACAAAAACCATAAGATCAAAAACTATCAGACTAATACCATGAACCAACCATAAGATTTCCCATGTGTGTGCAATTTTCTCTGCATGAAAGTCCGTGAACCTTTTTTCTGCATGAAAGGAACTTTTCTCTGCATGAAAGTGCATGAACTTTTCTCTGCATGAAAGTGTGTGAACTTTAGGTTCGCACCTACGGAACCAGAAAATAACTTTGTTGCACTATAATTGATCATCTGAGATGAGTGGGTTGCCATCAAGTACAACATATGTATCATAATGCCAACACCTTTTCGATCAATTATCGCTGCTACATTATTATCGGGTCGTATAAGTTATCCATTATTAGATTCTAATTCTAAATGATGTTAAAATCAGCCATATAATTTTTCTTCAATTAATCAAATTAGCATTGGTATTTTAGCATATGAAACATATCATGCAAAATATATCATTTTATAAAATAGAATAGGCCAAACATGATATACTTCTTTTATAAAACTTGATCTCAATCGTGAGGGATTATCTCATTGTTTTTCATCCAATCAAAGTTCTTAGTCTCACATAATTACACCTTTATGGCACTTCCATTGAAATCCCTCAGACCTGCAGTATACCAAACCATCCATTCTTGATGTTAATGCCTAATTTCATTAGATTTATGAAGAGTGGTTCGAAGAATTGACAATATATAGTACGAACTATAGAAAACAATTAATATTGAAAAGTATAAGTTGGGGCACAGATTTTGGAAGCTTAGCTTGTAATAAATCAAGGGAACGAAGAGCTTGGTAGTGAAGATTGGATGCGTAGAGCGATTTCGTTTTCCAAATGAGAGAGTCGCTCCAAATGAATGAACATTTTCCGAATCATCAGATGTCCAATCACAAAACAAAGAGAGGTGCATAACCCCATAGGATCACTAAATAATCTTTCAATTAAAAAATCAATTCAATAGAATGGACTAGACTGATGATGATAATCTGGAATTCAACATGAAATCTCCTTCTTCGCTAAATGTTCACGCGCTTTTGTCCCTTTCTTCTATGCATATGTTTTGGGGCCGTAACAACGCATTTAATAATTGAAGGGAAGAAATAAAGCTTACCATAACCATAAATCGATGAGCCAGAGATATAAGATAAAGAATCCTGCCATCACTCCCTCCGAGATTTAGAGGAAGAGTAGCCATTCATCGTCGTTGGGCTTTTGTAGTCCCAAAGGCAAGCCTTGTTAAGATCGGTCATAAATAAAAACCATCCATGTCAACCCCCGAGTCAGTCCCACCGTTCAGGGCACCATGTAGCACGGGCTATGCTTCCATACTCTGTATTTTTTTCATCTTCTTGACTACACATTGTAACATTATTATGTTTGTTTTTTTCCTTTATTATTTATGTGCGGAATAAACATAACATATCCAATACACAATGCCAATGGAAAAACCAACAACAATATTCAACACTTAAACTTTCAATATAAAATCTGTAATTTTACAATATTTTACAGTGGGGAGGCCACCCCTACGGCGTGGTACGCTAACCGAATTTACACAGTTCAACCCACAACGCATACTCAATTGTCGTTCACCAAACTATGAGTATTTCCTTTCTGTTCGCTTACCTGTAGCACATATCTCCCTGCACATGGTGCCACCCACCTGCACGTTGTGCACCCGTTCCTTATTTGTTGCATTATGCCTACCCACACCTGAACTCCCTTACCCGTGGCACACTTAACTCTTGTCCTCGGTCCTTCGCACTGCGACCCATCGGAAGACTGAAGTGTTGTGTCTGTGGTTGTTCGATGGTTCTCCGCCCACACGGTCGTGTCATATATATATTATATATATATATATATATTATATATATATATATATATATATATATATATATATATATATATATATATATATATATATATATATATTTTATATATATATATATATATATATATATATTATGATCTCCGCTGAATGGTATTTTGAATGGATGCATTCTTTGGGGCATCGGCCCAACCAATTTGACTTGCCCGCTATGATTCGCACACCACTTCCGACATTTCTCATGTCGGCCTATTGCACACCTTGCCACCACTAAGTGTCATCAAAACTGCACCTACCTGTCCACTATCCGCTGCACGTCTCGGCCCGTTGGTTGTTCTATTGCACTTACTAAGTCGACTTGCACTTGGATGAGGATGTGATACCCTAGGTGTGCACCCCTAGTCATGCATTCCACCCGACGAGTTTAACTGAATGTCATGTTACCAATAACCGAACTTTTCCCAACGGTCGGGTTTAACCAAAAGTGAGTTGGGTGCACTCTCCATGCACACTCCTTTTAATGGAACTCGAGCCTGTCAGATGCCGGTCACTCTATCCACTACATCTCCATGCCCATCACACACTTGGGCACGCCCATAACTACAGTGTGCCTCTACAACTCGTGCACTCGGGGTTCTGACATCTTCCTCCACCATGAGTCATTGTCGTCCAATTGACTGTGCCGACTCCTCATTAAACTCGACAATCTCCTTCTTCTATCTCCACAATGAATCCTTTTTTTTCCAACCACTCCTTTAGTGCATCCTTCAACTAAACAATGAACTCCCTCTGTGCTTCACTCCCAACTCTTATAGTTCTGAGATTCAGGATCTTGTACAAAACTAAAGTTTTTCTGTCCACAATCAATCATGACTGGTGCCCTTGGTGGTGTTGTTCTTCCAAGATGATGTGCACCAAGTCTACATCTCTTGCACTGACCTATATGGAACACAAAATGTTTCAAACACATGTTTTTTAATCTTTCCAACTCATAAGCAAATTCACCAACTTGATTCTTCACCCAGAATTGTCCTTCATACTTCATTATCAAATATATCGCAGTCCCTTTCGGTGGCTAAAAATGATTTCTTGTGATCCTCAGAAAAACCATGTCTCCAACATCTAAGTGTGCGTCCCTCCTATCCTCATCTGCCCATTTCTTCATTCTCCCTTCTGCATCATGTAGGTGCACCTGTGCTAACTCCAAAGACTCTTCACATGCTGTCATGAATCTCTTCTTATGTAAACTCTTGACGAATCCTCCCCGTAACATGGTCTGGGGAGAAACTGACATTTGTCCATTAACCAACTCACAAGGACTATATTCGGTTACAAAACTTTTTTGTAGTTTGAAACTAAACTAAGCCACATCCAAGAGTTCAGACCAATTTTTCTTGTCGTCCCTCACATAATGTCTCAAGTAGACCTTTATCAGTGCATTGATCCATTAATTCTGCCCATCTATATGGGGATGGTAACTCGACCTCTGCAACAAATTTGTCTCGGCCAACTTGAACAAAGTGGTCCAAAATCTGCTTGTAAAACGTGGATCTCAGTCAGACACAATACTCAATGGAATTCCCTGATACTACATTACATACTTGAAGAATAACTCAATAATATTCTCGTCCCCACAAGGTATCTTCGTTGGAATGAAGATGACATACTTGGAAAAATTATGCACAATGATAATAATCTCATTATACTCCTACACCTGCAGTAACTGAGTGATGAAGTCCATCAAAACACTCATGCAAGGTCTCTTTGGAATCAACAAAGGCTGCAACAGTCCTCCCTATCTCTGGTTATTTGATTTGTCTTGCTGAGAAATGATGCACATATGCACATACTCCTTTACATATTCCCTCATATTCTCCCAAAAGTACCCTCTCTCCAATAATGCCAAGGAACGACGTTGCCCTAGGTGGCTAGCCCATGGAGAATCATGGCACTCCTTCAAGATGTGCCTCCTAAGTTTAGATGACTTCAGAATGTAGAGTCAATTTCCATAGAACAAGAGTTCCAATACGAGTCATTGTCATCCAATCAACTATGTCAACTCCTCATTAAACTCTACAATCTCCTCCTTCCATCTCCATAATTAATTCTCTATTTCCCAACCACTTTCCTCCGATGCGTCCTTTCACTTAACAATGAAATCCTTCCATGCTTCACTCCCAACTCTTGTAGTTCTAGTATTCAGGATCTTGTACAAAACTAAGGTTTTTTTGTTCACAATCATGGCTGGTGCCCTTGGTGGTGTTGTCCTATCAAGATGATGTGCATCAAGTCTACATCACTTGATCTGACCCATATAGAACACAAAATGTTTCGAACACATGTGGTTTAATTTCTCCAACTTACAAGCAAATTCACCAACTCGCTTCTTCACTCGGAATTGTCCTTCATACTTCATTGCCAAATATATCACAATCCCTTTCGATGACTGAAACTAATCTCTGGTGATGCTTAGAAAAACCATGTCTCCAACATCAAACTGTGTGTCCCTCCTATCCTTATCTGTCCATTTCTTCGTTCTCCCTGCTGCATCATGCGGGTGCACCTGTGCTAACTCCAAAGACTCCTCCCATGCTATCATGAATCTCTTCACATGCAAAATCCTCAGGAATCCTCCCGGTAACACAGTGTGTGGATGATCCATATTTAAACAAGAACACAATAAAATAAAGAAATAACCATATACAAAAAGATGCAGTAGAAATAATACTTCATTTCATCAATGGAAAACACTGAAATATGCTTACAAATAGACTTGAAAATAAACCAACTAGGGCGATGGTAGCTTATCTCTCAGAAGAGATGTGGCAGCTACATGCCTCTGAAATGTTCCGAACTATGTTACAATGAGGCGTGAAGGCCTATTTATTGTTGAGAAACAATGGAAAACCCTTCACATTCCAAAACCTAACCCTAGAAGATGAAACGCCAAATTGTGGGCCCCATTTTGGTTAAATTGGTACATTAATTTCCTGGGGTCGTAAATTTTGCATACGATCTCTGTTTGACGCGTATAATAGCTTGTTAGAAAGATCTATCTGAGAACTACCACTTTGGGAAGGGAAACATCAATCCATGCACCCATGTTGCCCCCATATTTCCCAAAAAACGTCTTTTAGGGCCTCAAAACGGCTCTAGAAGTTCAGGACCCGAAAAACTGCTAAAAATAGTAAATTGTGCTACAATTACGGAAACTGAAAAACTAAAAGAGATAGTTGCGGGGGTCCAAATGGGATAGGTGGCTGGCCACCAACATCCACCTGGATCATTCCTCCCCCCTTAGGAAGCAATGGTCCCCATTGCGTTGAGTTCCTCCCTGAGATGAGGAAGCTTCTGCTGAGCTGGGTCGATGGTGAGATGTTCTGCAATCTCTGATGTGTCCAGGAATGGTGGGAAGCATGGTTGACAACGGTCCATATTGAACACTTGGTGCAAGCGAAGGAATGGAGGAATGATGTGATTCTAAAGAATTATTCTCCATAGCCTTGGTACTATTGTAAGGACCTTGTCGGAGTGGTCTGAGCTTCTGATGGGTTCTCGTAAGGCATTCTCTCTGTTGATGCAACTAGACTTTGTTGCCCACCTGAAACTTGTGTGGTACACCTATGGGTGAGGAGAAGTTGTTCCTGTTTTCTATCATGACTGTATCCCTTTGTTCTTGCTATTGTGTGGAGGAACCCTTTGTGGGGGTCATGGATGTAGCAACGATCTTCCCTTTACTTTGGGAGTGAACCAGAAAGATGAATTTCCTGGTCTGGGAGATGGGCTTGCTGCCTTTCTTAGCAGTGATCAAAGACGCGGCGGTAGGTGGGGCTACCTCCGGTATCCTGTATAATGAATCACCGAAAGAAATAATGACAGCGCGAGGCCTTGACTCATACACAGCATGTTGCCTCCACAAGTATGGCTGGCCTAATAGTACATCACAAACATCCAGAGGTGTAACATCACACAATACCTTGTTTGTGAAAGACTTGATGTTGTAGGGAAGGCGGCACTACTGGCGAAATTTGAGATCTCGCCCTTCATGAAGCTGCCCGATACTGTATGGCTACGGGTGTGGTGTAGTCGGTAGGCCCAACCGCTTCATGACCTATGCTGAAATAAGGTTCTTTCGGCTGCCACTGTCAACAATGAATTGCAATGGCGAACCCTTCACCCACATCTATGAGTGGAAAAGACATTCCCCCTCCTCTGGCTCTTCGGGTTCATTGTTCTAAATCTTGGCAGTGGCAACAGTGGCACTAGGATCTGCATCAATGACCTGCTTCCCTTTGCCATTCCCCTTGTCGGGTTCTGGCTCAGGGTTGGAACATGCATCTGATTCGGAAGCCTTCAACTCGGCCACCAGTGACTGCTTGGCCCGACACTCACTTGTGTTATGAGTGGGACTCTTATGGAACACACACCACTTTCCTATGTCCTTCTTCAGCTTCGTGGTGTTTTTATTTTCTTGCGGCTTCGAGGGGTTTTCTTGGGTCACCCCGCCTTGGCTTTGTCCTTTGGGCTTCGGATTTGCAAATCCAAAGTCTCGCTTCTTCTGTTTGAACTTTTGCTCGATTTCGACTGCGTATCGGTATGTTGTGCCGAGTGAGGAGATGTTCAAGAACTCCATCTCTTCCTGGATGTATCTATGCAGGAAGCTGCGGTATTTGAGTACCAGATGTAGCTTAGAATCTTTGATACCCAACTGTTTGCGAAGGGTATGAAAAATGTTTGTGAACTTTGGCACATCTTGGTCTCATCCCTGTCGCAGTGTGGTCCATTTGATGTATTTGTCCTCATAGCTTTTGACAGGGTAGTACTGCTCCTTGATGGCATCTCGGAATGAATCCCAAGTGGGTGCAACTGAAAATAGTGAGCCTCTGCTTTCATCCTTCTGCTTGCAGTAGGTTTCCCACCAATTCTTGACGTGGGGGGTTGCTTTGAGAAGAGCGAAAACAATCTTTTCCCGACTTGAAAATTCATGAACAGAAAAATACCCTTCTAGTAGATTTAACCATTTATCTACCACATCTGCATCTATCTGACCCTTGAATATGGGGATTTCAAAATTAACTTGTACCTTAAAGGGCGTGGCGTTTCAAGAGTAGCTGTTGGAAGACGATGTGTCACCTTTGGGTAGCCGCTGAAGGATCTGCGCACAACTATCCATCGTCGCGTTCCTTTGCCGCTCGAGGGCTTCTTCGAGCAAGATTTTGATAGGATCTCCTGCCCCCTTGTCTTTCTTCTCATCCGCCATGGGAGGCCATCGGGATTTGTGAGGCTGGTCTTGCAAAGGTTCGACCAGTTCAAGCCCTAACTCCTTATATCCCGACCTCGTTGGGGACATGCAAAGAAAAACAGAGAAAAAGCAGACCGCTCTAACACCATTGATCCGGATTTAAATAGGAACGCAATAAAGTACAAAGATAACCATATATAAAAAGATACAACAGAAATAATACTTCATTTCATTAATGGAAAACACTGAAATATGTTTACAAACAGAGCTGAAAATAAACCAGCTAGGGCGATGGTATCTTATCTCTGAGAAGAGATGTGGCGGCTACATGCCTCTGAACTGTTCCAAACTGTGTTACAATGAGGCTCTAAGGCCTATTTATTGTTGAGAAACAATGGAAAACCCTTCACATTCCAAAACCTAACCCTAGAAGATGAAACGCCAAATTGTGGGCCCGTTTTGGGTAAATTGGTACATCAATTTCCCGGGGTCGTAACTTTGGCATACGATCTCCGTTTGACGTGTATGATGGCTTGTTAGAAAGATATATCCAAAAACTACCACTTTGGGAAGAGGAACATGGTCCATGGACCAATGTTGCCCCCAGAGTTCCCAAAAAATCGTCGTTTAGGGCCTCAAAACGGCTCCGGAAGTTCAGGACCCGAAAAAATTGCTAAAAATAGTAAATTGTGCTACAATTACGGAAACTAAAAAATTGAAAGAGACGGTTGCAGGGGTCCAAATGGGATAGGTGGGTGGCCACCAACATCCACCTGGATCAGTGGAGCAACTAGAATTTGGCATTAACCAGCTCAAAAGGACTACACTCGGTTACAAAACTTTTCTACAAGTTGTTGTTAGGTCCCTATAATACTAGAGATTACCCCATTACTATTGTAGTTGTATCTCTTATTAATATAGTTTTGCCCCTATTGTCCCCATATTTTTATTACTGTGCCCCATAGAATCCCTATATTGTTATTTTTGTGGCTTTATATTATTATTGTTAGGTTCGCTGGGTTATATGGTGACTCCTTAGACTCCTATATATAGAAATGAGGTTTTGTCATTTCAATCATCCAAGAATTGTTCATTTGTGTAATGTAAAGGAGGCTTCCCCCTCAAAGATGCTAAATTCTAGGGCGTTGATCTATCTTTTCTATCTTTTTGTGAGTTGGTTTCATAACTTTTGGTATCAGAGCTTTAGATTCTAGGGTTTCGTTGCTCCAAATAGGTCATCATGGCATTTTCGCTATAGCTTTTTTTCTATGACGTTTTAGAAACTAAAACAAAAACCCATTTGATATGAAATCACACTGAACCTCAGGTCTGAATTTTAGAGCTTTTTTCACTATATTTGCAGAGATATAATTTGAGGAACTTGGTATTTTTGCAGACTCCTGAATTACTTTCCAAATAGGTGACCTGGGGAAAATCGTCATAACTTTCTCTCTGAGCATCGTATTGCAATTTCGTAAGAAGGTACAGAAAAATAACAGACTTTAGTTTCTTGTATATATTTTTCAGAGCCAAAGGTTGAAATAGTGACTCGTGGCGCGTCGTACAAGTTCGCTCTACGGAACTAGTCTATAATCAGGTCACTGTGGGAGATTTGGCATAACTCTTCCCTGGAGAATCCAATTTGGATTTGACTCATGGCATTGGAAAGAGGATACAGAGGGAAATCTCTGGTCACAATTTTAGAATTGGATGATTCGAAATTATAGAGATACATCAGATTCAATATCAAGCTCCTACAAAGTGGAAAAAGGTGTATAGTTTTTTTAAATTTATGCATAAGCTTGGTTTGAAAAATTAGTTTGAAGGAATTCAAAGGGCATAATAAAGCATTATTATTGTTAATTGATGCCTTGAGGAAAGAAAATGCAAACACCTAGTAAACAACCTCAAAGGTCTAGCATGACTCATGAAGAAGAGGAAGAAATGCAACATGATATATCAAAATTACGAGACCAAGCGCAACAAGTGTCACTTGCACAAAAAGCAATAGAATCTAAGATGGATGGTTTAAAGAAAGATGTAGAAGCTAAGATGGATGGTTTAAAGAAAGGCGTAGAAGCTAAGATGGATTGTATAAAGATAGACATGGAATATTTGAAGATAGGCATGGAAGATTTGAAGACCGATTTGAAGACCGATTTGAAGACAGATTTGACAAAGTTTCTACAAGAAATTCTTACTAATGGTGAAAGGGTAGTAAAGGAAACTCATGATGAGAACAAAAGAAATGTTAATCACTATTTCATAGAATCTAATGTTTGATCAAAGACCCACCATATTCCAAAAATCGATATTAGAAACTTTGATGGCAAGGATCCCACAACATGGATATTACAGATGGAGTAATTTTTTGATCTCAATAGTGTGCAAAACACACAAAAGGTATGTATTGCAACTTTATATTTGGAACCAAATCAGTTTGTATGGTATCAATGGCTTTGCTTTCATAAGAAAATTATCACTTGGGCAATTTTTATAGAATAATTAACAAGACATTATGAGGATACAAAAAGCAACACTTTTTTTAGCCAACTGATAAGTCTCAAACAAAAGGGTTCAATAATGGAGCACATTGAGGAGTTCAAAAATTGAACATAAGGGTAAAAGATATTCCAGAGGAGCATAGGATTGATGTGTTCATAGGAACTTTAAAGGATAATATCCAACATGATGTTCACCTTTGGGAACCTGATTCATTAGAGAAGGCATTCACGTTAGCAAGAAAAATGGAAAGCAAAATTATGACAACCAGGAAGCATACCACTCACAAATATAAAGATGGAAGTGTTGTTGCCCCTAGTCTTCCACAACCTATAAGGGTGACACCACAACAATTGGAAGAAAAAAGAGCAAAAGGGTTTTGTTACAGTTGTGATAGCAAATACACTAAAGGTCATAAGTGTGCTGAGAAGAAATTTTTCTACATAGATTGTGAAGAGGAAGAAGAAAAGGAGCAAGAAAGGTCAACAGAAGAGGATACTCCAAGAACTAAGCCTAGATAAAGAAGAAATGAATCCGACCATATCTTGTAATGCATTGGCTAGAATTACCACTCTTGAAACCATCAAGATAGAAGGACAAATCAAGAAGAAAAAGGTAATAGTGTTGATTGATTCAGGAAGTACCCACAATTTTATTCATTGTAAAATAGCAAAAGAATTGAATTTCTTTCTATATCCAGCACCAGAGTGTCAAGTGATGGTTGCAAATGGAGGAATGTTAAATTTCTTTAGAAAGTGCCATAATATCAAGCTATCCATGGTAGAATATATATTGACTAGCCCAATGCTTTCCATTCCAATGGGAGGTGCTGATGTTGTACTAGGAGTCCAATGGCTACAATCCTTGGGTACAATAGCTTTTAAATTTCAAGAACCTTTTATGAAATTTTCTGTGGAAGGAAAGGAAGTTGAATTAAGGGGTATTGCAGGGAAGCCAGGAAAGATAATCAGCTCTAACGGCATGACAAAGCTTCTAAAAAAGGAACAAAGAGGTGTAATTGCACAATTATGTTCGCTAGATGTTTCC
>APFE031616578.1:336886-378822 GCA_000404065.3 Pinus taeda
TTATGGTACAAAGATCGCTTATACCTCTGTAATAATTCCCAGCTAAAACAAAAGATTCTTATGGAATTGCACACTTCTCCCTTAGGAGGGCACTCTGGATTTTTAAAAACTTACCACGGGATTAAGAAAAAAAAAATTTGGGATGGCCTTAAATCAGATATTCAAAAGTTTGTGGCAGAATGTTTGGTTTGCCAAAAGAATAAAGTTGAAACAATTAAGACACCAGGTCTATTACAACCTTTATCCATTCCAAGCCAACGTTGGGAGGAGGTTTCATTGGATTTTATCACAGGTTTACCCAATTCTGAGGAAAAGAGTGTCATCATGGTGGTAGTTGATAGACTTACCAAGTATGCACACTTTGTGCATTATCACATCCATTTAAAGCCAGTATAGTTTCTACTGCATTTATGGAAAGAATTTAAAAGCTACATGGAAATCGAAAGATTATTGTAAGTGACAAAGATCCCATTTTCACTGGAAATTTTTTGACAAAAATATTTTCTTGTCTTAGTACTCAGTTAGCTCATAGCTCATCTTATCATTCTCAATCTGATGGGCAAATTGAGATGGTAAACAAATGTTTGGAAGGATATCTTCGTTGCTTTTTATATGATAAATAGACACAATAGATCAAATGGTTGCCTCTGTCTGAATGGTGGCATAACACTTCCTTCCATACAGCAACAAAAATGACCCCATTTATGGCACTTTATGGATATCAGCCACCATCCATCACATCATATTTAAGATAAAATTCTAAGGTTCAAGGAGTGGAACATCACATAGAACATCAACAACAAGTCCTCCAACTCTTAAAGGATAACCTCGTATTGGCACAGAATATAATGAAACAATAGGCAGATCAACATCGTAGCGAAAGAAGTTTTGCTGTAAGTGATTGGGTATTCCTACGGTTACAACCATATAAACAAATGTCCCTCAAGCAAGCTAAGAAGGATAATAAATTATCACCAAAGTATTATGGTCTGTACAAGGTGTTGCAAAAGATTGGTACTATGGCATACAAATTGAAGCTTCCTGTAGCTTCTTGAGTGCACCTAGTTTTCCATGTTTCATGTATAAAGAAGGTTATAGGTGACAAACTCCTAGTTCAAACAATATTGTCAGAACTTGATGAGGAAGGAAAAATTATATTGGAACCAGAAGCAGTCATACAAAAAAGAACTCAACAGCTGAAAAATCGATCAATTTTGGAGTATCTCATCAAGTGGAAGAACTTATCCACTGAATATTCCACATGGGAGGATGAGAATTTTATACAGAGGCATCCAGAACTACTCAAGCGTTGAGGACAACACTTTTTTGAAGGAGAGGGGCATGTTAGGTCCTTATAATACTAGTGATTACCCCATCACTATTGTAGTTGTATCCCTTATTAATATTGTTGTGCCCCTATTGTCTCCATATTGTTATTACTATGCCCCATAGAATTCGTCTATTGTTATTTTTGTGGCTTTTTATTATTATTATTAGGCCGGCTGGGTTATAGGGTGAATCCTTAGACTCCTATATATAGAAAGGAGGTTTTATCATTTGAATCATCCAAGAATTTTTCATTTGTGTAATTTAAAGGAGGTTGCCCCCTCGAAAAGGCTGAATTCTAAGGAATTGATCTATCTTTTCTATCTTTTTGTGAGCTAGTTTCATAATAGTTGTAGCTAAACTAAGCCACATCCAACAGTTCAGGCCAATTTTTGTGATCGTTCCTCACATAATGTCTCAAGTAGTCCTTTAGGAGTGCATCGATCCATTAAGTCTGCCCATCTATATGGGGATGGTAACTCAAATTCTATAGCAAATTTGTCTCGACCAACTTCAACAAAGTGGTCCAAACTCTGCTTTTAAAATGTGGATCTCGGTCAGACATGATACTCAATAGAATTCCCCAATACTACACTACATACTTGAAGAATAACTCAATAATCTTATCGTCCCCACAAGGTATCTTCTTCGGAATTAAGAGACCATACTTGGAAAAATGATGCACAATGATAATAATCCCATTATACTCTTGCACCTGCAGTAAATGAGTGATGAAGTCCATCAAAACACTTATCCAAGGTCTATCTGGAATCAACAAAGGCTGCAAAAATCCTCCTTGTCTCTGGTTATCTGATTTGTCCTGCTGACAAATGATGCACATATGCACATACTCCTGCACATATTCCCTCATATTCTCCCAACAGTACCCTCTCTCCAATAATTCCAAGGAACATCGCTACCCTAGGTGGCTAGCCCATGGAGAATCATGGCACTCCTTCAAGATATGCCTCCTAAGTCCAGCTAACTTTAGAATGTAGAGTCAATTGCCATAGAACAAGAGTCCAACTTGTAGGAAAAACGTTATAGTCATCCCCTCCTTCACCTGCTTCTGAAATTCTCTTTCAGCTGAGTATTTGTCTCCACATTAGGACGTAGTCTACTTTGCATCTCATTGGTCATATGAACTTGAATTCTACTTCATTTAACACAATCCTATCCCTCGTCAAGTGAGGCTAACTTACCCTTCTTGCTAAGGGCATCTACAACTGGATTATGTCTACCCATCCTGTACTCAATAGCCATGTGAAACTCTATTAAGAAATCCTAACAACAAGCCTACTTCGCTCACAACTTTGATTGGGATTCAAAATTAATCAATGCAACGTTGTCAGTATTGACAACGAATGGCTTCCCAATCAAGTAATGTCTCCAAACCTGTAAATAGTGGATTATTGCAGTCATCTCCTTCTCATCAACTAGATACCATCGCTCTTTATCCTACAGCTTCTGACTCTAATATGCCACCAGATATCCATCCTGCATGAGAACTCCCCGAATCACAAAATCAATGTCAGATTGCTTTAGTATCTATGTTGTAACCATCCTCCTCTTCAAATATTCAAATACAACATGACATCTCTCCATCCAATTCCACCGCTTATCCTTTTTCAAAAGGTCTGTCAATGGCGCAGTCATGTTTGAATAACACTTTACAAAATTCCACTGGTAGTCTGTCATCCCCAAGAAGACAATCATATCATGGAAATTCTTCATTTCAGTCCAATCCTCAAAATTCTTCTATTATGCAACCAACCCACAAAATATAAGAAAAGATAGATCAAAAACTTCAAAATTAGCCTCTTTGAGGGACCAACCTCCTTTACATTACCCAAATGAAACAATTCTTGGATGATACAAATGATAGAGCCTCCTTTATATATATAGGAGTCTAAGGGGTCACAATATAATCAAGTTGACATAACAATAATAATAAAAGGGCACAAAAACAACAATATTGTTGCTTCTATGGGGCACAATAATAACAAAATGGGGACAATAGGGGAACAACAATAACAATAAAGGCTAAAATGATTATTGTAATAGGGGAATCACTAGTATTATAGGGACTTAACACACCCCTCTCCTTCAAAAAAGTGTTGTCCTCAACGCTTGAGTAGTTTTGTATGCTATTGTATAAAATTTTCATCCTCCCATGTGGAATATGCAGCGGGTAAGTTCTTCCACTTGATGAGATACTTTGAAATTGATTGATTTCAAAGCTGTTTAGTTCTTTTTTTTGTGACTTCTTCAGGTTCCAATAATATTTTTTATTCCTCATTAAGTTCTAGCAATATTGTTTGAACTGGGAGCTTGTTACCTATAACCTTCTTTAAGCATGAAACATGGAAAACTGGGTGCACTTGGGCAGCTACATGAAGCCAATTTGTATGCCATAGTACCATCATTTGGAACACCTTAGATGGACCATAGTAATTTGGTGATAATTTATTATCCTTCTTAGCTTGATTGAGGGACATTTGTCTATATGATTGTAGCTGTAGAAATACCCAGTCACCTACATCAAAACTTCTTTTGCTGTGATGTTGATCTTCTTGTTGTTTCATCCTATTCTGCACCAAAGTAAGGTTATCCTTTAAGAGTTGGAGAACTTGTTGTTTATGCTCTATGTGATCTTCCATTGCTTGAACATTACAATTTTGTCATAAATATGATGTGATAGATGGTGGATGATATCCATAGAGTGCCAAAAATGGGGTCACTTTTGCTGAAGTATGGAAGCAAGGAAGTGTTATACCACCAGTTAGCCAGAAGCAACCATTGACCCATTGTGTCTATTTATCAGATACAAAGCAACGAAGATGTCCTTCCAAACATTTGTTTACTATCATAGTTTTCCCATTAGATTGAGGATGATAAGATGAGCTATGAGCTAACTGAGTACCAAGACAAGAAAATAATTTTGTCCAAATTTTTTTAGTGAAAATGGGATCTCTGTCACTTACAATAATCTTTGGGTTTCCATATAGATTTTGAATTGTTTCCATAATTGTAGTAGAAAATTATATGTCTTTAAATGGATGAGATAATGCACAAAAGTGTGCATATTTGGTAAGTCTGTCAACTACCACCATGATGACACTCTTTCCTTTGGACTTGGGTAAACCTACGATAAAATCCATTGAAACCTCCTCCCAACATTGGCTTGGAATGGATAAAGGTTCTAATAGACCGGGGGTTTCAACTTTATTTTGTTGGAAAACTAAACATTATGCCACAAACTTTTGAATATCTGATTTAAGGTCATCCCAAAAAGATTCCTTCTTACCCCTGTGGTAAGTTTTCAAAAATTTTAAGTGCCTTGCTAAGGGATGGGTGTTCAATTCCATAAGAATCTTTTGTTTGAGTTGGGAATTCTTACATATGTATGAGCAATCTGTGTACCATAACAAAACATTTTTCTATCTAAATGTATCAGATGTACTGGGATCTTGTTTTAAATTTTGAATGAGTGCCCACACTTCTTCGTCATTCTGCCATTCATCCCTTGCTTCGTTTATGCAATCTGGTTGGATAATAGAAATGGCACAAAGAAATGCTTCCACATCCTCATCGTTTCTTGAGAATGAATCTGCCACAACATTTTTGTTACTTTTTTGTAGATTATTTCGAAGTCATAATCCAACATCTTTGTGACCCATTTTTGTTGCTATTCTAAAGATAATCTTTGTTGTAAAAATTATTTAAGACTATCATGATCTGTTTTTACCTTGACATGTATTCCCATTAGGTAGGGTCACTATTCTTAAGTGCATGTAGTATTTCCAACATTTTCTTCTCATAAATAACTCTGTAAATACCTTCCTTTGATTGGATGAGTTTTGAAAGTAATGGGTCTTTCTTATTGCATTAAAACGACACCAATCCATTTCCTGAGGCATCACATTCCACAATAATTTTTTTTGTGAAACCCTGTGTAGCTAAGGCTGATGCTTGGCACATTTCATTTTTAAGATGTTCAAATACCTTCATTGCTTCTGGAGTCCATGAAAATGCATCTTTCTTCAATAATATTGTTAGAGGTGCTGCTATTCTTCCGCAATTCTTAACAAACTTGCAATAATACCCTGTCAACTTGATAAATCCTCGCATATGCTTTATGGATGTGGGGATTTTTGATTCCTTAATGGAATTAATTTTGCTAGGGTCTACCTTAACACCTTCATGAGATACAATACGACCCAGATATTCCACCTCTTGTACTGCAAAGAAAAATTTGGAGCTTTTTGCATATAATTGTTTCTCCTCCAATAGTTTGAGCATCCTGTCAACATGTTGAACATGATCCTTCCATGACTTGTTGTAGATTAGTATATCATCAAAAAATACTAACACAAATTTTCTAAGGGTTTCCAAATGAAATTCATCAAACCTTGAAATGTAGAAGGTGCATTGGTAAGTCCAAAATGCATGATAAAAAATTCATAATGACCCTCATGAGTTCTAAAATGCTATTTTCGGAATGTCTTCAATCTTCATTATAATTTTATGATATTTTGAATGAAGATCCAACTTTTAGAAGTAAATTTATCCATGCAATTGATCCAATAATTCATTAATGATAAGAATGAGAAATTTATCTTTAATAGTGAGCTTGTTGAACTCCCTGTAATCCAAACACATGCGACATGATCCATCCTTCTTGTGCACCAATACTATTGGAGCAGAGAAAGAACTTTGACTAGGTTGAATTATATGAGCCTCTAGCATTTCTGCAACCATACATTCAATTTCACTCTTTTGGGAATAGAAATATCTGTAAGGCCTGATGTTTGGAGGAACACTTCCTGGAATAAAATGAATAGCATGATCATGATCATGAATAGGTGGGAGGCCGTTGGGAGTATCAAATACATTGGAAAGATTGTCCAATAATTTTTGTAGATCTAGAGAAAGAGATGTTTTTGATGTGGGAACCTATAATGAACATAATTGTGCAATTATACCCCATCGTTATTCCTTTAGAAGCTTTGTCATTTTGTTAGAGTTGATTATCTTTCCCGATTTCTCTGCGATACCCCTTAATTCAAGTTCGTTTTCTTCCAATTTTTTTTATGAAATGTTCTTGAAAATTAAAAGTTATCATACCCAAAGATTGTAGCCATTGGACGCCTATTACAACATCAACACCACCCACTAGAATGGAAATAATTGGGCTATTCAATACATATTCTGCCCTGGATAGATTGATATTATGGCACTTTCTAGAGCAATTTTTGGTTCCTCCACTTGCAACCATCACTTAACACTCTAGTGTTGGATATAGGAAGAAATTAAATTCCTTGGCTATCTTACAATGAATAAAATCATGTGTACTTCCTAAATCAATGAACACTATTACCTTTTTCTTCTTGATATGTCCTTATATATTGATAGCTTGAGGAGTGATAATTTCGGCCAATGCATTACAAGATATGGTTGGATTCATTTATTCTTTCTCTAGGGTTTTTTCCTGGGGTATATCCTCTTCTTTTGATGTTTCTTGTTCCCTTTCTTCCTTGTATTCACAATCTATGTAAAATAATTTCTTCTCAACACTCTTATGACCTTTAGTGTATTTGCTATCAAAACTGTAACAAAGCCATTTTTGTCTTTTTTCTTCCAATTGTTGTGGTGTCAACCTTGTAGGTTGTGGAAGGCTAGGGGCAACAACACTTCTATCTTTATAGTTGTGAGTGGTAGGCTTCTCTATTTCCATAATTTTAGTTTCCATTTTTCTTGCCAACCTGAAAGCCTTCTCCAATAAATTAGGTTTCCAATTGTGAACCTCATGCTAGATGTTATCCTTTAAAGTCCCTATGAACACATCAATCCTATTCTCCCATGGAATATCTTTTACCCTTATATTCAATTTTTGGAAGTCCTCAATGTGCTCCATCATTGAACCCTTTTTTTTGAGATTTATCAATTGGCTAAAACAAGTGTTATTTTTTGCATCCTCATAATGTGCTATCATTTCTTCCATAAGAATTGCCCAAGTGACAATTTGTTTACTAGAGAAAATCTATCGGTACCATACGAATTTATTGGGTTCCAAATATAAAGTTGCAATGTGTACCTTTTGTGGGTTTTTCACATTATGGAGAACGAAATATTAATTCATCTATAGTATCCATGTTATGGGATCCTTGCCATCAAACTTCCTCATATCGATCTTTGGAACATGGTGGGTCTTCAATCCAATGTTAGACTCTATGAAATCATGATTAGCATATCTTTTGTTTTCATCATGAGTTTCCTTTACTACCCTTTCACCATTAGTAAGCATTTCTTGTAGCAACTTTATCAAATCTATCTTCAAATATTCCTTGTTGTATTTAAGTCTTTCTTCTATCTTAGCTTCCAGGCCATCCATATTAGCTTCCATGCCATTCATATTAGCTTCCACATCTTTTGATGGTCCTCGGTATTGCAGTAAAAATGCTGCAACTCCCAAGTCTACTGAATTTTAATTATCAACCTCGGGTTCATACAAACTTAAGAGGTATCGACACTATATGTGCAGCATACAATGTGTCCTTCATTTTCTGTCATGATGTAGTGGAGTGCTTGTATTGAAATCAAACCCTAAACTAATTGCAAAAAATGAATTGAAATGGAAATCCTAACCTACTTCAAGAAATAAAGTACAAGGAAAGAAACATATTCTTATTGCACAAAGATCATGAAATAACTGTAAAAGAAACCAAAATTAACTCTATTTATCACATGTGATGATTTAAACTAACTGGGCATGGAATCTAATCTAGATAGTGCTAGCTGTTGTGTGCATAAATAAATATAAAATAACTTTTTCCTTTTTATCTTTTTGTTTGAAAAATGTAAATGCTAATCTTGCTTGGTTCTTTAGCAGGGAAGACAAGTTTGGAGGAAAAGGAGTACGATGGTTCAGATGGTTTGGAGGGAAAGTAGGGGCCTAATCCTGGCTTCTAGTGATTATTTTTCTCAATTCAGGCTCAAAACAAGCCACTAGAGTGTTTCCTACTAGATGTCTACAGGAAGTACTAGTTCCTACACGATGTCTACAGGATCCCTTGTTTTATTACAAAAAGCAGGCTGAAAGCTTAGAAAGTGGTCTAGAAGGTGGAATGGAGCTTGGGAAAGGTGGATAATGGAAGAATAAGGCATGGAAATGGTGTAAATTACCCAGAACTCAAGCAAGGAATTCAATATGGGTAGATTTTCTCAATGGAATGACATTTTTTTCTTATAAAACAAGAATTCAAATTGATATTTTAGTGTATTTTGGTGACATGGGTGGATGAGGCAAGATGAGGTCTCCCTGCAATGTAGAAGCTCCTGTAACAACACATATTATTGTCTAAATCTATCCACAAATTCATCTATACATGGGAAATATTTATTGAATAACGAAAAATTACTAGTCTAAAAACTAATTCGAGAACTAGTGAGCTAGTAAATCCATCAAATGCCTAACCTAATCAAGTGAAAATGTAATGGGGTGAATTTTTTTATTAAATATATTTTTTTTTGATCTAATGGAAGTGGAACCAACTCAATTGAAGCTCGTTAGCATGCTTTAAAAAATAGAATAAATTTATTGTTCTTTGCTACAAAGGAGTTCGAGAAATCTAGATTTGGGAATAAGAAGACTAATCCAAGTAGCTAAATGATTAGTATGACCTTCAAAATATTTTCCAAGGATGAAATGATGCTTTTGATCCTGCAAAAGAGCTTATATTGACCATTTAACCCAATCCTACAACAAGAAATCATTAATACTAAATGTAGAAATAGAAAGAAACAAAAAACAAGAGATGCATGTGAATAAGAAATGAAAATAAGGAAATAAAATGACACAAAATGGATTTTAGGTTCCTAGGATGGACAAGCCCAAGGAAAATCAAATACCTATGGATGAGAACAAGATTTAGAAGCTGAACATGACACCAATCCTCATTATTTTCATCAATAAAATTACATCCCTGCAAGAAAATACAATGAAGTTGTAAAAATACCAGTTCTCTCCACAATAAGACTAATCAAAATCTATCCCTAGAGGAAAATTTCACTTGGTACTTATACAAAATGATTAGGAATAATTCCCCATGAAAGGAGCAAGCTTTCCCTGCAAAAATTCCTTGATTAGTAAATCTGGTTCACAATACTAGGAGTTTGCATTAAATGGCAGGGAACACATTCCTAGATTTTATCAATCATTGGAGTTCCACAATTTGTGCCATAATTCCATAAAATTATGTTGATTTATTATTTAATATTGATCCACCTATAGCAGGGAGCAAGTCCCTAGATTACCTCCTTCTCCAAATATTCATAATCTTCCCAATATTCTCATAATATTCCACAAAAATAAATAAGATTAGGCACAAATATGCAATTATTCATAAACCTTCCTAATGAACATATTAAAGTTAAAAATACATTATCTAATACAAAAAGAGAGGTTGAATGTGCTGAAGGATAGTTAGGTGACCCTTAATTTATGTTTAGTTCAGAGGCATGGGCCTTAATTTATGACTAATTTAGAGGCCGTCACCTTTCTTTAAACCATCAATCTTAGCTTCTGTTACTTTTTGTTAGAGTGAAATTTGTTGCAATTGGTCTTGTAATTTTGATATATCATGTTGCATTTCTTCTTCTTCTTCATGACATATGCTAGAGCTTTCAGGTTTCTTACTAGGTATTTCAATTTTCTTTCTTCAGGGCATCAATTAATGATAATTATGCTTCACGATGTCCTTTTAATTCCTTCAAACTAATTTTTTAAACCAAACTTATGCAAAATTTTAAAAAGACTACACACATTTTTTGGCTTTGTTGGAGATTTATATTGAATTTGTTGTATCTTTGTAAGTGCGAATCTCCCAGGTCTGAAATTCCATCTTATGGTATCCCTCTATGTCCTAGTTCCAACCCTACAAGTCTGATCAAGATTGGATTCTCCAAGAAAGAGTTATTCCAAATATTCCACGATGACCTGATTATATACTAGTTCAATAGAGAAAACTTGTATGAAGTGCCATGTGTCACTGTTTCAACCTTCGGACCTAAAACCAATACAAAGAAGACTAGAGTTCGTCATTTTTCTATAATTTTTTACAAAATTTCAATCTGATTCTCAGAGAGAAAGTTATGACGCTTCTCCCCAGGTCACCTATTTGAGATATAATTAGGGAGCCTACAAATATCTTAACTTCCTTGGATCATATCTCTTAAGATATAGTGATACAAGATCAGAAACTCAGACCTGAGATGCATTGAGATATCATCTCAAATGGGTTTTAATTTCAACTCCTGAAACGTTGTAGAAAGAATGTTATAGAGAAAATTCCATGATTCCCTATTTAGAGCAGTGAAACCCTAGAATCCATGCTTTGATACCAAATGTCATGCAACCAGCTCACAAAATAAAAGAAAATATAGATCAATGACTTCAAAATTAGCCTCTTCGAGGGGAAACCTCCTTTACATTACACAAATGAGCAATTCTTGGATTATACAAATGACGAAACCTCCTTTCTATATATAAGATTCTAAGGGGTCACAATATAATCAAGACGACACAACAATAATAATATAAGGGCACAAAAATAACAATAGTGGGCTTCTATGGGGTACAATAATAACAACATAGCGATAGTAGGGGCACAAAAATAACAATAAGGGATACAATGATTATAGTAATGGGGGAATCACTAGTATTATAGGGACCTAACATCTTCACCCATCTTGGCTCCATCCGTATTGACCTTGACCCATTATGTGTCCGAGGATTGAAATCTTAGTTTTAGTGAACATACAATTTGACTTCTTCAAGAACAATCGATTCTTCGTCAATGCCTCAAATACCAAATCCAAGTGCTTCTTATGATCCTCCATGTTATCACTAAATACCATGATGTTGTCCAAGTATAGCACTATGAATGAATTTAAATATGGATGCAGAACATTATTCATCAATGTGGAAAATATAGCAATAGCATTGAATAACCCAAATGGCGTGACAGAGAACTGAAAAATCCCATATCTTGTCACTATCGTGGTCTTCTTCTCAACGCCTTCCGTTATCTGCACCTAATAATACCCATGCCTCAAATCAAGCTTTTAAAATGCTTGAGCTTTCACAAGCTTATCAAAGCAATCCGCAACAAGTGGCAAAAGATATCTGTTCTTGATCATTTTCTTATTCAGTGTAGGATAATCATAGCACATATGTAACTCATTCCTGTCCTTGTTCTTATGAAATAACACTAGAGCACCATACAAGTACCTTGAAGGTTGTATGGAGCCTGCATCAGCCAAATCCTTCAACTATCGCTTCAAATCCTCCAACTACGGCCTTGCAAACGATAAGGAGATTTTTCTAGTGGTTTCTTCCCCAACTATAGCTTAATGTGATGGTCCATTTCATGTCTCTATGCTAGTATTTTTAGAAACTCATCAGACATCAATCTGCATATTTGGCCAATACATCAGGAATTTCGACTGGAATAGGTGTCCCCACTCCATAATCATCGTCAGCCTCCTTGATGACTGTCGCATATGTCTCAACATCGAAATCCTACATTTCCCTACTCATACTTAGTACATACACATGCTGCACCTTCACCTCCCTATGTTGTTGGTGAGTAGGAAAATTCCACATCCGTATATCTCCTATCAAGATAATCTCATCGCAAAATGGAACAACAATTTCATTGTTTCCCTTCAGAAAATCCTACCTTCGTATCATGTTAAATTCATTCATCTCCATCACAGTGAGGTCCAAACAACCCTATCAATATGAAATTCGAACCAACACATCACTTTCTAGTCTTGACAGTTTAGCCCTTGATTTTACTAACTTGAATTCTACTTCCTTGGGAGTAAGATACAATCCAACTTCCCTTGCTAACCATGTTTTCAAAAAATTGTGAGTGGCACTTGTGTCTACCAAAGCTTGGATAGTTCACCCATGAATCTCCAAGTCAAGAAACCCAAACTGTGTAGTCAACACTTATTTTTCTCAAGAACCCCAACCTGCATACACCTCTAATCTTTGTTGCATTCCTTTGTAATAGCTCTAATACCATTTGTCACACCCCCGAGTCAGTCCCATCATTTGGGATGCCCTGTGAAATTGTCTAGAGTTCCACACTTAGTATTTTTTTCCATCTTCTGGGCTATGCCTTCTAACATTATTATGTGTGTCTTATTTCATTATTATTTATGTGCGGAATAAAAATAACATATCCAATACAAAATTCCATCAAAGAGGCTAAAAAAATATTCAACACTTAAACTTACATTATAAAATCTATAATTTTACAATATTTTATAGTGGGGATGTTTTCCCTGCCTGGGTACAACACTTTACCCAAGTTTACACATTTCAACCCACAACGTGTACTATAATTGCTTACCTATAGCACATATCTGCCTGCCCACAATGTTGCCCACCTGCATAATCTACACCTGTTCCTTCTTCACTACTCTCTGCCTACCTATAGGGTGGGTGCATAGCCGCACCCAAACTCTCTTTCCTGTGGCATATTTAACTTCTATCCTCGACCCCTTGCACTGCGCCTGTCATAAGGCTCAAGTGTTATGTTTGCGGTTGTTTGATGCTTCTCCACCCACACGTTTGTGTCATATATATATGCTCCCTATCGAATGGTGTTTTGAATGTATGCATTTCTTGGGGCATTGGTCAACCCAAGTTGACCTCTCTGCTATGCTTCACATGCCCCTTCCGCCATTTCTCATCTTAGCCTGTCGTACACCTTGCTACCACTAAGTGTCGTCGCAACTCCGCCCAACCATTTTCTATCTGGCATAATTTCTCCTATCACACTTACTTGTTTGGCCTATGCCTGGGTGTGGGTACGTTGTCTAGGTGTGCACCCCTGGTCATGCATTCCACCTGAAGTGTTTAACTAAATTATGTGTTGCGAATAACCAAAATTTTCCTAATGTGTTGCCTTTAACCAAAACCAAGTTGGGCACACTCTCCATCCTCATGCCTTTAACCAAAGCCGAGTCGGGTGATTGCTCATCGTGCCAACCACTACGTCCACATGACCATCGCACACTTGGGCTCACTTGTAACGACGACTTGCCTCTATGACTCATGTATGCCTTATTGGGCGCCAACTCGCCCAAGGGATGTGATGTTGACTCGAGGTCCTGACAGTGGAGCTTCCACCATGATCTAAATTTTGAAGAATGGATGTGTTAATCATTGAAAAATCATGGTCTAAATGCTCGATAATGGATAATGGAATGCTTCAAGTTAACACCTATCACTGACGCCAACCATTTTAACTTTATTTCCCTCTAAATTATTTTTCATTTGAGCGCTTCACACTACCCAATGCCCAATATGTCGATTTAGCACTCAGACAAAGCATATCTATGGAATTTTCTCTCCAGATTCAATCTCACCCATCCATTAGTATTAAAAAACAAAAGTTAACACATCTACTTGCATATCTATATATATATATATATATATATAGATATATATATCTATATATATATATATATATATATATATATATATATATATATATATATATATATATATATATCTATATATATATATATATATCTATATATATATATATATATATCTATAGATATATATATATATATATATATATATATATATATATATAGATAGATAGATAGATAGATAGATATGAATTAAATCATTTAAGGAACATGTTTGATTTCCATCCACATTACCCATTTTCACCCATTAAGATAACTCATGGATTATGGTCTCTATTCTAAAACACATTTGTTATGGATGATGGATTAATTTATCTAGATGAGAGTGTTTAATTTTGGTCTACAAGTATTCGTGCTTCACGATAGGGAAGAACACATGTATCATTCTCTAATGGCAGTTTTTATTGCAATCTGAGTAGGGGCACATGCATCTTATCCTTAAGATTCTTCGCATTTTACCAACCGACATAGAGTTCACAATGATTAAGTTGGTCTTGTTTCGGAAACTCATGGCATGGTGTTATCACTGAATTTTCAGCCACAGGTCATGAACCATAAGCCCTACCTCAGGGGTTGACATTCTAACTATCCTGGGTAGGAATCACCTAGCAAGAACCTTGATGGATTTTGTATGGTGTGAACAGTGGTGTAGGTGCCCACCAATAGGCAAGAAAATAGACCCTAGAGAAAAGATAACTGCTCATATTATATTTTTTGTGAGGTAATTCAGATTGATGAGTGCAGGAAGGATTCGATTGTAATTGTTCACGCCCCACTTCATTATTATTTAGACAATTAATCTTAGTGTCGTTAGGTGTTATAGTTAGTTTTGTTTCAATTTAGTTATTTTGTTGATTGTTTCCTTGTCTCCTATGTAGTGTATGTAACTATTATTGAATGATGAGAACAATTGTTCTCTTGATTCCCATTTTTGAATCTATTAGTTGTGTATTTCTGCCTTTGCAATATTCATCATAGTATTAAATAAAAGAGAAAACATTTGAAATTAGTTTAACCTCACATAGAAATAGTAGAAGTTGAGAGGATTCGAAGGACCAGAGCAAAGTGGCAACCCAATCGAAAGAGGAATCACACCCTAAGAAAAATCAAATTGATTTTTTTTGTTTTTTAATTTTAGAAGGGAAGATCGCACCCCTACAGAGAGAATTTCTAGTGACTATCGTGCTCTTATATGTAGAAAAATCCCATCACAATTGAAAGGAAACATTAACATCACTCATCAGCCGCAACCTCTTAGTCAAATAAAGTACACAAACTAAATGATTATGTTACTTCATTTCCATTGCAAATGCACTAGGGAACTATGAGGATTCACATTACTACAACTCTATTCAAAAAATTGCTCCATACAACTGTAAGAAGTTTCATTAGTACACTTTCCTCGCAACGATTTTCATTTCTTGTGCCATTATACCATAAAGAAATACATTAGAGTGATTTACCAAAGAAAAAGGTACAAAGAATCCATGATTTTCTTTGCTTGGAATTTCATTTAAATCAATGTTAGTATCTTGTTTAATTCCATGAATAAAAAAATCCTCAAAGTTTATTTCTCAAGAAATAAAGAGCCTTTTAAAAAGTCATTTTTAAAGGGTTCCATTTAAAAAGAGGGAGCTTTTTAATTTTAAAAAAAGGGTTTGTTATTGAAACAAGAGGGGTTTTATTCAAAATAGTTATTTTTTATTTAAATTTGAATTTGTTATAAAAAAAGGCTTTGTATTATTTCAAAGATATTTTTTTCTAAAAAAAATTATTTTAAAATGAATCTATAAAAGAGGGTCATGCTTCCACACTGAAAAAAAATGGCTTCCTCTAGCAATTTGCCACAAACACTCATTTGTTTTGCAAACGTTATGAGTTTTGACCTTTACAAATGAATACCTTTCTGCAAGTCGAAGAGTGCTAGGATACTCTTTAGAATGCCTATTTAGATCCCACCTAATAAGCATTAGCAACCATGACAAATAATCAAAGAAATGTGACTGCAAAACTCAGAAAGAAAGAGCATCGAGCCAAATGTTGGATACAAAATTCAATCGATGACTCCAGGGCATAAAATACAAAAGAAGCTTGGGATATTCTAAAATATACATATTAGGATAATGATACAAGATTTTTGAATTGCAAACATTTTGGGCTCAGTTTCAAACCATGAAGATCAATAAGACAGAGAATGTTGATCACTTCATTACTAAAGTCATGGGCATTGTCAATCAAATAAAACTTATTAGTGAAACCATTACAAATCAGAATATAGTCGAAAAAGTCCTTTGAATCCTGCCAAAGAAATATAACATGGTTGTAACATCCATTCTAGAATCCAAATATCTTACAACTCTCTTAGTAGAACAATTGATTTGATCACTTCTATCAGATGAGACATAACCTAACCTGGGAGAAGAATCCATGGAACAATATTTCAAAGAAAAAATCTCTCTTGGCAAAGGAAGAAGTAGAGGATAGAAGACAACAACAAGTGAGATAGAGGAAGAGGTATATCTATAGAACATGATCATGCAATAGAGAATTCAACATCTTCATAGAACCAAACACAGAGAAGCACATCATGGAGCATATCTAATGTCAAACACTATTACTGTAAGAAATTTGGGAATTATATATATGAATGAAGAAAGAAACTATGAGATCAACAAAGAGGCAGTGTCCATATCTCCAAAAATCAAGGATAATAATTTGAATCCATGTTCCTTTCATACCATATTTAAAAAAAAAAAAAAACATAGAGAGGACCTTTGGTTGCTTGAAAATGGCTCCAAAAACCTTATGATAGGTAAAACAAAAAATCTTATTTCTTGCATTGATTCTTACATAACATCTGAAATTATGTTTGGAGACCGTCCCTGTATAAAAGCTTAAGGGAAAGGTATTATTCCTTTTCTCGCTAAACAAAATCAATAGAGACATATACTTTATTCTTGTTATATTCCACACCCGAAGCATAATCTCATTAGTGTAGGTCAATTGATGGAACATGATTATGATGTAATATTTCAAGGAACCACACGTTATATCTATGACAAACCTCCCAGTAGAATACTAATAGAAAAGGTAGACAATATCAAGAATAGGATGTTTACCTTTACTCTTGGAAGTTGAAATCTCTCACAGTATTTTTCACACAATGTGTCAAGTATAGATGAGTCATAACTATGGTATTCTTAGTATGGGCATATTCAGTTCAAGAGCCTAATTCTACTTTAGAAACACTATATGGTCATTGGTTTCCCTATTGTGAATGAAAAATATTGTAACTATGAAATTTGTATTCTAGCAAAGCATAAGATATACAACTTTCGCACATCTTTCACTAGTTCAAAATATCCCTTAGCGCTAGTGCATACATATATATATGTGTCCCAATGAAAAGAAAATCGATTTGTGTCAGCCTTTATTTTATGAATTTTATTGATGCCTACAACAGGAAAATATGGATTTATTTTCTCAAAAATAAGTTTGATACTTTCTCAACATTCAAGGAGTTCAAAGCAGAAGTAGAAAACAAAGTGGAAAGCCTTCAAAAATATCTAGGTTAGATAAAGGGGAGAATATAGTTCTAATGATTTCAAAGCATTTTCTCAACAACAAGGAATCAACATACATAGCATAACCAGATACAATCCACAAAAAAATGGAGTAGCAGTAAGGAAAAACAAGTATATCATGAATATGGCAAGATGTATGCTTCGCGAAAAGAAGTTGTCCAATGATTATTGGGCTAAAGTTGTTGCTACTACAATATATGTTCTCAACAGATCTCCAAAAATGACTATCAAATATGTAGTACCTCAAGAATCTTGGGATGGTAAGAAGGTGAATGTCTCTTTCTTTTAAATTTTTGGTTGTGTAGCATTTGCATACGTTCCTAAGAACTTGTGAAAGAAACTTGATGATAGAAGTGGAAAACGTATCTTTCTATACTATATTAAATAGTCAAAGGATTATAGACTTTGTAATCCAGTCTCTAAGAAATTTGTTTCAATTAGAGATGTGAACTTTTTGGAAAACAAATCTTCATGTAATCAAATGGATGATGCTTTAAATCAACTTGTTCATTTACCATGACTACCAATATTATAGATACACGAAGAGCCATACCACTGTGAAAAGGTACATCTTCCAGGAATTATTCATCATCTTCAAAAGATAATAAAAAAACTAGAAGCGTCATCTTAGAAATATATGAGTGGGAGGATGACTTTGATCAACAAAATATTTTTTCCTTTCTTTCCGATCAACCAACCCATTTTGAAGAGGCAGTAAAAGAGAAACATTGGGTTGATGCAATGAATTAGAAAATCATAGCCATAGAGGAGAACGAGACTTGGGAACTAGTTAATATCCTAAAATACAAAACCAACATTGGTGTCAAATGGGTCTACAATACCACACTAAATGAAAAAGGATAAATCAAGAAACATAAGGAAATTCTAGTTTCCAAAGGATTCTCACAACAATTTGGTGTCAACTATGGTGAAAACTTTGCTCCAATAGATAGGTTAGACATAATAATAACTATTCTAGCCAATGCAACTCAACATAAATGGCAACTTTTTGAACTTGATGTAAAATTTTCTTTCCTAGATGGAATATTGCGGGAAGATATTTATGTGGATCAACCCCATAGTTTTGAAGTTCTAGGACATGTGCATAAGGTGTATAAGTTGAGGAAAGCCTTATATGGCTACAAACAAACTCCCCAAGCTTGGTACAGTCGAATCGACTCTTACCTCATCAAAAGTGGATTTTGCATAAGTAGCCATGAGCCAACTCTTTATAAAAAAAAGCATGAAGGTAAAATTCTCGTTATTTGTCTTTATGTTTATGATCTAATTTATACAGGTAATATGATGTTAGTAGAATTCAAAGCTATCATGCAAAAAAAATTGATATGACTGATCTTGGCCTCAGGAAGTACTTCTTAGGCATTGAAATTCACCAATTTTCTAATGGAATTTTTGTATGACAAGAAAAGCATGCCACTAACATCCTCTAAATGTTCATAATAATCAACCAAAAATCAGGTGACACTCTAATTTCTCTAGGTATCAAGCTGAGGAAACAAGATGAAGGACCATCAGTTGATTCTACATTATATAAAATTCTAGTTGGCAGTCTTTTGTATCTCGCTACCACTTGACTTGACATCATGTTTGCAACTAGTTTTGTTTCTATATTTATGGAATTTCCCAATAGTCCCATTTCCAAGATGAAAAAATAAGCTTAAGATATGTTGCAGGAAAATTAGGCTATGGCTTATTCTATTCACATTCTGAAGATGACTCATTTTCTGGCTATATAGACAGAGACTATGCAGGTAGATTACTTGATCGCAAAATCACCTCCAGGCCTTATTTTCACTTGGAAACCAATATTATATCATGGGAATCCAAGAAAAAACCCATGGTTTCAATATCTTATGTAGTAGCGGAGTGTAGCTCCAACTTCAACAACTTGTCAAGAAGTGTGGCTAAGAAGGCTATTGGACAATTTTTCAAACGTGCAAAATGTAAGTTTCAACCCCATACAAAAATTACCTGCATACGAATTCTAAAACAAAAAAAATAAACAATAGCAAGAGCATAACACATAAAAGGAATATATACAGATATTTTCCCCTGGATCCCAAATTGAGACTACTAGATTGATTTTTAATTATGTTCCTTTCAATTATTACAATATATTATAATATATATATATATATATATATATATATACATGACGAAGCATCCAATACCATGGACTGAAAACCATCGCGCCCAAAAACATATGCAAAAGCCATGCACAAAACCATAGGTAGGTCCACCCACCTAATATAATCATGGAAAGAATATAACACAACCCAACATTCTCCCACTTGTTGTTTTCTTTCCACATGGGGCCACAAGAGAGCTTAGTTATTTATCTAGCCCTGTAATGCCCATTGTTTCTCTACTCCAAGAGAACTTCTTAGAGCTCACAGATTTTTTCAATGCATTTGCAATATTCTTCAAAGTGTCCACCTTTACCAACAACACTTTTTTGTCTTCTATCATATCCCTCACAAAGTGATATTGAACATCAATCTGCTTCGTCTTCGAATGGTAAGCAGGGTTCTTTGCCAAGAAAATTTCACTTTAGCTATTAAATTCTATTCTTATAGCTCCCTATAATAACCACATACTTGAACAAAACCTTTGGAATGAGACTACTTCTCTGCTTGCTTGAGTGGCTGCCATGTATTCTGCCTTTGTAGTTGATAGTGCCACTACAGATTGTTTCTTACTCATCCAACTGATTGCACTTCCAAATAGGTTAAACACATACCCACTTCTCTGATCCAGATCTCCAGCCTTGTTACAAATGGAAATTCATTTTTATTTTACTCTCTCTCTCTACTGAACATCTGATATTAATAATGAGAAGAATTGATAAGGGGTTTTCACCATCTTTCGGTTTTTTTCTAGGATTGAGCCAATTGTCACATTATCTTATATTGGCTTGTATTTTGCACTTACATTTAATGTTCTTTCATCAATTATTTTCCTATGGTTAATGTGATTGCTAATGGAATAATGGAATTAATAATGAGATTATAATCTAATGAAGTAATTGACCTGAGCAAAGAACATGTTAACTCTAACTTTTAACATGGTATCAGAGCTTAGATGAAGACAAGCTCAAGCTGGAGTAAAGAGACAGAAATCACTAAGAGAAGTTTGTTGACAATTTTCCATGATTCCTGCATAGTCTTGAGCAATTGCATATGGAGAATTTCTGAAGTATGATTCCAATCCTGGTTAGGACACAAGAACAATCAAGTCCATTTCATACCTTGAACAAAATAAATTGAAACAATTATCATTTTATGTTATCTTCTGCAAATCTATTTGGTCTTATGAAAGCATTGATCTAACATGAGAGGTCTTGGTGGCTTGATGCATGAGTTTTATTGTCTTATCTTGTAGAGGGGTATCAGATCCGTTGACAACTCAAATTCTGAACATAAAGGGCACATATGTGGTGAAAATTGCAGGGATTTAAAACAATACCTCTCCGTCTTATTTACGGATTATCCCTACAACCTTGGTCTAATCATTAAGGGTAATTTTGGTGGTGAGAAATATTTGAAACACGTGCAGTTCCTTGATTTAGTTATCACATGGCCTAGTTCTTGTTTTGAAATTCACCTATGGTCATGTTTTATTAAACTTGGACATGATTTATGAGTCACATTAAGGATGTCTATACCAATGTTTTAGAACTAGGTCGATTGTAACCAGATTCGGCCTCGTAGACCGAGCTAGAACCCTTCCTGGGTTGTCTAGGTAGAAAAAAATTCTAATGGACGGTTTGTTACTGAATTGGCCAAGATGGACATCGATTTGGCTGGGTTGGATGAGCCCGTCTTAAACCGTCTGAGGTAGTTTGTGGGGAAAAAATGCGAAAACTCAGACTTCAGACTCAATTTTTAATTTTTACTTTTCTTAATGCCTCTACCCCTCTCCCAAGCCTATAAAAGTGACACAAACCTATAAAAGTGACCCTACCCCCTCACATTTACTCACAACTATCTGATTGCATTTGTGTGAGCATTTGTGAGGAGTTTGTGAAGAGTTGGAGTTGGGTTTTGGAGCAATAGTGAGGAGGAGCTACGGGTTCCCCTTCTAACTATATTTTAGAGTCTGAGCCAAATGATCTTGTCTTGTTTAGGAATAATGACTAGTCCTGTTTTGTTGTAGAGACCATTTAAAGCCTCCTTGGTTATGTGTTTTTGTTCTGATCTCTATATATTACATGAATTGAACAATGCACTCGGTGCCATTTTGATATAATATATATATTCATGAGCATACTTTGGTCATCTGTTGTCTTCTCTCTATATTCTAATGCTTTGAGTTTGGAAACATGAATGAAATTCTTTAAAAATAGGTTTTTTCATATTAAAAAAAAGTGTTTATTGTATTTATTACAACGACTGAGTCATTTAAATCGATAAGGTTGAGTCGATACCAAATTGGAGTTGGATTCAACCCTCGACCAGTTCTAAATCCAGGTTAGAGTCGACCCTTGGCTGGTTCTGAATCTGAGTCAGAGTTTTAAAACTATGTTCTATATTTCAACGACCTTGATCTACTCCTGAGGCATCCTTATATGTGTGACCTCCTATTTGAATGATTTAGTGTTACAATGGCTTGATGTTTGCATCATTTGGGTCTTTTCTCAGTGCCTCATAGGCCAACAAAGGAGGTGAAGACCGTGCATGATCCATAACATAATTGTGATTTGTTTGAACTCCATAAAGGGGTAGAGATATAAGTTGCACTCCCAGATATATTTTTGGACAACCTCTGTAATTGAAGTATTGTTTAAGGCTCGGTTTAAGTATAGGTTCTATTATATAATTTTAGCCTTGCAGTCTTGACTGGCTAGCATTGGTCACTCATAAATCACTCGTTGGTTGGACCTTGTGCTTCAATTCTTGTACAACAAATTGATTCTTGACCTATTATGAAGTAGTCATGACTTGGATCCTTGATCAACGTAAAGGTATCACTCCTACAACAACGTGTTTTCTCTAATACAAACAATTAATGGTGAAAGGTTGTACCTTATCTATAGTGATCTGGGTTTGAAGTGTCTTGTAGATATTTATATTCTTGTTTTGTGCCTGCGAAAAAGAGTTGACCTATCCTAGTACTATGCTTCAGTCTCATTCTTCAGATTGGCTTATCCTATTTTTTTTTTAATATGGAG
This sequence comes from Pinus taeda, assembly GCA_000404065.3. Taxonomy (NCBI): domain Eukaryota; kingdom Viridiplantae; phylum Streptophyta; class Pinopsida; order Pinales; family Pinaceae; genus Pinus; species Pinus taeda. The sequence continues at coordinate 359,501 of APFE031616578.1, forward strand.
AAGGAAGTTTGCGTAGTTACCTATGGTCTAATTACATTAAAATAATTTCAGGCTAGATTTGATCATTATGGAATGATCTAAATTTGAATCTAACATATTATTGTGGCCATAGTACGATCAATGTTTTCGAATTCCTTCCTAAAAAATGATTACATCCCAAAGAAATGATATAACACGTACTCATTACTTGCATGCCTATAGGAAACATTGAATGTGTGCATTACACTAGCTTAGAGTCTGATGTAGTTGTTGAGAAGTTTGGCATTTCAAGCTAGAAGCATCTATGAATGGGTAAGTATCCAATCATCAACATTAATTTAGTCTCCCAATAGATTGGAGGCTGTCAGTTGCAAGACTAAGTCTCATCATTATCTTGAAACAACAGTAGGGTTATATGTATACCTGACAAGCAACAATTTTGAGTGAAAAGATAAAATACAAAACAATAATAAGGATGTCAGCAGTGGTGCCTTCATAATTCCACTATATCATTGTTATAGGCTATTTTCATCGAAGAATAGGCAGAGAAGGTGTGCTTGAATGTTGTTTGTTGAGTACAAAGCACAGTTTGTGATTTATGCATAGACCTTAAGTTAACCTTGTCAAGATAAAGGGAGAAAAACATTCATCAATGGTGGTGACATATCTCTTTGAAGAAACAAGTATAAAACCTATTCTCTTGATTCAAGTATGAGAAGGCAACCAAGACATCTACTTAAGACAATAAAAACTACTAAGACATATTACCTTGCTATCTGATCTGAATTTAAACAGGAACACATCAAATTACAGATATAACCATAAGTATAGAGATGCAACAGAAATAATACTTCATTTCATTACTGTAAAATACTGAAATATGCCTACAAACAAAAATTGAAATAAACTGGCTAGGGTGATGGTAGCTTATCTCTAAGAAGAGATGTGGCAGCTACATGCCTATGAACTATCTTAAAATGAGGCTCGAAGGCCTATTTATTGTTGAGAAACAATGGAAAACCCTAAACATCCAAAAAACTAACCCTAGGAGATGAAGCACCAAACTATGGGCCCCATTTTGGGTAAATTCATACATCAACTTCCCGGGGTCATAACTTTGCATATGATCTCTGTTTGACGTGCACAATACCTCGTTAGAAATATCTATCTGAGGACTACAAATTTGGGAAGAGAAACATCGGTCCATGGACCCATGTTGCTCCCATTTTCCCAAAAAACTTCATTTAGCGCCTCAAAATGGCTTCAGAAGTTCGGGACCCAAAAAATGCTAAAAATAGTAAACTATGCTACAATTAAGGAAATTGAAAAACTGAAAGAAACAATGGTGGGGGTCTAAGTGGAATTGGTGGGTGACCATCAATATCCACTTGGATCATTCCTCCCCCCTTAGGTAGCAATGGTCCCCATTGAGTTGAGTTCCTCCATGGGATGAGGAAACTTCTGCTGAACTTGGTCCCTGGTGAGCCACTTGCCCTGGTGGAGGAGTTGGCCTGCTTTGACAACTCCATGCAGTTAGATATTCTGCTGGCACGTGTGCTTGATCTGTGTTTCGATGATCTGATTACTTGTAGCTTGTTCCATGCAATCTGGATTTAACTCTATGGGTGTGAGTTGTTATGCAATGTCAGATGTGTCTAATAATGGTGGAAAGTATGGTTGAAGGCGGTCCACATTGAACACTGGGTGTAGGCCAAGGAATGGGGGAATGCTGAGCTCAAATGCATTGTCTCCCACAACCTTGGTAATGGTATAAAAACCATATAGGAGTGGTGTGTGTTTCCGATAGGCTTTGTTAAGGTGTTCCCTTTGCAAATGCAACCAGACTTTGTTGCCCACTTGAAACATGAGTGGCACCTGATGTTGATCATGTCGTTACTTGTACTTGGCATTTGATTTCTCCAGATTGTTGTGGACCTGCTGGTGAATATGTTGGATGTGCTCAATGAAGTTGTTTGCCTTATATGTTTCAGACTAGATATGAGCCGAATCTGCCTAAGGAGCTGCCAATGGCATGGCCACATCAATGGGACATAGTGGTTGGAATCCCAAGCCCACCTCAAGAGGGTTGTGTCTAGTCAAGCTATGGAGATCCCGGTTATAACTGTGCTGAACATAGGGGAGGCTCTCATCCCATGTGCGTGGATGCTTTGAGTTGTACATGCACAGAATGTGTATGATCACCCAGTTGACAATGTCTATCTGGCCATCAGTTTGGGGATGGAAGGCTGTGGACTTAGTGAGTTTGGTGTCCAGCATCGACCAGAGACTGGACCTGTTAGCCTTGTTGGCATGTGGCCCAAAATGGGTCCAAACACTCCTAAAGTCTTCAAAATCTTCTTAAGGATCATTCAAAGATCAAAACAATAACATGCTAAGAGCCCTTAAAAGGGCGGAAAAGCACTATTGGGAGGCAAAAACACATAAAAATAGAGAAAAAACAAGTATCGGAGGCATAAACAGTGAAATTCACAGCAGCCGCCAGATCTGGCCGATCAATAGTCCAGATCTGATTGGTGGGTCAAAATTGGTGGAGGTAATCGGTAGATTAGGGGAATACCGTTGGAACTTGCGATAGTGATCAGCGATGCAACGTAGACTGTCGATCAAGCGCGCAAATGGACAACCCTTGTCGCATCATAGGATTGCTATCAGATAACATAATAGAGTGCTCACCATTGGCCCGGGGCATGACCGATATGCGATTGCAATCAATCACATCGGCAGATCACAATCGAGGAAACATTATGGAGCGGGGCCTTTTATACATGTATATGTGCGATGCGATTAACCAGACCCGACAGTTATATACATAGTATTAAATAAAATTTGAAATTCGCCGAAAGGAATTTTCCTATGTTATTGCGTATTTTTGTTATTTAATGAAATACAAAAAGGCAGTGCCGACGTGATAAAACCCGGACCCAAAGGGGTTTGAGAATGAAAATATATAATATTTTAGGACTGCCAAAGCCAATTTTTCATGATTTTTAGCGTTTTTGACATATTTCAAAATACAAAGGGAAGCTTGGGAACAAGGCCGAAGCGACCTGCGATAGAAATTGAGGGCAGGCCCGATAGAGGAATAAATAGTGTTTAAGGACTTTTAAAGTTCGAAATAAATAGATCTTGGTAGGATTTCACAGTGTTGCAGTGTTTTTATTTGAAAAATAAAAAACAGTCATTGTTAGCATTTGAAAGGATTTCAAAAGGCCCACAGACCCATTCCATCACATAACAGAGGCCGGGAGATAGAGACCGGGAGATAGTAGGTAGGAACGGGAAAGGAAACAATGCAACACAACCAAAACCAATATAAGTGATCATGGAGAATCACTGTCACGAGCGAGCTCCTTGACAGTGCAACAAATTACCAGAATGTAGTTACTTTGCTTTTAGAAGAAAAAACCTGTGAGCCCATGCATGCCTTGTCAGGGAATGAAGTCGTTAAAGACAGAGGGGACAGATTAAGACCTCTGAAGCCTAAGAAGGCTCGAGAGCATTGTAAAAGGCCTATAAATATTTGAAATTTCAGAGTAACATAGGTTCAACTTTTGGAGACTGTGGATGCTCTACAACTTTAGCTTCTCATCTTCGTTGCAGCAATATAAGCTTCTTTTGTTGTTACATGTTTAATTCCCCTTTTCTCTTCTATTCTAAGCTTTCACTTGAATAGGTTATTCATGTTTTCTTCTATGTCTAATGCTAAATAACTGTCATCTTATCTCTGCGTTGATCAATTAGATTTGAAAAGCTTCATTTACTTCCTGTAGCTAGCCATTCATATGTGTGCATGTATGTATCTGCTGGTACAGTCAGTGTTCTTCATATATCCATTGAATCTATAAACTATTGAACATTAGTGGTCTAAAGACTTGTAAATTTGAGGGTGTTCATGCATGTCTTGAGTGAAAACAATGTTGAAATAGTCATCTGACTTAATCTAAACCATCATCCATTGCAATAGTTCAGAGAACAATATTGAATATTTATATTTTACCAGGCATCTCCGAGTTACAACCTAGGAGAGCTTCTTAGAGTGATAACATAATTGGTGCTGCTTCCAGGGAGATTAAACTGAAGCTCAGCTTCCTTAGGAGATGACATAGATCCAACTTTGACGATAGATAAAGTCTGGGCACTTTTTTGGTTGTAATCACATATCCGGCGACTCTACTGGAGGAAGAAACTCTTGGTGACTCCACTTCATAGTTTTGGCTCAGTTTGTAAGGCATACTCAGAGAAATCCTCAGAAGTAAGAAGCTGACACAGTACCTGACCCTGAAAAAATCATCAAAGAAAGAAAGGTATTGTAGAAAGGAGCATCATGTTCAGGTAAATCTAAACAATATTCCATATCTCTTCAAGAAAATCCTGTAATTGAACAAATACATGTTGAGAGTATACCATCTAAGACTAGCAGTGAAGAAAAAATCTTAAATATTCATAAAGCTCCTTATTCTTTAGGTTCTCCTTTTGTTTTAAATCCAAAGGAAACCTCGCCTCCTATCCATCATACTCCTTTAGTCTTATTAGTCACTCCTCATCCCTCTATCATTCAGACTTCTAGTACCCTTATAGCCACCATAGCTATGGCAGGTCTACAACCTACCAAAATGGAAAGAATCATAGCTGCTAGGTATGGACCTCTAGTACTATCCACTCCTTTGAATGCCCTACTGTTGAAGCCCCGAAAATCAGGTCGACAACAAGGGGGATACCCACTCGGTCCGGACCTTGGTTGGCAGCTCCTTATCTGTTTGGTATAGCACGTCTGACTAGGGATAATGGGACCAGTTTCCCAATCTGAGGGTGTGTGTGTGTGTAGAGTTGGATGAAGCTGATCTAAGAGTACTTTAAAGCTAATTTAATTCAGATTCTTAAACTAACTCTATGCTATTGTAATCTAAGGAGAAATAACACATCTACTCTACGCTAACCCGGGGTGTATATCTTCCATTATGCGATCTAAAGAGATTTCAAACAATAACTGGTAATAAATATCATTCAGCTATTATAAGAATAGAAATCAATTAAGATAAACCACCTTGCATAAGAAGTTAGGCAAAACAGTTGTGAACATCATATCGCATAATACGTTATTCATATATCAGACATAAATAAATGGCTCCACCATATAGAAGTGCCAAATGGTAACTCATACATTCATGCAATAACATATAAACAACTGAAAACTATATATCACTTTAAGAATATAAGCAGAAATGACCAAGAGATAAAAGTACCATTTATGACTAATCCTACTCATAAACTTCAAGCAAAAACGATTTATCTCTACTTTTTCTAACATCTACTAAGAGTACAAAAGTGCAACATCAGTAGCAGACATCAAATGCAAACATTAATAAATCTCAATCCATCCATTCATCAAAACCTCCTCTGAGGGTGCAGAAGTGCATGTTCCTAGGACAAGTTTTTGACAAATTTCTGGACCCTTCTCTAAATGCATGAGAAGGGTTAAAATACTACTTCCTAATTCTAATAATAGTGTCTTTACAAAATTTAGGATATGTTTTTCAAATGATCGTCCTTTTTCTAATCTAATAAAAAGAAAAAACAAACTTCTAAAAATAAGGCTACTTCTGAACTTGGTCCTTAAAACTGCAACTGTTCATCATGGACTTGAGAAGAGTCGGCTGGCCGACTTCTACACTGAGCTGGGCTGCGAAAACAGAATCTATGAGAGCTGGCACTACTTTTTCGGCTGAGTTTATGATGCATTTCACAATCATCCATTGACTGTGTGGCTTGACCAAGTATGCCCAGTAACACTCCCAATTTAACCTATTCAATGCCTGGATTGCTTTTCCCTTTTCCCGCGCCTTCTGCTTCCATTCTGCCTCCAGTCGTAATTTATTTGGTAGGTACCCCGGGGTGGTCTCTTCGATTAAGTTGGCCCTGTGTAAATTCTCATTTACACTGTCGATAAGAATTTTTTCTTGCATGGCCACTGTCTCCGCTGCTTGTTCCGCCTGCATGATTTGATTGTCCCATTTATTAAAGAGAAATTCTTTATGACTCTCATTTATTCTGGGTGCACTTTTTCTTTTCGCTTCCTCTTCATCCTGCCAAGCTAAGTATTCTGTATCCATAACATATGTGGACAGATAAAAAAGGGGATAGATCTTTCGAGAGAGGGACCTTTTAGACTGGTAATTCACAACAGCCGTGTATAGATTATCAGAAAATATCTTGGCCCAATCCATAATATCGGTGTTTGTGGCAGCGTCTATTAGTGGTAGCCATTCAGACGAAAATTTATTGATGTCCGACATCCAAAATAGTTTACAAAGCATGGCCGCAACAAAACAATACGGAGAGGTGAGGGAACCAGTGTTGTACATACCGTTTTTGTCCTTTTTGAGCGGCTCCTCTTCCCTGGACCAATATTTAGTGGTCTCTGCTAGGTTTGGGTTCTCTGCTGCAAATTTCTTGACAAATTGTGCATTGTAAGTTGTCTGAGGTTCAGGAAGATGATACATAAGCTTTAAGTCTTGCGCGGCGAATGATCCTATGAGCCCATGTCCTTGAACCTTGAATTGTCAGTTGTACAACTCTGCATTGTCAAGTATCCACTTGATCATATCTGTATATGGTAAAATTTTGTGCCTAGCTTCTATCCGGTGAAGAAATGAACATGCTAGCTCCTCTAAGGACGCCTCGGAAGAGCGTTATGAGCCCATAGTAGTATCAACCTTCATTACTCTAGGATTTTCTTTCTCTAGCAGCCTATACATGCTTTCCCATGTCTAAATTCCTGCGTCTCTGTTGCAGGCAGTGTCTGTATACAAAGGCGCCATCTCCTTTGTATTTCCCTTCACCTCGGAGCCTTGAGCTTTATGTTTCTTTCCCATTTTCTCCTGCGTTTGGCTTTGAATCGTCTTAGCTCTTCGTTCCTGCAGATTACGAGTGAAGTGGAAATGGCTGATTAAGAAAGGTATTGGGAGAGTTTTAAATGCAACAGATATATCAAATATGCCACTTTACGTGAAGCAATTCTTTATAAAAGCACACATCTTCATTTCATTTAATAACTGACAACTAATCCATTTACTATCATTAAAAGCGCATGATCTTGAATCAGATTATGGTAAGTGGATTTTCTTTGTATGGCGTTCCCAAAGGATTCGTGATTAAGTGATTCATGATTTGCTTACGTAACATCGAAGATCGTGCCATCGCAAATCGCGCCAATCGAAAATCGAAAGATCGTAGATTGCACCATTGCAGATTGCACCATCGCAACATCATAGGTCGCAACATCGTAGGTCGCAGAAGTTTAATGTTTGCCAAATATTTTTAGTTTATTTCTGTGATATGCGATCTTGCGATTGGTGTTATCGCAGATCGGTAGATCTTGAAATTTTTCCTTATGAGTATTACTTCATTGCGATGCGATGATCTGCTTAACACGAGGTTCTTGCGCATACTGATATTATAGCGGAATGAAGGCATTTCCTATCTTTTTTGCAATGCAGTTTTAAAGACATTTCCCTTATCGTAGACTTAGGTTAAAAATATTCAAAAGACCTTTCTAAGCTTACGATGGTAACCTTATTTTGAAGAAAGGAAAAACTTGCTTTTTTCTTAAAAATTATTAACTAAGGGTCCCCATTCATTTAGTATTTTGGACAACACTTAAATGAACAAAGGGGGGTTGTTGCTGGCCACAACAATTGGTGATTCACTTGGGAGAACCAGTTATCTCTGATCTTTTATTGACGTTTTTCAAACTTCCGAAAACAAAAAAAAAAAAAATCTCAGAAAACTTCAACTTTATTATAGAAAGATAAAACATATTATAGTTCAAACTGTCAATGATATTTTGTTTCAACCGCTTTCTATTTTAATTACTTGTATCCTTAGCCTGTCTTTGTATTTACATCAACCATTACTTGGTCTTGAAATAAAAATTAAAATAAAGTCTTCCCTATATAGCAGTATTTTTAAATATTCTCTTTTCTCGCAGGCAGAGCCTCTGCTGCCAGTAGGCGTCCATAGCCTTGACAGGGTTACCAATTACCCAGTAATGATCCTTTGTCCTACTTAAGGTTATTTACAACTTTTCAGAGAAAAACCCATTTTGACACTTTTTCCTTTTTTTCATTCTCTAAAGAACAATGTCTTGGTTTGGTGGCCAAATAATGACACAGTCATTCACTTGATTTACACTTTTGCTGAACAAACTAGCTCGTGATGAGACCCCTTGTCTTTTGATTGTAACAATCTTGAGTCGTTGCCCTCTTTTGGTGGACAGTATTGGCAAAGTTAGCAAGCTATAATATCTGTGATCATGATAAGCCATCTCGTGATGAGACCTGTTATTCTTTGAGATATAGTGTTTTCTCGGATTGTTTCTCTGAATGCTGCGATTTCCTTCAGCAGCGAGGAAGTCAATTTTTTCCTTAAGAAAGTTCTTGACGACAATAATGGAGCTTCTTTGGAAATGGATGTTTCCACAGGGAACCCTTATTTTGTTATTGAAGCCTTTCATTGTACTGACGTAAAACAATTCTTTCACTAAGATTTCTTTCTTCAAATTTCTTGGAGTTGAAACTAGTATCATATCTAGGTTAAAGTTCTATTGATAATAAAGATCAAGTTTCTAAAAAGATTTGCTATTTATAGAAGCAGAAGTTCAAAATCTTGATAGAGAAAAGGTGACTTTAGTGAATGCCAAATTCTGCTAACCATAGCAAATTTTATTATGGAGAAAAAATATTTAACGAAATGAGAGGTAGACATTCCCTAAGGTTATGTAGAGAATAGGGATAATCTATTCTCTTATTTTGCCTACCAACTATTAAAAGTAAACCTAATAACCTAGCTAAATTACTCCTACTCCTATTCTAACTATATTAAAAAATTTAACTAGGTGAAATGATATTTCCAATGGAGCCATCTTTTCACTTTTATTCCTACACGTATGTAACTTTCCAACATCAGTGTTAAGAACAAAACTTTTCTTGGACTGTTAATGTTGGATGTGGAATAAGATTGTATAACTTCAGTTGGAATTCTGTCTGAAATTTCTTTCTCATGAAAATTTCTTTCCAACTGGATACCTATTGGATCATAAAAATGAGGATGAATTTCTGTTATGGATTGATGATCTTGTAATAGAGGAAGTTCTGAACTTCCTTGAAACAGTTTAGCTTTCCAAAATGGTAGCTCGTCTTTTGAATGTTCTTTGATAAGGTGCTCAACATAGCACAATAATCTATCAAAAGTCTGAAAATTTAAAACACAATACGATTTTGTACAAAATGAGTGCAAGTGAGAAAGAAAGAAAGGATTATCTGTACAAATAATGTTACAGCACAACTGGGATTGGATTGGAATATTTTGTTGTTCACAAGAACTCTCCAGAGTTATGGGATCCAAGCAATGTCGAATTCCGTCTTGTGAATAAAAAGATGAGTTATGATTGTGAACATGCATGGGGGGTTCTTCATGATATGAATCATAGATCGGGATATTGTCTTGGATAGTAAAATCAGGCAAATGATATTTCGCTTTGAAATGAGGATTGAATGATATGATTTCCGAACTAGAATATCTCTCATTATTTGAGTTTTGATGGGTTACTTGAGATAAATCAATAATATCATCGTTGTCAAAGTAACCATCATAAATGATTTTACAGGTTTCCCTAGATTTCTCTTTTTTGTTATATATTTTCAGACAAGGAAGGTCAAGTGATTCTTGTTTGAAAATAATCAAAGGATGTTCTATAGCTATCTATTTATCTTGAAAACCTAATGATGACTCATTTGAAGAATCCTCTATGCTTTTTGAGATATATTTAATATTGAGAGGGGAAAAGTTATCATCACTAAAAACATCAGGATAAAGAGAAAAATGTGATTTTGAAACAATGCATTTGAAAATATTATCATGGAAAAATCTTTGTTCATCAGATTCATCATAGACTTCGGACTTTAGATCATACCTTTTTGTACTGATACTTTTTGAAAGAGAAATAGTTTGCTGTTCTAACCTTGGGCCCTGCATTTGTTGACTTGCAACGATATTATCTGACCTTGTATCAAAGTCATCTCCTGGTTCCAAGGCAGGCTTTCCTCTAGCATTCTCGCTTTTGTCTTCTTGCCTTAGAGCATGGATGACTCCTAGTCTTTGGGGACTTTCTTCATTATGAGCGATTTGTATATTCAAATTGGAATTCTCGTTCATATTAGAAAGAAATGAGACAAAACTTGAACTAGTTTCTGCTTGATCAGACATAGGAGGCAGGGAGTGTTCAGCATAATCTAAAGATTCTTCATCTATGAGTTCACTTTCAAGATCGTACTTTAGACAATTAAGATGAAATCACATATTAAAATGCCTAACAGATTCATCTTGTTTCCGTAGATAATCAATTTCATCATATACCTGGTCATAGTCATAACAATCAAATTTAAAAATGAAAGTCTTGACGAATTGGTCCCAGCTGTGAATTGATGCAACTGGGAGGGTTCTGCACCATTTTCTAGCTTCCGCCATGAATGTAAGAGTAAAAATTCTGCATAAAACGCCTTCATCAATTCTTTCAACATCACAACTTGAAACCGCTTGAATAAATTGAAGAGCATGATTAAAAGCAGAAGAATTATTCTTACATTGAATTTTACCTGAGACAAGAGTCTTACCACTTCAGGTGGAGTGTTGGAAGAGGTAGGAACATGGATGCAACTCCAAATGGGAAGTTTGTGAGTAGCCATCCAGATTCAAATGTTACAATTAAAAATCATTCCAACAGACACTATGTTCAAGCCCTCCTTCTAGCGCCAAATATGTTGAAGCCACGAAAATCGGGTCGACAACAAGGGGGATACCCACCCGATCCAGACCTTGGTTGGCAGCTCCTTATCCGTTTGGTATAGCGGGTCCGACTGGGGATAATGGGACCAGTTTCCCAATCTGAGGGTGTGTGTGTGTGTAGAGTTGGATGAAGCTGATCTAGGAGTACTTTAAAGTAATTTAATTCAGATTCTTAAACTAACTCTATGCTATTGTAATCTAATGAGAAACAACACATCTAATCTATCCTAACCCGGGGTGTATATCTTCTATTATGCGATCTAAATAAATTTCAAACAATAACTGGTAATAAATATGATTCAACTATCATAAGAATAGAAATCAATTAAGATAAACCACTTTGCATAAGAAGTTAGGAAAAACAGTTGTGAACAGTGTATCGCATAATAAGTTATTCATATATCAGACATAAATAAATGACTCCGTTGTATAGAAGTGCCAAGTGGTAACTCATACATTCATGCAATAACATATAAACAACTGAAAACTATAAATCACTTCAAGAATATAAGCAGAAATGGCCAAGAGATAAAAGTACCATTTATGACTAATCCTACTCATAAACTTCAAGCAAAAACGATTTATCTCTACTTGTTCTAACATCTACTAAGAGTACAAAAGTGCAACATCAGTAGCAGACATCAAATGCAAACATTAATAAATCTCGATCCATCCATTCATCAAAACCTCCTCTGAGGGTGCAGAAGTGCATGTTCCGAGGACAAGTTTTTGACAAATCTCTAGACCCTTCTCTAAATGCATGAGAAGGGTTAAATACTACTTCCTAATTCTAATAATAGTGTCTTTACAAAATTTAGGATACGGTTTTCAAATGATCGTCCTTTTTCTAATCTAATAAAAAGAAAAAACAAACTTCTAAAAATAAGGCTGCTTCTGTACTTGGTCCTTAAAACTGCAAGTATTCATCATGGACTTGAGAAGAGTCGGTTGGCCAACTTCTGCGCTGAGCTGGTCTACGAAAACAGAATCTATGAGAGCTGGCATTACTTTCTCGTCTGAGTTTATGACGCATTTCACAATCATTCATTGGCTGTGTGGCTTGACCAAGTATGCCCAGTAACACTCCCAATTTAGCCTGTGCAATGCCTGGATCGCTTTTCCCTTTTCCTGCGCCTTCTGCTTCCATTCTGCTTCCAGTCATGATTTATTTGGTAGGTACCCCGGGGTGGTTTCTGTGATTAATTTGGCCCTGTGTAAATTTTCATTTACACAGTCGATAAGAATGTTTGCCTACATGGCCGCCATCTCCGCTGCTTGTTCCGCCTGCCTGATTTGATCATCCAATTTATTAAAGAGCAATTTTTATGATTCTCGTTTATTCTGGATGCACTTGCTCTTTTTCCTTCCTCTCCGTCCTGCCTCGTCTGTCACTCTGATCATTGTCACTTCGCAAGTCCACCACTTAATTGGTGATTCTATCGCTCAGCTCGCAATAGTGACTCCACTGTGATATCTTACGTCCAAACTCTTCCTGTTGCTGCAGAAGTTGCTCATTTAAGACAATAGATTCTGAAACAAATTCGGCAAGCTTAGGCTCGTCTTTATGCATTTCCTATAAAGTTTGCAACTGCTTTCCCTTTTCATCTAGACTTCTTTGATAGCTTATCTACATCTGTTGAAAATCTTCCTGCAACTTCTCTAACTATTTGGATGCTTCAACACTAGCATTGGCTTGTTGTAACTATCGTTGTAGTAGCTATATTTGATTTTCTTGTTCTTTCAACAGTTGCTGAACTTCTGATGCTTTTTCAATAGTTGCAGAAGCATATGCTCCTGTGATTTGAGACAACTTCGTGAGATTCTCTGTTGGGTTATTGTTGGGGTCTTTCCATAAGATGTCCAAATGTTCAGCATCTTGTGACAGTGTATTTTCTAGTTTGCTTTTCTTCCTTTGTCTCCTTACAACTGCTTTTTGTTGGGGACTATGGAATACATCCAGTGGGGGAATTTCTTTTACATTAAGTAGAAGTTCAAAAGGTGGAGCGTTATGACTGTGCTCCGTTTCTGTGACACTGCTGACTATGGTCGAAACCATTTCTTGCGTTACCTATGTATTGTTCACAGGTGTTCTTGGGGCTTGCCCTTCAAGGTTGATTAGCTTGTTGAAGGTTTCCCATTCTTTGTCTAGCTCTGTTGTGATGAGTGGCACTTTAATGACGGGAGCGGGGACATCTCTTGGCGGGGAGGTGATAACTTGTTGTCGCGACATTGCACTTGACTGAGCTGTATCTTTAGCTGTTTCTTCACTTTTTTCTTAGTTGCTTCCAGAATTTTTAGAACGTTCAGGCACTCCTTGGGTAGTGTCAGATTTGGATATGGAAGTGCTAGAGTTTCCACTGAGGCTGACGCTGGGAGTTGGTTCTCTGGCAGGCAGTCGCAGCTTCTCTAGAGGAACACAGGCTAGTCTTCTTTCCCTATACAACATGAATCTTTGAAGGTCATCTGGAGACAACTTCGACTGAGCTTCCCGAAAAACTTCCTGGAGTGAGCTTCTACCCTGAAACAAATCATCAAACAAAACTTTCTTTCCAACAAATACTTTTATTTTGACGCTCGTTGTGAAATCTTGGGCAACATTATTTAGGTCAAATGGCTGAGCTGCGAATTTAAATAATTGTAGACACATCACATTCTCCACTTCAGCGAAAGCGTGTCCTACATTGAACAAGGAGAAGGTCCCACAAGCTACAAGAAACTGAGGCCATATGGCCTTCTTCTTGTCTTTTAGGTATTTGGTCAGGCCGCCTTCTGAGCAGGTCTGATAGGCAATTTCCCAAGCCAAAATTTTATCGGGTACATATATAGGTAGGACATGTGAAGGTACAGTGCTCCCAAAAACTCTAATATAAGTGAACCATTCTTCCCCAAACCATCTTGCGATGGGGATGATCTCTATTTGTGCCTCGGGTGAGCACCTCGGGGGTTCTTCATCATACATCATTCTATATAGGGGTAAGGTAAGCTTGTGAAAAATCTGATAGAAGTGTGGGGCGAACTGGGAATCCCATAACACTTTATGATAAACATGAATAGGTAACGGGTCCTGGGTAGTCCATTTCCAACCCATAGTGGGGAATTTAGACACATAACAAATAGAATCCATAATATACATAGACAGATAAAAAGGAGGATAGACCCTTTGAGACAAGGATCTTTTAGACTGGTAATTCATCACAACCGTGTATAGATTATCAGAAAATATCTTGGCCCAATCCATAATATCGACGTTTGTGGCAGCGTATATTAGTGGTAGCCATTCAGACGAAAATTTATTGATGTCCGGCATCCCAAATAGTCTACAAAGCATGGCCACAACAAAGCAATATGGGGAGGTAAGGGAACCAGTGCTGTACATACCTTTTTTGTCCTTTTTGAGCGGCTCCTCTTTTCTAGACCAATATTTAGTGGTCTCTGCCAGGTTTGGGTTCTCTGCTGCAAATTTCTTGACAAATTGTGCATTGTAAGTCGTTTGCGGTTCAGGAAGATGATACATAAGCTTTAATTCTTGCGCGGCGAATGAACCTATGAGCCCATGTCCTTGAACCTTGAATTGTCTGTTGCGCAACTCTGCATTGTCATGTATCCACTTGATCATATCTATATATAGTAAAATTTTGGGTCTAGCTACTATTCGGTGAAGAAATGAACATGCTAGCTCCTCCAAAGACGCCTCGGAAGAGCGTTGTGAGCCCACAGTAGTATCAACTTTCATTACTCTAGGATTTTCTTCCTCCAACAGCCTATACATGCTTTCCCACGTCGACATTCCTGCGTCTCTGTTGCAGGCAGTGTCTGTATAAAAAGGCACCATCTCCTTCGTATTTTCCTTCACCTCGGAGCCTTGAGCTTTATGTTTCTTTCCCATTTGCTCCTGCATTTGGCTTTGAATCGTCTTAGCTCTTCGCTCTTGCAGATTACGAGTGAAGTGGACATGACTGATTAAGAAAGGTGATGGGAGAGTTTTAATTGCAACAGATATATCAAATATTCCACTTTACATGGAGTAATTCTTTACAAAAGCACGCGTCTTTATTTCATTAATAACTGACAACTAATCCACTTACTATCATTAAAAGCGCATGATCTTGAGTCAGATTATGGTAAGTGGCTTTTCTTTGAATGGCGTGCCCGAAGGATTAGTGATTAAGTGAGTCATAATTTTCTTACGTACCATCGAAGATCGTGCCATCGCAAATCGCGCCAATCGCAAATCGCAAGATCGCAGATTGCACCATCGCAGCGATCGCAACATCGCAGTTCGCAGAAGTTTAATGTTTGCCAAATATTGCCAGTTTATTCCTGCAATATGCGATATTGCGATTGGTGTTATCGCAGATCGGTAGATCTTGAAGTTTTTCCTTATGAGCATTACTTCATTGCGACGCGATGTTATGCTTAACACGAGGGTCTTGCGCATACTGATATTATAGGGGAATGAAGGCATTACCTATCTTTTTTGCAACGCAGTTTTAAAGATATTTCCCTCATCGTAGACTTAGATTAAAAATATTCAAAATACCTTTCTAAGCTTACGATGGTAACCTTATTTTGAAGAAAGGAAAAACTTGCTTTTTCTTTTTTAAATTTAACTAAGGGTCCCCCATTCATTTAGTATTTTGGACAAGACTTAAATGAACAAGGGGGGGTTGTTGCTTGCCACAACACATTCGCAACTGAATAGGAGACCATTGTAGTGTGAGATTCCCCATGCATTCCAATGTTGGTTTCAGTAGTACATTTACATCCGACCCAAGATCCAGGATTACCTAATCCATTTCATACTTGTCAATTTGTGCAACCAACCTCGTTTCCCTTCCTGTGTGCAATGCACGCTTTCCAAGTTTCTGGAGCACACACAGTTCTCCTGACCCCGCACACCTAGTGATAAGTTCTTGTAGTCCTTTTACTGCCTGGC
The DNA here is from genome assembly GCA_000404065.3 of Pinus taeda. Classification (NCBI taxonomy): domain Eukaryota; kingdom Viridiplantae; phylum Streptophyta; class Pinopsida; order Pinales; family Pinaceae; genus Pinus; species Pinus taeda. The sequence goes on from APFE031616578.1 coordinate 375,279, forward strand.
TATCACGTAGCAGTTTCATGCATGTATCCTTATAGGTAGTGAGCATTGAAGGATCCATCCCTAGTTCTATTTGATCCTTACTACCTGAAGTGGAGGCCTTCGTGAAGCTTTTCTTAGCTTCCATGAATGTATCCTTCGCGTGTTCTAAATCAAATTCAGGTTCCTTGCTAGGAGCCTTGTGAACCCATGCAATTTCTTCTAACTGCTTACCTTTATCATCACTAGTGGTTATACCACTCTTGAGCATCATGTTTACGTTTGGGTCTTCTTCGCGTGGCTCAAACCTCATCATCTATAAATTCTGAGTCGGAGGGGGCTGAAGTACCCCTTTTTCACACAATCTCACTATTAAGGTAGGGTAGTCTTCTACCTCATGATCAAATTGAGTATAGTACAAACATGATGTCCTTGTCGGGAATCAAAGGCATAGTGCCCTGGCCCCCTGTAATTGTAATAAATTAGTTGTTTGCAACTCCTTCCTAGTCCCATTCCACCTTGACCTCATCCACGCCCCTGAAATCTAGTGTGTGTCATTCCTCTATTTGGGTCGAGGGATCGCATTTCAGTCTGCACCCTGTAGGCAGGAGTCTGATCCATCATTAGTTCATAACTTTTGCAGGTGTGCTCATCATGGCCTACCGACTTACAGAAGTTACAAAACAATTGTTGGGATGTCTGTGTATACTTCTGTAATAGATGACAATTATCTGTAGTGTGTTTTCCTCCTATCTGATAGATCACGCACCATAGTGTAGGAACTGTGCTTGGTCCTTCTTGTGCCTCGAGCCTTAATGGCATCAACCCTCCTCCCGCTAAGTAATTCGTGAACACTAGATAATGGTCCATATCATGCCCCTGGCCTTTGCATTTTATGCATCATAACTCCTCGCACGCCTCTGGCTGTGGTGTCTTATCCTGTTTCAAAATTTGCATCCCCAGACATAGATTTTTTAGTTGCATGTGGATTTGTTGGACTCCCATACCAGGTTCTTGTATAGGGGCCTCATGTAATATCATTTCCATCTCCAAATTTTCGGCCTGGGTGGAAATTTTTTGCTGTAACAGTGTCGTCCTTAAGTGCGGTGTTAGTGACGCTACAAACCATGCATGGTGTTGTCCATCCATCAAAGTCATGTTGGCTTATTGAACCATACCCTTTAGCCTTTGGTCTAGATCCCAGGGGGTCTCACTTGGGAGCATTGTGATCTCCTTAAACCCGATAATTGATTGATTGATTGCGTCTCCAACTTTGGTCTACTAAATTCCTTGTTCAGTGTTGTCCAAATTTCTATGATTCTTGTGTTTGGATGGTCATTAGAATGCTTGATGTACCATGTTAATGCATGATCCTACAACATTCTTACCAGTGTAGCCTTATTAATATTGTCATCCACTACTCCTTGTGCTTCCTTTACCACCCTTACCACGAACCATAATTGATCCGGATCTTCATTCCGTACTCCTCTGAATACCTGTAGTTTAATTGTACTTGACATACTATACTGTGATGGTGGCGGAGATGAGGTAGGTGGAGATGGAGGTGCAGAGGGTGAGACGGGTGGCAATGCAAGTGGAGTTGGTAAGCATGAAAGCCGCTGCCTCATCAGACTAACCACGCTTCTCGAAGAAACCTTCACGAGCTCTTCCTCGCTTTCCCATGAGGGTGAAATTAAGGGAATAGCTTCTAATTCTTCACTACCCTCGCTTCTGTAACTCTTCCTACTTCTTGTAGTCCCAAACATTAATTTATTCACATAACCCGCTTTTCACACAATAGCATTGTAGAGCTATAACAAGGGCCTTTTTCACCTCTAGTTATCTCACATTACAAGTCAATCCGGGAACGTTTTTGTTATTGCAAAGGGTATCTCAATTTGAGGCGATTTGTCAGAGTAATGCTTCGTAGTATAGATCTAAGAAATACAAGAGTAAATGGATGCTAAGCTATGCTAAATTACTTCTGCATAAAGAATTCACACTTGGCAACTTTGTCAATCAAGGGTACGGAAGCAGTAACTCATCCCTTTAGAAACTGATAAAGGAAAAGAAACTAGAGTATGGATCATGGATCTGGGAGCATAACAGCGTCTGCTGTGTCTCACGACAGCCTTGATCCTCCTCCCACACAATATCAAGGAACGCAAGTAAAAAGTAACAACAAGAAAGCAAAATGGAACAACAATTCAAAAATGGAACGGCAACTCTTAAATGGAACAGCAGTAAAAAGGAACAGCAGTAAAGAAACTAAATCTCGCGAGTTCAACACTCTCAATTCTTAGCACCAACTTACATACAAGTAAAGGCAATCTTTTGTACAAGTAGACAGTTAACCAAATGGAACAGCAAATCACCATAAACAGGAAACGTCAATCATATATAAACATAATCTGAAACAATTACCAATATTCCATTACTTCAACCATATGCAGCCGAAACATTCCACCTATAAAGTCTGTAACGAAAGTGAACAACTTGTTATGTGATCAATTCTGGAAATATGCTGCAAACTCGTTACAAAAATTTACAAAAGGAAAACTACTGATAACCAAGTATGAAACAGTATGTACGTATATCAAATTATAGAGAACAGTAAACAAACCATACAAAGCCAAACTATAATCATATAATCAGCCAGTGTCCGTTGGAGCCGGGCCCTTAGCTCTCAATGGCACTGCCATAACTTACTTCAGATGCAGGAGGAAATTAACACTGAATGTATTATATTAAAGCATCAACAATAATACAGCAAAACTAAGTCTCAAAGAGACTCGATAGTCTGAGTATGACCAATAGTGCAGTTTATAAAACAGAAAGTAAAAATACACAATATTCCAGACGTCCCCTAAGTCTTTGATGCCGCCCCATCTTATACAAGTAATGGCGAAGTTAACTAAACGACAGAATAATTGAACGTAACGATCCCTCAGGATCAAAGATCCTGAGGGATCTGTTAAACATCTAACTCCTTTCTTTTTTCTTCCTTGTCTTCCGAACTAACAGTCCTTGATCTCATCCTAGAATGATCTGCCTTAATTCACTTGCCCTAGTCTGGACTTTATTCGGAATTAGGGGGACAGCCGTTATCTGCTCATGGGACTCTTGTTTAGCACCGTGCCTTTTTACTTTTGTCCTTACCTGCATGAAAGAAGATACTTTCAGTAATTGGATCATTCATATTCATTCTCACTGCATTCCCCCTATTGTATAATAAAGAAAAGGTTACACCTATTGCTTGGAACACTACTAAGTTATTCATTAAAACATACCTTTCCAATGCTCTACACACCCCCCAACTTACTCTGTTTCATGGCCTCATGAAAACATTATAATTAACATGGAGAGTTGTAAGAGAATAGGCGGGAGAGGGCACTTCGTGAGGAGGTCTGCAACCATGGTGAGCAACCAAATTATCAAAGAATGGGTTCAATTGATCTGCAGGCATATCGTACAAGGCCTGGTACCCAGGTGCAGGGTGCCAAATAATTGGGCTACGAAACCGGTATCCTAACCAAGACGGCCCAGCACGCAGGATGTGCTGGCCGTA
>APFE031616580.1:6539-23614 GCA_000404065.3 Pinus taeda
AACTTATAACACCTTACTGTGCCTCTTTTCTCGAGAATCCTACCTTCCTTCCAATCACAGTCAACATTCCCTTGAAGTCAGAAAGCTAGCCTAAAATCATCAACTAAGGTTGAATCCAGATCAACTGAGGTTGAATCTAAAGGAGAGAGCCCTCTCCGATTGTAGGTGGGCTAGAACCTACAATCAAAAGATTGGTTTGTGGTTACCTCGGCCGTATCCCTAAATAGGAGCTAGGGACAACCTGAGCGATAACAGAAGTATAAGAATTTTGCTAGAACTTTATTTTCTAATTTTTGTAAGTTAATTGGCCACAACATTCATCATCACAGGTCTTTGGAGCTTATGCGCAATCACACCATGGACACTTATAGGGTGAAAGAGGGTTAAGATAGTATAGTGAAAAACTATAATCAAATTGATAGAGGAAAGGGTGCAATGGATAGAGGACCTAGAGAATTTTCCAAACTTGGATGAGGAGGAGGAGGCTTAGAATGTGGAAGAGGGCCATCTTCCTATTATAAGTGTGGCCAACCTGGACATCTTGCTATAGAACATCCTAATCTATGTTTGGCCTGTACGCATTATCGAGCATTAGATCATGTGACAAAGGACTGTTGGTATCTACTTATAAAGATCCAAAAGAAGAAAGGGAAAAACCTGCAGAAAGTGACAACAAAACTACGTAATGAGCAATCACAATGTTATAAACCTACAAATATATTAAATTGTCTGAAAAAATAAATCCAATAACAATATGGTAATAACACATAAATGCTTCTCTTTATTAATATAAAACCTTTGAGGTAGGGTAACACCATACAACTACTCCTTAAGGAAGGATAACACTACACAAGCCATATGTTTTTCAATACAAAACAATAATTGACATGCCTTCCCTTCCTATCTTTAACTATATATTCTTCTAAGATCTAAAACTCTAACACCTAACTATTTATGGTCCAATCCACAATGCAAGTTAACCACTTTATTTATTAACTATGGCCCATTTATTCATCATCCTTAGCTAAACTAACTAATTGTGTGTTATAGCCCTATTTACCACTCCAATATAGTAAGAGAGTCCCATGTTCAACTTACCTTAGTTGTTGGCTAGAATGCAACCCCTATCACCTTTTCTTTTACTTATGTGGGATTTATTCCATTTTAAAAGTGTGGAATTATATAATTGAGTTATTTCTCATAATTAATTTTTCAAAATTTTATAATTATAATATAATTATAATTTCATAATTGAGACAACTAAGAAAAGCTCATAATTGTGAAAAAGGTTTATAGAGTTTGTCTTTCCCAAGAGAACAACTTGACCCACTTGTGTATGAGTTAGCTAGGGGTTTATTATTTTATAAGTTTCCTAACTTCTCAAGCCCCTATGTGTCAAATACATTCTCCCAGGGGATAGAATGAACCTATATAATCTCACCAAAAGGAAAGGCGATTAGATCTAGTATCTATATTATAGTGTTGGAATTCTACTACATTGGGAGAAGGAAGCCAAGTTGAAAATTGGAGGGGATTCCTCTCTTGTTTGGAGGTATACACCTTATGTATTATCATTTTGGATTAATAGACATATGTTCCTTTCCTATATCCATGTTTTGAATATATTTTATGCTTGCATATGTTGGTTTTAAGCTAACATACCCTCTTTGGAAAGGCCATTATTTTCTTATATGGGGGTGTTGTGTGTAGGGTCTTGTTTTATCACAAGTGGAACGAGATCTTCAAGTCTAGGTGGGCTTCCTATGCATCAAACCCAAGAGACTCCACCGACCTAGGAGGATACTAGGTTTCATCTTTTGATCTTCATCTTATCATGTACAAGCATTTAATGTATTTGTTTGTGTAGGAAAGGATTGGGGTTTGACTCTTTGATTGTTATCACGATCACACACTCACATATGGCTATATCATCCTCTAATCTATTGGGTTGAAAGTATCTTTCTAGCTCGTGTCAAATTTTCCTGTAACATATCTGGCGACTTCGCTGGGGAGTCAACCCTAGGTCAATTAGATCTTCTCTTCTTCTTTGCATGTTTGGTTTCTTATTTATTCCATTGAGTTCTATGTGGTTCTATGGATTCATTTAGATCCCCATTGGTTTTATTTTCTTCATATCTGAGCAAATCTTAGATCTAAAACTTTGTTTTTGTTTTTTATACGAGAGAATAACATATCATGGGTTGAAAATTGAATTATAGACTTTTTGTACATAAAATAATTGAATTAATCATATATATAAATTCCTCTTGGAATTTCTCCCAAAATCATTTTTTTATTGAAAATGATCTTCAAATGAGGAATTTATCATTGTTTGAAGATAATCTAGTCATATTTCCTCCATAGTTGTTGGCACAGAAGGAATTACAAAGCAACTCTGCCACAGAATGTTGGGTTGACCAATACAAATCAGTAGTGACTGTGATTCTGTAACTTTTAATTATTTTTACCAAAACACTAATAACAACACAGTAAAAACACTATGAAGAAGAAAAATAAACCATGGACATAAGAGGACACAATATTTCTAGTGGAAACCCTCTTTAGGGAAAAAAACCACCTATTCTTGATGCTACTCAAAAATATTCAATTAAGTGTTGGACAAATTTTACATGGAAGAGCTAGCACCCACTAGTTGGAAGACTCAACTACTATGACAATTTGCTAGCAACACTAGATAGAAAGACTCTTCTCTCATGACTCTACATACACCCATTCACTAGAAGCCACCACGACCAACGAGCCTCACCCAACACTACTGGATTCTGGAGAACTCTACTTCCTATTCTGATTTGCTAGCTAGAAGGCCCCCACCTTCTCTACACATTCTCTACTATGAAGCCTCAATGCCTTCAACACCTCCATGTGAACCACGTTTCATGCATTTTCAAACTTGGCTCTCAAACCTTGTTCCGAATTTATAAAGGAATGAAATATATATATATATATATAAACAGAAACACAGAGATACAACGAAAACATAACTTCAATTCATTAGTAACAAAGTGTTAAAGATTATTTACATGTAGAATGGAAATAAACTAGCTCAAGTGATGATAGATTATCTCTAAGAAGGGATGTGGTGGTTACATGCCTTTTGAATTGTGTTACAATGTGGCTTGAAGGACTATTTATTATTGAGAAATAATGGAAAACCCTAAACATCCAAAAACCTAACCCTAAGGGATGAAGCGCCAAAAGTCTGTGGGCCACATTGGAATAAATTGGTACATCAACTACCTAGGGTCGTAGCTTTGCCATACGATATCCATTTGACTCATAGGATACCTCGTTAGAAATATCTATGTGAGGTCTAAAACTTTCGAATGCAACACATTGGGTTTTCTCGTTTTCCAAAAAAAAAACGTCGTTTAGGGTGTCAAAATGGCTTTGGAAGTTCAGGACCCAAAAAACTGCCAAAAATAGTAAATTATGCTACGATTAAGGAAATTGAAAGAAACAATGGCGATGGTCTAAGTGGAATAGGTGGGTGGCCACGAATATGCACCTATATCAAACCTTCTTGACATGAGCAACCTGTCATCCACTTTGATCAAAAATAAGAAAAATGATAAAAGCACCCAACTCAACACAACTACAGATATACAATATGCTAAATATAACATTGTAGCACACTCACACACACACACACCATCAATTAATCAACCCACTCAATGCTCAACACACAAGTATATTCCAAATTATCCTCAATAATCTCCAAACCAATACCATGGGAAAATACCATGGTTATGCCAATACCCAGGACACCTATACCATGGTAATCTCTAAGCTAATACCACAAGAAAATACCATGGTTATGTCAATACCCAGGACACTTATAGCATGGTCCTCTTTAGACCAATACCACAGACAAATGCTATGGTTATGTCAATACCTAGAACACTTGTACCATGGTAATTTCCAAACCAATACCAAGAGAAAACACCAAAGTATTGTTGTACCCATGCTCAAAACCAAGGTAATGTCCTACTCATAATTGAGCCTGCAACTGCACGCACAAAACATGGAAAACTCGGCTGCAACTGCACCCATAAGACTGCATCAGTGTCATTAAGCGCCTACAACCACACACATAAGATTGAATCTGTGCGGTTGAGGAAGAATATAGTGGGAAACAAAAACTTCTCAGCCTATACCTCTTCCAACCTTCTCCACAACTCTTCCAACACCTGCACAATTGTTAAACAAGCATATTCATAAACTCATATTCCATATAAACCATACATAACATCTAAATATAAGCCAAAATTTCTACCTACAACACAAACATCTTCCATAGATCCATCTACACCAAACACCATCTAGTGTCTGCACTAACACCTGCAACCAATCATGTAAACAAGAAAACACTTGTACCAAGCCAAGAATATGCATCCACATATAGTTAGATACTCTAGAACCATCTATCACACACATACACTCAAGCCACCTGCAACACAATCATCTACAATACATGCCCAGGTTGACATCAATGCCAACCATTAGTCACTATAACACAACATCAATGCCAACAATATGCCCCTTTGGCATTGATGGAAACCCCAATTAAACCATCCAACTGACACTGACCTCTTAAAATGATCTCCTCATGCACTCCCCCTTTGACATCAATGGCAAGGGGAAAAGATCACCAAACACTATATTGCAAACAAAACAACTCCCCCTGAAGACTAGCTGGATCTTATCATAATGCAGCAACAAACATCATACTCTCTCACTCCTCATCTTAGGATGACAACAACATTAAAAACACAAGTATGTCTCTCCTAATGCAGTAGCAGCACATTTAATCAACAGCTCTGATAACACATATCCAACCAGCACATTATAAGCAGCAACAACAAATAGATATATCATAGCTGTTAGTGCCTAGATTTACCTGAGGCTGAAAAGGTAAGATCCAGGGCCAACATCAAACCACGCTCAGCCTGGTAGCTAGCCCTACCAGGTCAGCAGAGGGCTCTCTTCGAGTCAACCTCAGTGGATTATGGTCACTAAAGGCTTGAGATGACTGATTTGATTACTGATCTTAGGCTAGGTATAGATGTAAAGGAGTTTGATTGAATAAAATGTTGTGCTTTGTGGGCTCTAATGGAAAAGCAAATTTTGGGTGCAGGGAATGAGGCTCAGTCTTGCAGAGGGCTCAATGGGGCAAGGTAGGAAACTGTATTTGGCACTCTAAATCAAATGAAATGGATGGTTTAGATAGAGGAGGAGTTGAATAGGGCAAGAGAAGCCATGGATCCTCTCCAAACAGTTGAAAACTTCAAGAAACTAAAGCAAACTTCAAGTAGAGCACTGTAATTTCAATGTATTCTACTTACACTCTTGTTTGATTTAGCTAAGAAGAAATAAGAAAGAAATGATATACATAACACATGAATAAATTCAAAAAGACATAAGAAATCATTGTACCAGAACAAATTCCACAGGGATCCCAAAGAGTACTGCAAACCCTGGTCTGAATTCCTTAGCCAAAATGCTGATATGAGTGTACAATGAAGCTCCTTACTTTCTCAAGAGTCCAACCATGCTAATGACTGAAAAACCACATAATATAGACAAACCATAGCTCATCCTTTCCTCTAAGGGTCGAGCTCACATGTTTAGGAGCTGATCCAACTGATTCTAAACTAGGAACTAGAAATCAGGCAATGAAATAGCATGCCTCTAGAAACAAGGGAACTGATTCATTCAGTTTCAAAAAACTTTTTAACTGATGAATCTACCTAACCAAGTGAAAATTTGACACATTTACATCATAATCCATCAATGTACATTAGATTACATCACAATTTGACATTAAGAAAGTGAAAAAGTCAAACTGGCCAAAACTGGGCGAAAAACAGAGCAATACTTGGTCAAACTGGCAATTTTTCCTCTAGTATGCGCCGCGCCAAATTATCTATGCATAGCACCTGTTTGGACCCACTTTTGGAGGCCTTCCCGGTGTCTAAATTAGCTCCAACTATACTTTTTGGAAAGGTCTACCTGTCTACTTTCCAACCCAAGTGGAATTTTTTAATTTGGCCTCCATTTTCTCCTCCAAAACTCATTTCTCCCAACACTGCTTCCTGTGTGTCAAAATAGGGGCAATAAGGTCATTTTTTAGTCTTTTTGACCTTTTTGAGGGCTCAAAACCTACTCAAATTTCTTGGCCATAAGTAGGAAAACACATTTTTTCATGCCAAATCCAAAAATGCTGAGTTTTTGTGATTTGGAGCCTCCTAGCAAAAGCGAGCGCCATGTGGCGCGGTGCATAGAGCATAAATTTATGTGTTTTGTGCCAAAATTTTCCAAAATGCAAAAAGTGCCCCAATTTTTTTGAAATTTGGGCTAAGTCTTCTCCATCAAACATTGTGCTAGGCCAAGGAAGCCTCAGCCAATACCTGAAGTCGATCATGCTCATTTTGCCTCTTTGAAGCCTTCTTCAACTTTGCCTTTAAACTCCTTATTCGCGCCTTGCGAACCTTGTTCCTCACCATGTAGTGAAAAGCCATGTGTCTCAACAAATTTTTCTCCTTGTTGGCCTTCTCCAACAATCTCTCTAAGTGGATGTTGACTCTCTCGAGCCAAAACTCCCGATCCGCATTTACCTCTTGCTCAAGTGAAGTGAGCTCCACCCTCCTCCTTTAGGGCAGCTTTGGCGATTTTTCTTTATGTTTTTGCCACCTCTATGAGGCCTCCTGGGTGCATGTACTTCTGTTGGCGAATCATTATGGGTCTCCTCCTCATACTCATATGAAGAATTAGATGCCATCACTGCTAGTGAATAAACTATCTTGGAGTTGCCTTAAGCAGAAATAAGTGAGTTGTGATATGTTTGACTTTTGCCACCAAGGGAAAACAATGATATAGGGGACTGTAGGAGGGAGAAAACCAGTGAGGGATTTGATGGATTGCTGGGATAGGTTTTAGTTAGGGAGATAGGGAATTAGGGAATGATTTAGGTGTTTTTTATATGGACTAGGGTTTGGGATTTTGAGAAATAGGAATTGGGGTATGGGATTAGTGAATTTAGGGGGTATGATTTTGGGGAATAGGGAAAACAAGGGAAATATGGAATGAGGAAGTGATGAAGTGAGGGGATATTTGGAGGAAAACAGTCAATATAAAGCCCTAGCAACAATATTCTTTTCAAATTTTGAAGAGATAGGGTTTTCTTTCCTTTGAAAACTCAACATGCCACAAGCACCATCAAACAAACACCAACATGGGATAAAAAACTATGATAGAAGCTTCAACCTACTTGCATCAAGACAAATCCATGCGTTTTGGGCAATTTGATGAAGTTTTTTAGAAAATTGGGCTTGGCAGCTCTATGCGCCGTGCCTCAAGCCCAACGCACCGTGCCTTCTCTATGCGTCGTGCCCGTGTAAATTTACACTGCAGAGCATTGCCCAATGCACAGCGCCTGTTATGTGCGCCGCATCACTTGTCCAATGCGTCGCGCTTTTTCCAGAAGACTTTTGGAGGCCCTCCCGGTGTCCAAATTAGGCGTAGTATAGCTTGTTGTAAAGGTATTTGAGTCAAATTTCCACCCCAATAGGAATTTTTCAATTTGGATTTCATTTTCCCTATCAAAAATTAAATCTCCCAAGACTGGTCAAAATGTGCCAAATGAGGCTACCTAAAGGCAGAGTGCTATTGCAGTCAACTTTTGAAGGTCTTCCTAAACTACACATTGAGCTCATGATAGCTCATTGGAAAGATATTTGTGTCTAGTTATCATTTGACTCATCAAGCAAGTCATTTGGCCAACCAAGCTAGGAGAAAACTTGATTTTCCGAAGATCACTATTGAGGTGCATCAATTCTCCCGAGGAAACTATATTTTTGAAGGAGGTTTTTCTGCCTTGGCTTATTGTGGACAAAAACCTCTCTCATTTTTCCCAAATTCATCTTTTATTGCTCAGAAACATCATTTGAGTAAAACCTATCCCAATGTGTGGATTCTAAATGAAGGGGATAGGGGGCTTCTAAATTCTTGAGGAAATTTTGAGAAGTAGGAATGGATGTTAGGAAATAGGGGAAAGTGTAATTTCAAAGATTGAGTGAAGGGAAGGTGTTCAAAAAGGAAAAACACAGGCCTAGCCTAGAAAATTGTCAAGTTGTAGCAAGAAACTAGGTTTTGTGCAAAAATGAGGAATTTGGGAGATCTTAGTGATGGAAAGTGTTTAATAAGGTACATTTAGGATAAGGGAAGGCGTATGGACATCAGGATACAAGTTTTTCTAATGATTTGACCATCCAAGAGAAATTACCTTCAAAACCCTAGGAGAGGGAAATGAACCTTACCTAGGTGCAATCGAAGCATGAACAAGGTGTAAAATGACCCAGTGGAACTTGACATGATGATGACAACCCTCTGAATGATGGTACACCCAGCTAAATGGTGACATGGACCGACATTTGGACAACTTTGAAAGGAGTAAAAGCAAACCCTAGACCTAATACCTAGTGACCAAATTTTACTTGAAGACTCACTGAAATGACAAAATTTGACCTTTACACCTTAAAATCACTTTGTAAGAGAATGTTTGATCACTGGAGGAAGGCTACAAAGACTGACACTAACATTGGCTCCAATGGGGATGGTAGCTCCTTTGAGGTGCCAAGAACTACATATATTTGGAAAGCAGACAATGCCTTCATCCATTGGGCAATGGAGTCAAAAACTCAAGTTGAAATGCATGACTTGACGACACAAATTGACTCTCATTCAACTAAAAACTGACTTGATACTTAAACACAACTGACAAACTGGAAAATATGCTCAATATGAAGCTTATTCAATGCAACCCACTCTAGTTGTTCCATTCTTCACCTGATCAAGTGAAATGAAACAACCAATGCAACCAAGTAAGTATTCTGGCTCCTATTTGAATTCTCCACAAGTGCTCACTTATGAACAACAAGAGAGAACTACTGAAAGGCAACTCCCATGAAAACTTAGAAACAGATCGGTTGAATACTATGGATTCTCTATCCACCTCCAAAAACACTACATAAGGATCTTGAAGTGCATGCACACTGGGACTTAGCTCATCCAATGGATTACTTCTCTTCTCCTCGTACCATGAATGCAAACTTTGATCTGAGCTTTGTGACGAGACTCCTACTAAAAATGACAAAGAGACCAACTGCTGGATCAAATTTATATCAGCACATGTTTCAAGCTCACATGTAGTCAATGGAGAAGGACTTGGACTACAGACATCATCCAATACATCATCTATTGGATCATGAAAAACATGAAAAGATTGTTGCAACCCATTTTCTATTGGTTCCGATGAGATTCCATGATTTCCTACAGGATGCTCATTTGAAGATATATTATGCAATTTACGCTTCAAAAACTGAAATGATTCAAAACAAAATGGTGCAGAATCATCTTGTATCATTTGATCATATGTGCCAGCTTCCAAGTATTCATCTGCAACTTGAAAATCAATGGCATTCAGTGGCTGCAAATCTGGATATGAGAAGTCTTGAACAAGGTTTTCATTGCCCTCAAGATGGTCCAAATCAAAACTTGTCGACAGTTGATTTGTGATTGCATGAATGTTGTCTCTAATGAACTGAAACGAAGCAAAACAAAAAGGCAAAGATCCTTCACTTACTTCAAAATTTGTTGCACTTTCCTCGTCACTGTCATAGCTTATATGCATCAGCTGATCACTATATTCAAGGTGCTGAAAATGAACTTCCTCCTTGCACAAACTAGCTGTTGATTTGTCTGCAAGATTAGCTTCTGTTTGGAGAACATAATCATCATCATACTGATCAAACTGAGGAAAATCATCAGTATAAACACATCATCAAGCATACATGTCATATCAACATATCTCTCTTCTCCAAGATGATCTATAAAATAATCATTATCAAATCTATGACAACTGGGACAAGAAAGAAGATGTTTTGGATCAGCAACTTGTTCTTCTTCAATCAACGAGCCATGGGCTTGAACATTATACTCATTCCTTGTGGTGATCCTTTGCATCATCTCTTCCACTGCACTTGCCAAAATGTCAAGCTTTACCTCTAAATATGTCGATTCCTCTAGATCTATGTTTTTCATCTCTTCTTCCTTCAAATTTGCCTTTCGGATCAGCAAATGAGCCTCTACATCTATTGCACTATTCTGCATCTCTTCAAGTGTTGCAAGGTTCCTTTCTCTCAGTTGAAACTCCATTTCCAGATCAAAGGCACCTAGGTAGTGCAAGAGAACGGATCCAGGAGGAGGTCTTATATTAACAGGCATCAAATAATAAACTTGGTTAAATCTGGCAGAAAATTGTTGTACTGTCTCCCCTGGCAATCTTTTCAGCTAGTTATACTCTTCTATAATCAAGAAAGGGTTTTGTCTTACCACCCACCTGTCGAGGAAAACTTTGATGAACTGTTGTAAATCTGAGATGCTCGCATCAGGCAGGGTTTTGAACCAACTCTTGACTTTTCCTTGCAAAGAAAGAGCAAAAAGCCTTATACTGACATCTTCTTCATCAACTTCAAAAAGGTCAAGGAAAGACTCAAAATTCAATACATGTCTCTCAGTAATGATGTTGTCGCGTTCACCATAAAATCTTGGTAGATATAAATCATGATTTTTAGGGAAAGCATGGGATATAGGAGGTAAGATCAGAGGCTTGTATCGATCTAGAATTTTACAAGGTATAGGGGTATGTACAGAAGCTGTAGAATTACTCTTGGTCTCTTGAGGCACATCATTTTGAAGACGGTCATCACAAGATTCAGAAAAAGGGTCTTGATCAAGCTCAAAGGCATACAATTCCTTGGTATTCACAAACTTCAAAGGGAAGGAATCAAATGCAGGCCGAGGATCTTTTATCAAATACAATATACTTTGCAAAGCCTTCTTGACATTCTCGGGAAAGAGAAGAAATAATTTATAACAAAGAAAAAAATTTCTTGGATGAAATTCCAACTTGAATACTTGATCTATCCATATTGTCCTTTCATGTTTTTGCTGGTCAGGTTCATCCTCCAATGGAGTCCTTGGATCTGATCTCGAAAATGATTTGGAATCGCCAGGTGAATGATTTCATCCTTTCCAACGTCTGATCGTTGTCCACCATCAACAATCAGATCTGAACTTGATACATGTACTGGGGTGATCGTTTAGATCAGTTGTTCAGTTTATAAACTAGACCACAGATTGACTGAAGCAACTTTTATCTACTTTCGCTAATGCAAAGCAAAAGTGGTTCGAAGGCTACCTGGCTAACTTCAGGCTCCGTCTGTAGTCTACAAAGCCAAACAATGAAAATACACTTTCTTCCCCAGTATGGTCGCCAATATGTTAGAGCCTAGATTTACCTCAGGCTCAAAAGGTAAGATCCAGGGCCAACATCAAACCACGCTCAGCCTGGTAGCTAGCCCTACCAGGTCAGCAGAGGGCTCTCTCCGAGTCAATCTCAATGGATTATGGTCACTAAAGGCTTGAGATGACTGATTTGATTACTGGTCTTAGGCTAGGTATAGATGTAAAGGAGTTTGATTGAATAAAATGTTGTGTTTTGTGGGCTCTAATGGAAAAGCAAATTTTGGGTGCAGGGAATGAGGCTCAGTCTTGTAGAGGGTTCAATGGGGCAAGGTAGGAAATTGTATTTGGCACTCTAAATCAAATGAAATGGATGGTTTAGATAGAGGAGGAGTTGAATAGGGCAAGAGAAGCGATGGATCCTCTCCAAACAGTTGAAAACATCAAGAAACTAAAGCAAACTTCAAGTAGAGCACTGTAATTTCAATGTATTCTACTTACACTCTTGTTTGATTTAGCTGAGAAGAAATAAGAAATAAATGATATACATAACACATGAATAAATTCAAAAATACATAAGAAAGCACTGTACCAAAAAAAATGCCACAGGGATCCCAAAGAGTACTGCAAACCCTGGTCTCAATTCCTTAGCCAAAATGCTGATATGAGTGTACAATGAAGCTCCTTACTTTCTCAAGAGTCCAACCATGCTAATGACTGAAAAACCACATAATATAGACAAACCATAGCTCATCCTTGCCTCTAGGGTTCGAGATCACATGTTTAGGAGCTGATCCAACTGATTCTAAACTAGGAACTAGAAATCAGGCAATGAAACAGCATGCCTCTAGAAACAAGGGAACTGATTCATTCAGTTTCAAACAACTTTGTAACTGATGAATCTACCTAACAAAGTGAAAATTTGACACATTTACATCATAATCCATTAATTTACATGAAATTACATCACAATTTGACATTAAGAAAGTGAAAAAGTCAAACTGGCCAAAACTGGGCGAAAAACAAAACAATACTTGGTCAAACTGGCAATTTTTCCTCTATGCACCGCACCAAATTCTCTATGCATAGCGCCTGTTTAGACCCACTTTTGGAGGCCTTCCCGGTGTCCAAATTAGATCCAAGTGTGCTTGTTGGAAAGGTATGTCTGTCTACTTTCCAACCCAAGTGTAATTTTCCAATTTGGCCTCCAGTTTCCCCTCCAAAATGCATTTATCCCAACACTACTTCCTGTGTATCAAAATAGGGGCAGTAAGGTCATTTTTTGAGTGTTTTTGACCTTTTTGAGGGCTCAAAACCTGCTCAGATTTCTTGGCCATAAGTAGGCAACATAATTTTTCATGCCAAATCCAAAAAAGTTGATTTTTTGTGAGAGCCTCCTAGCAAAAGCAAGCGCCACGTGGCGCGGCGCATAGAGTAGAAATTTCTGTGTTTTGTGCCAAAATTTTGCAAAATGCAAAAAGTACCCCAAATTTTTTGAAATTTGGGCTAAGTCTTCTCCATCAAACATTGTTCTAGGCTAGGGAAGCCCCAGCCAATATCTGAAGTCGATCATGCTCCATTTGCCTCTTTGAAGCCTTCTTCAACTTTGCCTTTAAACTCCTTATTCGCGCCTTGCAAACCTTGTTCCTCGCCATGTAGTGAAAAGCCATGTGTCTCAACAAATTTTTCTCCTTGTTGGCCTTCTCCAACAATCTCTCTAAGTGGATGTTGACTCTCTCGAGCCAAAACTCCCGATCGGCATTTACCTCTTGCTCAAGTGAAGTGAGCTCCACCCTCCTCCTTTAGGGCAGCTTTGGCGATTTTTCTCGATGTTTTTGCCACCTCTATGAGGCCTCCTAGGTGCATGTACTTCTGTTGGCGAACCATTGTGGGTCTCCTCCTCATACTCATATGAAGAATCACATGCCATCACTAGTAGTGAATAAACTGTCTTGGAGCTGCCTTAAGGAGAAATAAGTGAGTTGTGATATGTTTGACTTTTGCCACCAAGGGAAAACAGTGATATAGGGGACTGTAGGAGGGAGAAAACAGTGAGGGATTTGAGGGATTGTTGGGATTGGGTTTAGTTAGGGAGATAGGGAATTAGGGAATGATTTAGGTGTTTTTGTATATGGACTAGGGTTTGGGATTTTGAGAAATAGGAATTGGGGGTATGGAATTAGTGAATTTAGGGGGTATGATTTTGGGAATAGGGAAAACAAGGGAAATATGGAATGAGGAAGAGATGAGGTGAGGGGATATTTGGAGGCAAACAGTCAATATAAAACCCTAGCAGCAATATCCTTTGCAAATTTTGAAGAGATAGGGTTTTCTTTCCTTTGAGCACTCACCATGCCGCAAGCACCATCAAACAAACACCAACATGGGATAAAAAAACTATGATAGAAGCTTCAACCTACTTGCATCAAGACAAATCCACGTGTTTTGGGCGATTTGATGAAGTTTTTGAGAAAATCAGGCTTGGCAGCTCTATACGCAGTGCCTCAAGCCCAACGTGCCATGCCTTCTCTATGCGTCGCGCCCATGTAAATTTACACTACAGAGCACTGCCCAATGCGTCGCGCCTGTTATATGCGCCACGCCACCTGCCGAATGCATCACGCTTTTTCCAGAAGACTTTTGGTGGTCTTCCTGGTGTCCAAATTGGGTGTGGTATAGCTCTTTGGACAGGTAGTTGAGTATAATTTCCAACCCAACTTGAATTTTTAAATTTGGAGTTAATTTACCCTATCAAAAATTAAATCTCCCAAGACTGGTCAAAATGTGCCAAATGAGATTTCCTAAAGGCAGAGTGCTGTTGCAGTCAACTTTTTAAGGTCTTTCGCAACTCTAAATGGAGCTCATAATAGCTCATTGGAAAGATATTTGTGTTTAGTTATCATTTGACTCATCAAGCAAGTCATTTGGCCAACCAAGCTAGGAGAAAACTTGAGTTTCCCAAGGTCACTACAGAGGTGCATCAATTCTCCCGAGGCAACTATATTTTTGACAGTTCTCTAAAACAATGACACTTGTGTTAAAATGGAAGTAGTTTTTTCTTCCTTGGCATATTTGGGACAAAAAACTCTCTCAGTGTTCCCAAATTCATCTTTTATTGCTCAAAAACATCATTTGAGTAAAACCTATCCCGATGTGTGGAACAGGGGATTTGTCGAAATGAAGCAAAATGAAGGGGATAGGGGGATTCTAAATTCTTGAGGAAATTTTGAGAAGTAGGGAGGGATGTTATGAAATAGGGGAAAGTGGAATTTCAAATATTGAGTGAGGGGAAGGGGTCCAAAAAGGCAAAACACAGACCTAGCCTAGAAAATTGTCAAGTTGTAGCAAGAAACTAGGGTTTGTGCAAAAATGAGGAATTTGGGAGATCTTAGTGATGGAAAGTGTTTAATAAGGTACATTTAGGATAGGGGAAGGTGTATGAACATCAAGATACAAGTTTTTCTAATGATTTGACCATCCACGAGAAATTACCTTCAAAACCCTAGGAGAGGGAAATGAACCTTACCTAGGCGCAATCGAAGCATGAACAAGGTGTAAAATGACCCAGTGGAACTTGATGATGACAACCCTCTGAATTATGGTATACCCAGTTGAATGGTGACATGGACCGACATTTGGGCAACTTTGAAAGGAGTAAAAGCAAACCCTAGACCTAATACCGAGTGACCAAATTTTACTTGAAGACTCACTGAAATGACAAAATTTGACCTTCACACCATAAAATCACTTTGTAAGAGCATGTTTGATCACTAGAAGAAGGCTGCAAAGACAGACACTAACAATAACATCAACAAAACTCAATCAACAACACCGACTATATTAACATCACTCTCCCCCAAAGAGACAACAATATATCATGAGCATCAACAATGATATAACATGAGTAGAAACACTCTCTCCTAACTCAAGAGCAGTAACAACAAAATCTCCATGTCATGGTAGTAGAAACAATATAGATATATACTAGCAACAATCTCAAGCAAAAGCTACATCTATATCAACAACATTGTCAAGCCAACTCAAACAACAATAGAAAACCATATCCATCAGCATTAGCATAGTGTGGTCAGTAGCAACATCCTCGTGGAGACAAAGACAAGGCAGCCAACAACCAAAGTAGTAACACAACCACCAGTAATATAACATATCCATCAAACAACAACATTTGAGCAGAAATATAACAAACACATTTGATAGACAACTATACACTAGACATGCTCCCCCTAAGCATCGTCATAAAAAAACTACAATCAAAATTTCCATGTTGAAAGCTTCCACCTCATGGACCAAAGCAGTGACTCTTGACCAAAGACTTGACCACAAATTACATGGATTTATAGATATCTTACATGGTTGAAGCAAAAAATTGACATCAAAGACTCCATGGACAATTATGCACTAATACGTGCTTACATGGCAGAAAGACAAATACCATCCAAGTAACCTTCTAGACATGGACTTTCAAACTAAACTATGATTGGTTCACAACATTACATATCCTTCTTGAAACATATTACATGAATGAGCATAGGAATTACAATATGTCCTTTACAAAAAGAGAAAGTTAATGATAACATATGTGATACTTTCCAGAGCAATAGATACATGAAAAATACTGAGTCCAGGTAGCAATACATAGAGAACATGATGAAAAGTCCTCAGCAGCAAATACTAAAAATACTAACATTCCATTATCAAATTGTCATAAGTAACCAAGGTACGACCCTGTCAGTTTTCATTGACAACCAAACAAGCTACTCTCACCCATGTCAATGAATATAAGACACTACAACTTATTCCAGCAAGCTCATCAAACACATCATAATCATGAGCATGAGGTCTCTGTTGAGATTGCAACAAGATGATGGAGCTTAGTGAAAAGAGTCGCCTTCACTAAGTGGGCCCGCAGGCTATTTTTAGCGCAAGTCTATTTTTAGACTATGTCTATTTTTAGACATATGGATCATGTCTATGGATTGCAGGTTGCTGTTTATGGATGATTGATCAAGTTGAGAAAATAGATGGACTCTATTTTTGATGAAAGTGTGAGTGATCACAGTGTGAGTGATCAAGTCTATTTTTAGACTGGCTGTCAAAAATAGAAAAGTCAAATATTATTATCTCACAATAATATTTGGACTATAAACTTAATCTTATTCTCTTTGAGCACTTCAGTTCGAGCTACGGATGTGGCACATGCAATTGCATGAAGGAAATACGTGGTTCTTATGGGTTAGTTGAATATTTGCATGCATGACTTCAGTTAGAACTCAAGTGAGTTGAGTTTAGTGGACTGGAGGTGCAGTTGATGGAGTTGTGTTCAGTTTAGCTTTGTTAAACTGGTTGTATTTAGTCTAACTGGCGAATAGACTAGAGATGAGTTGGGTGAATTAGTTATTAATTAATTCACAAGTTATTAACACATAATACAACTAATGAATACATCAGTTAACTCAGTTGCATGTCAATGCATGTTCAGTTCAGCAGGGACAGGTGTTAGAGAATCAGATTGCTATCAGTTGTGACTATAGTTGTGCACCAGATCTTGCACAAATCAGCGGATTGAGTATGCCAATGAGTTTTCCCACATTGTAGCTTGTTCTCACGTGACTTAGCCAAGGAAAGACGTGGCTTCCTTGGAATTATCACCGGTTCTTGTGCAGGTATTGAGCAGCGGAGGTAGGCAAGCAGCGGAAGAGATTTGAGCCAGTGATTGATTCAGATCTGAGCTG
>APFE031616583.1:0-21116 GCA_000404065.3 Pinus taeda
TGCCTCAGGTCTGATAGAGGTGGGGAGTTTACCTCAAATGAATTTTTCGATTTTTGTGAAGAACATGGAATAAGAAGGGAATTCTCTACAGCCAGGTCTCCTCAGCAAAATGGAGTAGTGGAAAGGATGAAGAGAATGGTTCAACAAATGGCTCGTGCTATGCTTGATGAGTCTGGAACTCCCACAACTTTTTTGGGTGAAGCTGCATTTGCTGCAGTTGTTATTCTCAACAAAACAAATGTCCGGGTGAACAACACTCAAACCCCTCATGAGCTCTGGTATGGTGAGACTCCTTCAGTAAAATATTTCAAAATTTTTGGAAGCAAATGCTATATCAAAAATACTGATAAACATCTTGGCAAGTTTGAAACTAGAGCAGATGAAGGAATTCTCCTTGGTTACTCTCCCCACAGCAAAGCTTACAAGTGTTATAATAAAAGGCTTGGAAAAATTGTTGAAAGTATTGATGTAGTGGTTGATGAAAAAGAAAACACTCCTAGGCAGGTAAGATCTGAAGATTTCGAAGATGATGAGGACTATCCATCAACATCAAATCAGATTCATGATGAAGAAGAAACCCATGAGGCGCCAAAAGAATAGATAAGGATAGAAGTAAGACTCCATCCAGGTACGTTTAGAAGAATCATCCAGAATCTCAAATTTTGGGGCAGAAAGAGGCAGGTATACAAACAATAAGAACAATTGCAGAAGCTTCAAGCTATTTCGCATTGCTCTCCTCCACTGAACCACAAAATGTAAACGAAGCATGCAAAGATGAATGCTGGGTCAAAGCAATGGATGAAGAACTTGAGCAGATTGAAAAGAATAACACTTGGGAGTTGGTCCCTAGACCAAAAGATAAGAATGTCATAGGGACAAAATGGATATTCAAAAACAAGTTGAATGAAAATGGGGTAGCTATTAGAAACAAGGCCAGATTTTTTTGTAAAGGGTATGCTCAACACGAAGGAATAGACTTTGAAGAAACTTTTGCTCTCGTTGCTAGACTTGAGGCCATCCGAATGTTCCTTGCTCCCTCAAGCTTTCAGAAGTTCAAATTATTTCAAATTGACGTGAAATCAGCGTTTTTGAATGGAGACTTAGAAGAAGAAGTGTATATTAAGCAACGAGATGGATTCATCCTTGGAAATGATCCAAAACTTGTATGAAGACTTAAGAAGGCTCTCTATGGTCTTAAACAATCTCCAAGGGCTTGGTATTATCGTTTGGACAAATATCTTCATCAACAAGGTTTCTCAAAAGGATCAACGGATAACAATCTTTATATAAAAATTGAAAATAACAAATTGCTAATACTTGTTGTGTATGTTGATGATATCATCTTTGGCACCAATGGAGAAGCTATGAGTAAGAACTTTGCCTTGGTAATGTAGAAAGAATTCGAAATGTCCTTTCTTGGAGAATTGGCATATTTTCTTGGATTACAAATCCAACAAAATGAAGGCAATATCTTTCTATCTCAAACCAAGTACCTCAAGCAGATTTTGAAGAAGTATAGCATGGAAGATTCGAAACCAGTATGTACCCCTATGGTTACAGGATGCAGCCTTAGTGCAAATGATGAATTAGCAGTAGTGCATCAACCAACTTATAGATCCATGATTATAAGTCTGCTTTATCTAACAGGTACCTGACCAGACATCATGCATGCAGTGGGAATGGTTGGAAAATTTCAGGCAAATCCAAAGGAAACTCATCTTCAGGCAGTAAAGAGAATTTTCAAGTATCTTCAAGGAACTCAAAACTATGGCCTATGGCATCCTAGAGATATAGATCTCACTCTTCATGCTTATACAGATGCAGATTGGGCTGGAAGTGTGGATGACAGGAAAAGCACTAGTGGTGGTGCATTCTTTATGGGTTCCAGATTAGTATCTTGGTTCAGCAAGAAACAGAGTTCGATTGCTTTATCTACAATTGAAGAAAAGTATGTGGCTGCTGCATCCTGTTGCACACAATTCCTTTGGATGATGAAAACTTTGCAGGATTTTCAAATCACTTGTACTCCACCTATCTCCATCTTATGTGATAATACAAGTGCAATCAGCATTTCAAAGAACCTAGTCATGCATTCAAAGACCAAGCACATACCGATCAAGTATCATTTTCTCCGGGAACAAGTGTTGGAACAAAAGGTCAAATTGGAATATGTTCCCTCCAAGGAACAAGTTGTTGATATTTTCACCAAACCACTACCTAGGGATACATTTGAATACCTCAGACAGAAGCTGGGGGTAGTTGATTCATCATCTTATTGTTGAAACCTGTCTGTTTCAAAGAAATATGGTTGTATGCGAGTTGCATGAGGAGGATCCGCGTACATACGCCGGTTTATGCAGATACATTCGCGTATATGATGGTTTGAAGGAAATTAGTGGGGACAGACTCTGGTTGAAGAGAGTCTGATATGGGTTTGACAGAGACCATCTGGCACAGGTTCAGGGGGAGCAGATAAATTTCTGATAATGCATTGTTGGCATTACATTAGAAGCTTTTGGTTCGAGTACACAAGCTGTTTTGGGTTTAGGTGGATCAGCTGCAGAAGGAGAACAGAAGGAAAACATAGTTGCTGATCTGTAGAGTGATTAACAAATGCTGCTGATATCAGTTATTAGTGACTTTCATAAGTCTTGCTATTTCGTCTCTATGTCATGTATATCATTTATTGTCAAGGTCATGTAACGGCCTATTTTGGTTTCCCAATATGCCTGGGATGAATGATGTAATGTACTTGGTTGTCTTATGTAAATTTTTGGTGTATCCCCACTTGGTTGGGTGATGGATGTATGTATAGAGTCTGTTGGTGATAGGAAGGTCTTTTATGATGTATAAGTCATGGTTCTTCTTAAAGAACATCTTTTTGTAGATTTTGCCTACAAGTCAGGGGGAGCTTGGTCAGCGCAGCACAACAGAGATTTCAGCATGTACTCAGGGGGAGCATAACCCTTTGCCCTTGATGACAAAGGGGGAGAATGAATTTGAGGATCTTGGGGTTGCCATCAAGTCTAAAGGGGGAGATTGTTGGCATTATGGCACAGGTTTGGCGCTATGGCAAAGGTGTTGTCCTTGATGGCAACTCACTCTGGTGACAGATCACAGTTCATGCACTCAGAAAGAAGAAAAATATATATACGCAGGTTCACCTTGACGAAGCCACGTATACATGCCGGTTAGACATTCTAAAGTCACATATGTGTATACACGCACTTTCACACAAGAAAAAGCGTGTACATGTGGGAGAACTTATTTTTGGTCCATGGTATTTAGTCCTTGGTATTTGGACCTATGGTTTTTGGGCCATGATATCTCGTCAAAAGTGTTGATCCCAAGTATTGAGTCCATGGTATTGATTTGTTATGGTTTAGGACTGTGGTATTGTGAAAGGCCTAAGACTATAAAAGAGGAAGGAAATCATTTGGCAAAGGATAATCTGAATTAATTGAATATCTGATAAAGTGCTAGATCTCGAATACTGGGGATTGGGTTATGGTGCAGATCTGGATCTAAATGAAGGAGGAACCTGAGCGCAAGGAGAAGGATAAGTTCTATTGAAGGGTCAAAATCTTAAGGCTTGAATAATAGTATCTTTGAATGATTTTGAACTGTTATATGTGGCGCATGCTTGATCTATAAATCTGGTAATCTGGGTTAACTAATGTCTGAATGATTGGAAGAGTGGATTATCCTTTATAGATCTGTACGCAGGTTCAGTGAAGCGAAGGTGTGTATACACGCTGGTTCTGTGACTAAAAACAACGTATACGCAGGTTGGTCCAAACACAAAAGCGTATGCACGCAAGTTTCTAGTTATTAAAGTAGCGTACGTCTCTTAAATTGTGTTCTAGCTGCTTCTGTTTATTGTTGCAGTGTTTTGGGTTCAGAATTTGGTGTGTGGTTACTGTTACTGTGTTCTAGGTACAGTTGTCAGAGAAGTGTCTATTTGATTCAGTGTTAATTGATGAAAAGGAGATTGTTTGATACATAAATTCTTGATGATTGATTGATGTTCATGGATTGAGTTTGAAAATTTATGAAACATGGTCCCTGGAAGCAAAGAGAAGGTTGTAGCCTTCTGCAGGTAGTAGCTTGCGTACTAGTATCCAAGCTAGTACAAGAGCTAAGTGGGTTGTAGCTCCCTTCCAAGAAAAGCTGGAGGACGAGAGAGGGTTGTAGCTCTCTGCAGGTAGGAGCCTGCATACTGGTAAAGGACTGCACCAGTACAGAAACATTGTAAAAAGAAGTTTCTAAATGAAGGAAGATAGAGATGAATTGTAGTAGGTGGTTTTCACCCACATTGGGTTTCCACCTTATATCTTGTGTTCTTGTGTGTGATTGTCTTCTACTCTGTTTCACTATTTCTGGTTACTGTTTATTTGATTCTAATACATAGATTAATGACCAACATTTTTAAGATAAATTAAATTATAAGTCTGCATGGTATATGCGGATTTCCTTATCTGTAGTTGCGTATATACACGGTTTTCACTAACTGAAGTAGCATATATGATCTGGGTTTGAAAAAAAAAAAATGACTTGATAATACTGATTCACCCCCCCCTCTCAGTATTATTTCCAACAATCAATGTGTTGAATAATTAGCATAAATTGTTTGTATATTTTTCTACATTCCTTTTGTATGAATGTTGTGTGAAAAGGAAGCCTTTCATTTGTGTGTTATTCATGGATATTATATGATGTATGTCCAAAAAAAGAGAGGTTGGCCTCATAGATTTGACTACATTTATTTACTACTTCTTGAATGCTGATATCTTAAATTATTGTGTAATATAACGAGGTCATAAATGTGTATGTTGGGAGGTGCAGAAGGTTCTAAATTTCCTTATATGTAACCCCGTAGGTGGGCCTCTCTATGGCTTAAGTTCTAGATTAAAGGATGCTTGAATATGTTTGGTTAAAGGCAATGGGTCATTTTTTTGAAGGTAGTTGAAGACAATTGTGTTATTAGAGGAAAGACTAGGAATAACCCCCAAGTTTCCTTGGAAATTTGGAGTTTTGGGAGTATTAACATTAGCCCTAGCCACATTGCTTGATAGGAGCTAGTACCAAGAGCTAGTGTGAGAAGGGGCTTACCAAATTATCAAGCTCTATAGGAATGCAAGTAATTCCTTCTTGGGGATTCTTGATATGGTGCGACTCTAGTAAGCGCACCTATAAAATCCCCATTAACCAAGTGCATTAACAGATGACATCAGAGTATTGGGAATCAAAAATTTTGAAGGATGACATCATGATAACATTAAAATCAAGTGATGTGGTAGCACCATGTGTCACCCAGAATTGGTTTTTTGGTGTGCCATTTAAGAAAAAAATGAGTAACACATGGCACAAATAAAAAATGCCACATGGCAGGAGAGACATCATAGTTTACCACATGTGAGGTGGTGATTAGATTTTGTAGTATGATGTGGCATTTCGAGCTTTCATATTGGTATATGGACACTTTGTGAGGGACTATACCTTTGAAATCCTTGATATCCTAATATCCCAATATCCATGTCAGTTGTGCTAGGCAGTGGAGGATGTGTTAGCACTTGATAGATTTCATAGGTATATTGGGTAGTAGAGATATGAGGTTGCATGGTTAGCTAGTCATCGACTTACTAGCCCCTTGGAGTTTGCAAGAATTTTACCTTTATAGTAGAAATGATGAGAAACCCAAATCTTGGCTTATTAACACATTGTGTATTGTTATATCACCATAATGACATATTGTGGGATTTGTACCATACTGGCATATTGATGTATTGGTTATTGGAACCCACAAAGGCTTTAGATGAGACACATATATAAAATATTTCTAATATGGCAGGGTATTAGTATGACCGATGGGTCAAGGATGTAGAGCAATGTGGGAGAAATTCTTGGCCAAGTAAAATTATGTGTCAACAATTTGGTTGTACAAAGGATTATGTGGCCCTTAGAGGGGAGGATTTTCAAATTGGCATAAATTTGTGCCTATAGCTTGGAATGAGATGAAATTTATATCTTTAGAAAATTATTGATAAGTAGCAGACAATGGAAGTATTAGAAATATGATTTGAGGTGATAAAAACATTAGGAAAATTGGTAACCCCATATCCATAATAAGCCTTAAAGGCCGGGTCTAGTTATGCCTCACAACCCTAATATGACATTAGGAAGTTGGTTGGTTGAAATTTTTATATCTAATTATAATATTTAATTTTATATAATCTAATTAATTATGTAATTTCTCATTATCTCTTAAACTATTTTGATTTAATACCTTACTTTGGTAGGTAATGTGACTCTTGAGATTACTGGCATGCCTAACCCGTGGCTTGAGTAGTCATGACCCAGGGGCATCTAAGCCATCAAAATCACCCAGGGATCACATTCAACCTAGGCCATACCAACCCTTAGCATGTATATATTTTTTCCCATGGAGTTTCGAACTAGTGAACTTTACTCCATGGAATGCCTTAACAGAACACCCTATCACCTTATGTTCTACACCTCGTGGGCATTTTGAATTTAATACCTTACAAAATTTTAAAATAAATATTTTTTCATATAAAAATTAGACACACAGACACACATAGATATGTGTGTTTGTATTTAAGTCATTCTTGCTTTACTAAGTTTCAATTACTACTTACAAGTATCAACAAATCATGTTTATGTTAGATTGAATTTCTTGACATTGTCTAGAGATGTGTTCACTAGTGCTACATCTTCTTGTTGATCTTGAACACTTATGAGTATACACTTTTTTCTCCTTTCATTTTTACATTTGTTTTAAGGAAAAGTCCCTAATGATTATAATTGAACTACTTTAATAAAGTATATTAAAGAGCATTTATTACTTTAGAAATTTAGTTGGTTGAAATATGTAACTATGTAAGATGAGAGGATGGAAAAACACATGTAATCAAATAGTTACCTCATTATGTGTTTTTAAGCTCAATCCAAATAATTTCTTTGAGTCCCATCCTTGATTCAGTCTTGCCCACAAATCAAAGAAAAGACCTTTCTGAAATTCAAATAGACATATAAACATGAATTATGAAAAATAAGTAAGATAATAACATAAATTCACAATACATTGATTCTAACTAACATCAATAAATTATTTCATCCTCAAATCATAATTTAAAATAAAAAATCCAAACATATTGAAAAAATATTTAGAGTGGATGTTAGGTCCCTATACTACTAGTGTAACCCCTTATTGTTATTAGTGCAGCCCCCTTATTGTATTATTGTGTGCATATAGTCCCCATGTTGTTATTATTATGCCTCATAGAAGCCCGCTATTGTTATTGTTGTGCCCCTACAATATTATTGTTATGTAGGCTCTGATTGTATTGGGACCCCTTAGACCCCTATATATAGAAAGGAGGTCTTGTCATTTGTGTCATCCAAGAATTATTAATTTGTGTAATGTAAAGGAGGTTTCCCCCTCTAAGAGGCTATTTTTTAAGTCGTTGATCTATCTTTTCTATCATTTTGTGAGTTGGTTTCATAACATTTGGTATCATAGCTTCGGATTTTAGGGTTTTGCTGCTCCAAATAGGTCATTGTGGAAATTTTCGATATAACTTTTTCTCTACAAAGTTTCATAAACTAAAAGAAAAACCATTTGATCTGAAATAGTTCTAAACCTCGGGCTTGTATTTCCGATATTGTCTTGCTATAGTTTCGAAGATATGATCTAAGGAAGTTAGGGTTTTTACAAGCTCCACAATTCCATCACAAATAGGTCATTGTGGAATTTGTGCTATAATGTTTTTCTATGAAGGTTTAGACTTTGAAATTAAAACACATTTGGGCTGAAATCTTGATGAAGCTCAGGCCTGAATTTCAGATCTTGTTTTGCTACATTGTCAGATATATGGTCTACAATTTTTTGGGTTTTTGTAGGCTCTCGAATTACATCCCAAACAGGTGACCTGGGGAAATGCGTCATACGTTCTCTCTGAACATCATATTGAAATTTCATAAAACGTTATAGAAAGAGGACAACTTGTAGGTTTCTATGTATCAGTTTCAGGTCCTAAGATTGAAACAGTGACACGGGGAACTTTGTACAAGTTCGCTCTACTAATCCAATCTATAATCAGGTCATCATGGGATATTTAGCATAACTCTTCCTTGGAGAATCCAATCTTGATCAGACTTGTGGGGTTGGAAATAGGACTTAGAGGGTTACCACATGAGGCAATTTCAGACCTTCGAGATCCAAAATTACAAAGATACAACATATTCAATATTGATCTCCAACAAAGTGAGAAAATGTGTGTAGTTTTTTTAAAGTTTTTCATAAGTTTGGTTGAAAAATTAGTTTGAAGGAATTCAAAGGGCATGGAAGCTAAGATGGATGGTATAGAAGAAAATCTTAAAGGAAATGTTATCACTTAAGAATTCTAATACCAAAATGTCTCACATTAGTTTATGGTAAAATTCGGTGCTAGTCTAAGTTTGATGTTTGTTTGCCTTAGAGCCTGAGTCTTAGGAGTCTTAGAGTCAAATATACATTCTCATTCATCACTGGTCATTCTCATTCATCATCGGTCCCATAGCCATGTGTCAGTTTTGTTTAACAGTTACTATGTGCCACAAAGCCCTTTAGGTGATTTCATAGCACATGTAACCATTTTGAAGTGTTTTCACAACGCAATAGTTTTAGGTGATTTCGTAGCGCATAATTCAAAATTTAAACTGATTGCGCTACGAAATCAGGGATTCGTGCATTCCGCAGTGAATCTTTTCTAACTGTCAAATCTGTCAAGTTAAGTTATAGTTATGTCATTCATTGTCAGTTTATGCACTCCACATATCATATCCAACCTCTTATCTCCATCATTGCATCCGCTAGGTACATTGATACACACAGATTGCAGGTTCCAAGAAAAGCCAGGTATGCATAGTCTTAATGATGATTGTATTCGTTGCATGAGAAACAAGTATGCAAGGTTTCAATTTGAAAACATTGTTATCAAGCGAGGCAGTCATTCAAGCGAGGCAGATATTGGAGTTTGAGAAGCGCTAGCATTTCCAACCTCCATTACACTTAACCTTCATGGAGAGATCAGTGGAAAGAAAAGACCACAGATCAGGAAAATGTTTGAGAAACGAGCCTGAAGGTTTAGACATAACCTTGAAGAACAAAGAAGTCGAGCATGCATTCAAATAAGCCGGATCTTGGAATTTTTGCAAGAAACTCTAGGGAGGTCATGCAAAAGTTACCAAGGAATTTGCCCTGAATTTCACAGGACTAAACTCAAAGGTTGGTATGCTGGAATTGCAGGTCTCACCAGACATGATATCCATAGTTACGGAGATTCCAAGGGGGCAAGAAAGTTGGTTCAAGAATTTCAAATTTGATATGAACCCATGCAAAGAGTTTCTAAAGCAGGAATTCATTAATTCAGAATTAAAAAAGTCTGTTCCTAGAAGTTATGTGAAAGAGTCATATGCCAATTTGCTTGTATACAGAAGTACCTAACCTGTGAAGGAAGATACAATAAAGTATATTCATACCATTTTAAACTTTTGTTGCATTTAATAAGAAAGGCATCTATTGATCTACCTTTTTACTTATTCCGTAGCTTAAGTAAAATGTGTGATAAGGTGCAGCTAAAGAAAGAAGCCTGTGAGACTTCATTGTTCCACAATGGCTTGGTTAAGTTGATAGTTCTACATGAACTCCAGAGGGTAGGTAGGGACTGGCACACATTCCTATTCATGTCTGGTTTAAAGAATGAGACTGGTCTCAGCCCTCAAGCTGCAAAAGATCTTCCAACAACAACTGGTCATCAGACAGAAACAAGATCTAAGAGGTTTTCAAAGTTGAAGGCAAGGAAACAAGTAAGAGAATCCACCGAGCCACTGACTATTCAGGATACACCCCAACAGTCTCTTAAAGAGAAAACTCAAGTTAAAGAAAGTGCACATGAATCAAGCACAGGTGAAGCAGTTCAAAGAAGAAGGACCAGGAGCCAGGTAGCTAAGGAAAAGGGTAAGTCAGTGATTATTGAAGAAACCCCTATTTCAAAAGGAGATTTAAATGACTTGTTGCAAGCCATTGACATTGAAGAGTCTCCACTAGTGCAACCAGATTTGATAGAGTCAGGAAAAGATAAAGCTAAGAGAGTCAAAGCCTCAAAGAAATTAATGTTTGATGAGCAGGTTGATCAATTTGTATTTAAGCCCAGGAGACCCATAACAAGGAAGTTTAAACAAATACAGGAAGTACCGCCAGGGGCAGATGAAACAGGGGAGATGACACGGCCTCATGAAAGAAAGGATAAAGGAAAAATAGTTGCCATTCAAGAAGAAGATAATGTGGAAGACTTGAAAAAGAGATTGGAATCGGCAAACTTTGAAATTTCTAGACTGAAGAAAGCTGCCAGGAAATTTGCAATTAAGCAGGCTTATTTTAACTAAATGCAAGCTCAGTGGGAGGACCAAACATTTCAAATTCTTGAGGTGGTTGATTTTAGTGTCCATTTCCATAGCTGGACTGTTCCTGCAATAAAGGAAGCTCAATTTATCAAAAAATTCAATACAAACCTCAGATCTGGGATCAAGGTCATGAAGAAACAAATTGAAGACTTAAAGATACAGTTAAGCCAGCTGAAAGAATCTCCTTAAAGAAATTTCAAGTAAGGCTATGTTTCAAATTTTTGATGGTGTTGCTTGGTATAATCTTTCTTGAAGAATCATACATTTCTATTCAATTTTGAAAGGCCATTAGAGCAATTGAAAGAATATTTAAATAGCAAAAGGCTCAAAATAGCAAAATTTTGGTTGAGCTAGTCTGAGAAAACTGTGTTTTTTGGAATAACACAGAAGTTTCGTAGCGCGCTATGAAACTGCTGAAGATGATGACTAAAGCTTAGCAATTTCGTAGCGTGCTACGAAACTGCTGAAGCTACACAATCTAATCTCAGTCAACAAATTTTGAAATACAAGCAGGAAGTTTGAAAAGGGAGTATCTTCAAGGGATCATCTAAAGCTATCAAATTTCAACAAGGCCAAGACAGGTGGAGGAAACATGTATTCGAATACAACTCTAAACTTTTTGTCATAAAGTGAGCACATTTACTACAGTCCAAGATATGTCAGACAGTTTGAAAAAACTTTTTCCTTCACACATAAAAGAGGTTGACAGCACATCAAGGATGTGGCAATCTGATATATATATTGGATAATCAAAGATGAAGGACATGGTTCTTTCGATTCAAACATTTTTGAGGCAAACCAAAGGCCGATAAACAGGGGCAGTTTCCTATGTTTCAAGGGAAATGGAGAAGATGTGACATTGAAGACCAGTATGGAGTTTTAAACATCCACCATAGCCAAACTAAAAAGGGACCACATGTCAAAGAACAAGGATGATTGTAATTAAGGCTATTATTAGCATAATATGGAGTTGGACTCCTATTTGATTTAGATTTCTAGAAAGTCTAGTTGCACTTTATTACATTTAATAGGTAGTTAAAAGTTGAATAGGTGTCATTAGAAGTAGAATTCGAGTTCCCCTCATGCTTGAGGAGGAATCTCAGCTAGGTAGAAGAGCTCTATATATAGGAGAAAGAGCAACGTAACCAGGGTTGGAAATTTATGTGAAAAAGCTATGATATTTGGCCTATGTAAAGACTCTGTTTTTTTGGTAATACAGTACTAGCTTATGCTTCTCAAGAATCATATAGACTTCAATGTATGATTTTCTTTTGTTGTCTTTTCATGATTATCTACAGTGTTATGAGTATTTGATTACTTAGAAATCACTTGCAGTGTTCTAATTCCCTTCATATACTCGTTGACTGTCTTCTGTGTGTTTGGTGTGCTCTACCTATATTGAAATCTGAATGCCTTGATTTTTATGCAAAGCCAAATCCTACTGTTAATACTAGATTACATATGACTCCATAAGCCCAATGGATACCTGTTAATTTTGTTTCCACCATTTTCATTTCTATTTGTTTCACAAAGAGTTAGCCATCTTGATCATAATCAAAAACTTTAATCCCTTGAGACAGCCCTCTAAGGCTAAGGAGGCTAAGCCTTAGCTAAAAGATTGGTTTGAAACAGTTACTTGAAGTCTTCCTGATCTGCAGCCTTCCAGGGCTTGATTTTGAGATAACAGGCAACATGGAATATTTCAAGACATATTTGACAAAGTTTCTACAAGAAATTCTTACTAATGGCAAAAGGGTAGTAATAGAATCTCATGATGATAACAAATAAATGTTTATTAGAAAATTATATAATACAGAGCAACAAAACACATAAAATATATTGCAGAAATACAAACATGGAAAACACATAAAACAAGAGAGACATAGAAATACGTGGTTATCCCAGTTTTGGCTACATCCACGGAGAAACAACCAATCCTTCCTTTTATATTATCTAGAAAACTAAAGAGATACGACCTACAGTAGATTTGCTGTAATTCCCTCTTCACTCTCAATATCCTCCCTTCTTCACTTAGAATATAGATATACATAGATGCAATACAATTCCCTCATATATAGCGATGGGTTGCCTTCTAGGGCAAAAAACCCTAAATTAAACATAACATCTATCGTCAGATCTCTACCTAATGGATAGCCCAGATTGACTACGAAATTACAACATTTTACAAGGCAATTTTACATATATTTTTAGCTTCGAGGGCACTACCCCTAATCCCCCCGCTATGGGGGGGCTCCCAAAGGTCACAACCGACCCCCCTGTAGCGTATACTTTATGGGCGACGTTGCTTCCCCATTACAAACTAGGGTCCAATGCGACAATACCTTTGAATACAGAAGATAATCAAGCTCCACACCCAATAATGTTAATCATGATTTCATATACTCTAATGTTGGATTGAAGACCCACCATGTTCCAAAGATTGATATGAGGAAGTTTGATGCCAAGGATCCCATAACATGGATACTATAGATCGAGCAATATTTTGATCTCCATAATGTGCATAACACACAAAAGATATGCATTGCAACTTTATTTTTGGAACCAAATTAGTTTGTATGCTATCAATGTCTTTTCTCTCGTAAAAAAATTGTCATTTGGGAATTTTTTATGAAATAAATGATAGTAAATTATGAGGATACAAAGAGCAACACCTTTTTTAGCCAATTGATAAATCTCAAACAAACTGGTTCAATGATGGAGCACATTAAGGAGTTCCAAAAATTGAATATAAGGGTAAAAGATATTCCATAGGAGGATAGGATTGATGTGTTCATATGGACTTTAAAGGATAACATCCAACATGAGGTTTGCCTTTGGGAACCTGATTCATTGGAGAAGGCATTCAGGTTGGCAAGAAAATGGAAAGAAAATTTATGGCAACAAGGAAGCCTACCACTCACAACTATAAAGATGGAAGTGTTGTTTCTCCTAGCCTATCACCACCTACAAGGTTGACACCACAAAAATTGGAAGAAGAAAGTGCAAAAGGGCTTCATTACAATTGTGATAGAAAATACAGAAAAGGTTATACGTGTGCTGAGAATAAATTAATTTACATAGATGGGGAAGAGGAGCAAGAAAAGGAACAAGAAACGCCAAAAGAAGAGGATATACACCAGGAACCAATCCTAGAGAAAGAAGAAATGAATCTGACCATATCTTATAATGCATTGACAAGAATTACCACTCCTCAAACTCTCAAGATAGAAAGGCATATCAAGAATAAAAAGGTAATAGTGTTGATTGATTCGGGTAGTACCCATAATTTTAGTCATTGTAATATAGCCAAGGAATTGAATTTGTTCCTATATCCAGCACTAGAGTGTCAAGTAATGGTTGCAAATGGAGGAACAATAAATTTCTCTGGAAAGTGCCATAATATCAAGCTATTCATGGGAGAATATGTCTCGAATAGTCCAATGCTTTCCATTCCAATGGGTGGTGCAGATGTTGTACTAGGAGTCAAATGGCTACAACCTTTGGGTATGATAGCTTTTAATTTTCAAGAACTTCTTGAATTTTTTTTTGGAAGGAAAGGATTTTGAATTAAGGGGCATCAAAGGGAAACAAGGAAATATAATCAGCTCTAATAGTGTTACAAAGATTCTAAATAAATAACAACGAGGCGTAATTGCACAATTATGTTCACTAGAGGTTCCCACATCGAAATCATTTATTTCTCCATATCTGCAAAGCGTTTTGGACAATCATTCCAAGGAATTTGAGACTCCCAAAGGCCTCCCACCTATTCATGGTCATGATCATTCTATTCATTTGATTCTCAGAAGTGTTCCCCCAAACATCAAGCCTTATAGATATCCATATATCCAAAAGAGTGAAAATGAACGTATGGTTGCAGAAATGATAGAGGTTGGTATAATTCAACCTAATCAAAGTTCTTTCTCTACTCTAGTGGTATTGGTACACAAGAAGGATGGATCATGGCACATTTGTTCGGATTATAGGGAGCTCAAAAAGCTTACTATTAAAGATAAATTTCCCATTCCTGTCATTGATGAATTATTGGATGAATTACATGGAGAAATTTACTTCACCAAGTTGGATCTTCATTCAGGAAATCATCAAATCAGAATGAAGGCTGGAGACATTCCAAAAACAAAATTTAGAACTCATGAGGTTCATTATAAATTTTTGGTCATGCCTTTTGGCCTTACCAATGCACCTTCTACATTTCAAGGTTTGATGAATTCCATTATCAAACCCTTAGAAAATTTGTGTTGGTATTTTTTGATGATATACTAATCTACAACAAGTCTTGGAAGGATCATGTTCAACATGTTGACAAGGAGCTCAAACTATTTGAGGAGAAACAATTATATGAAAAATCTCTAAATGTTTCTTTGGAG
Source organism: Pinus taeda (assembly GCA_000404065.3). NCBI lineage: Eukaryota > Viridiplantae > Streptophyta > Pinopsida > Pinales > Pinaceae > Pinus > Pinus taeda. The sequence goes on from APFE031616583.1 coordinate 14,856, forward strand.
TACAAGAGGTGGAATATTTGGGTACTCAGTTAGCTCATAGATGATCTTATCATCCTCAATCTGGTGTGAAAATTGAGAGAGTGAACAAATGTTTGGAAGGATATTTTGTTGCTTTGTATCTGATAAACAAACACAATGGGTCAAGTGGTTGCCTCTACCTGAATGGTGGTATAACACTTCCTTCAATACTGCAGCAAAAATGACCCCATTTATGACACTTTATGGATATCATCCACCATCCATCACATCATATTTAAAAGAAAATTATAAGGTTTAAGTAGTGGAAGATCATATTGAACATCAACAAAAAGTTCTCAAACTCTTAAAGGATAACCTCACTTTGGCGCAAAATAGAATGAAACAATAGGAAGATCAACATCACATCGAAAGAAGTTTTGATGTAGGTGACTGGGTATTTCTATGACTATAACCATAAAAACAAATGTCCCTCAAGCAAGCTACGAAGGATAATAAATTATCACCAAAGTATTATGGTTTGTACAAGGTGTTACAAAATATTGTTACTATAGCATACAAGTTGGAGCTCCCTGCATCTTCCTGAGTGCACCCAGTTTTCCATGTTTCATGCTTAAAGAAGGTTATAGGTGAGAAGATCCTAGAAACAATATTGTTGGAACTTGATGAGGAAGGAAAAATCATATTGGAACCAGAATCAGTCACAAAAGCAAGAAATCAACAGCTACGAAATCGATTAATTTTAGAGTATCTCATCAAATGGAAGAACCTACCTATTGAAGATTCCACATGGGATGATGAGAATTTTACACAAAAGCATCCAAAACTACTCAAGCATTGAGCACAACACTTTTTGAAGGAGAGGGGAATGTTAGGTCCCTATACTACTAGTGTAACCCGTTATTGTTATTAGTGCAACCCCCTTATTGTATTATTGTGCCCATATAGTCCCCATGTTGTTATTATTATGCCCAATAGAAGCCCACCACTGTTATTTTTGTGGCCCTACAATATTATTGCTATGTAGGCTCTAATTGTATTGAGACCCCTTAGACTCCTATATATAGAAAGGAGGACTTGTTGTTTGTATCATCCAAGAATTGTTAATTTTTGTAATGTAAAGGAGGTTTCCCCCTCGAAGAGGTTGATTTTTAAGTTGTTGATCTATCTTTTCTATCTTTTTGTGAGATGGTTTCATAACAGTGGATTGATGATGTCAACACCTTCTTCACCTAAGTTTGGGTTCCCTCTACTTGAACTAATCATCCATTTTTACTCCACCTACTATCTTCAACTTTCCTATGGTTAAGAAAACTAAGAAATGTTTTGACCTAATTGAAAGCTACATAGAATTTCAAAACCATGGAACACTTATGAGGACAAAGAAATACAGATCCAAGAATTGTTCCAACATATCCTTGCTCTTAATGCAGACTAATTTTTTAATCTTTTTGAAATATATTTACATGTTGTATGAATGAAACTTGTAGGAAACCCACAAGTTGTTTTAAGGGAACTCACTAGAAACCATTTACAGACTTAAAAATATGTAGGATGAGGAGGAATGATAAAATATGCATTAATGAAAGTCAATAATGCATTTTTATTCAAGGGTGACCAAATAGGGATATAAAATATACTCCCTAGTGTATGATGTCATAATTAAAGTTGGTGGTTGAAATAAATTATAGTAGTGTCAAGGAATCACAAAAGTGGATCCATGTGGAGTTTTAAAAACCAAGAATTTAAACGTACCTACAAGAAAAATCTAAACCATCATATAACTCTTTTCCTTGAGGCAAACATAACCTTTCTTCTATGAATACAAGAATGGATGCCAAGTTAAGTAAGTCATCATTCCATGAAGTATATATAGAATGAAAAACAATGTCCTTTAACTGATATATGATTGATCCATGTCAAAACAATATCGTAACCACAAGAAAATACATAGTGGATCTCTCTCTTAATAAACATTAGGAGAATAATTGTAATTAACTGAAGGATAAACTAAGTCTCCAAAAGTACCAAAGTTATTAAATATATGGCATTGTATGTGCAACTCAAGTAATAACATCACAATGTAAACCTACTATAGCCTAAGGTTTTCAATCCAAATCTACCAAATGTACAAATCTATTCCATGTGTTTAAATGATATAATGTTGAACATGGGAGAAACAGTCTAATTATTAGTCCTTATGTATATCATTAATAGATGCAAGGTACCCCTGGATGGGGTGACATTTGAGGTAAGCGGGGGCGAGGGGTGGGGAAATTTGCCACCACCCCACTTGACTAATAAGCTAGGGGACATGGCACCACACCTTGGGAAAGTGTAAAGAAGCCATGGTGGGTATTAAATCTCCATTGTTATGGAAGATTAGAGAGGTTTGGGAATATTGTAATGACTACAAAAAGTGTGCAATGTGGATGGTGTCCATAATGTTACACATGTTTGTGTTAATTCCCTATGAAAATAAAAAATAGCGAGCAAGTAAGAGTAGTTTTTAGCGAGGCTTGAGGTTACCAACAGTAGGGAGGCAAGTAGGCAACAATACATTGTTAAGATGAAGGTTCTATCCACCCCATTTTCATCTCAACAAGTGGATGAACTTCGAGGTTCTCTGTCGTGGGTTGTAATTCAAGTAACTTATAATTAAGGTTGGTAGAGTAAATGGAGGAATCATAAATTTATATGGTTGTGTTGACATGGCTAATGTGCACTATGCCAACAAGGAAAACTGACCTGATTGCAAGCCCCAATTAGACCTACTTTCATTTGGATTGGCTAGCTCCGACGGGTTTTAAGGGACCCCGTAAACTGCTTGAACATGTCAAAAGATTGCTTCTGGGAGGAAGACTTCAATTAAATCAAAAAAATGAAACAACCAACCTCTATGTATTAAATCCTATCTATACTACTTCTAACTACTCTAATCTAGTCCTAGCTACTCTAATCTATCCTGCAAGAGCATGATACAATGGTTTAAATGTCATATCTAGGTTCAACAGCAATGTGATAAAGAAGGTTAAACATCATGCATAGATTCAAGTCCAAATGAATCAATAACTGAATTCACGGCTGGACAAGACTGTATTAAAGCTAAATGCAATCTAATCACTCATATAGGAATCCACATTCTTCTATGGAATTAAAATTGCAACTGATGTTTAATCTAGTTTCAAATGAAAGACCATTCACAAGTTAACCATGAAACTGAATCACATTCAATTTAACAAGAATAATAGTGAACTATAAGTCATCAATATAAATAAATATAAATCACATTTACATTCATGCCAATAACAACATTCTAATCCAAAACAATAAAATGGGTCTGAAACTAAAGGCTCCTTCTTCCCTCAGAAACAGTCCTCCTCATTCATAATAAAGGAACATTGTTTTTCTCGAAAATCAAAATCCCCTTCTCCTCTTTGGAGATAATATTTACCTAAAAACCTCTCACTCTCGGTCTTCCTTGCCTCTTCACCTTCCCTCTCCTTCCTTCATTATGTGAATTAGAAGAAACAAGTGAAAACAGTTAGTGTCACTGTTGACACGTAAAGGGTGTTTCTTGTCATTAGGGCGCTTCATTTCCTGGGCACTGAATGGTTATTGATTAGAGAGGATGACTGTGTGTCCTGTTCATGATGCGATCTAGAGCGGTTTCATTTTCATAACACACAAGCAATGCCTATAAACCAACTGAAAATGTCAAAGGCTGGCTCTTTCGAAAGAACACCTCTACATATAAGGGTTTTCAGATCTGCTTGTGCACTCGTTATTCCTGGCCTACAAAAATAAGAGACACTAGTCATGCTTATAAAAAATACAAAAAAAATGCTTTAAAACATGAATATTTCCTCTATTGAATGTTTATCACATAAAACGCGAAAGAATCGGCCCCTGTCTTTTAGCTTTATGCATAGATTAAGCCTAGCAAGCCAAACTCAGTTTACACTAAAAATTGTCCAAAACACATAGCCGAATCCAAATTGCAGACTTGAAAATTTATATGTTAAGCTTTGTAATCATCGGTGGGTCCGAGAGGTTATGGTGCATTATATATGAAACTTTGGACGGGGCCAATTGTGATATGTGAAATGCTCCAGACCCAATATATATCTATATATATATATATATATATATATATATATATATATATATATATATCGTGGTTGATAAAACCATCGGGTTTGGTAGATGGTAGCACGCCATATATATAAGCCCTTTGCCTCCCGATAGAGATAAGTGATTATCTTTGGACTCGATAGATTATATGATATGCTTAATAGGATTGGTGGGTCCGCCACATCGCTGCGCACCTTATGCTCAAGCCTTGGTACCCCACCGATTGCGATATGCGAAATGCTCCAAACCCGAAAATATATGTATTCTGGTTGATTTGGCTATCGGGTCTAGAGGGTAGTGGCATGCCATGTATGCATATTCCTTGGACTTAGGCCGATTGCAATATGCGATGGGCTTTTCAGACTCAAAAATATATATATTATGGTTTATAACGCCATCGGGTCCGGAGCCCTTTTGGCACGTGTTATGCACCCATATTGAGTGTGAGAAGCAAAAGAGGGATGATTTATGTGTTTTTTGAAGGGTTTCCTTTGTAAATGTATTATAATGTGACAATGATGTGATGAAGGGTTTTGCGAGTTAAAACAACAAATGATTATGATAAGGGTAGGGGTGATGGTTTATGCGAGCGCCAATGTGCATGCATGTTTGGGAGGATCGAAAGATCCCAATGAAGGGAGAGGATAAAGGGATAGGCTGTGTCATGAATTATCCATGCAGCAAAGGTATATTTAATGGCCTAGCGATCAAGCCTTGAAAATTTGACTCGGCAAGAAGTTGACATCCATGTGATAAAACAGATCATTCTGAAAGATGAAAAATCAAACTTCTAGGGGACCCATTGGAAATTTGCTATAGAAGAATGTTTCAATAGGGTGGTAGTTGTGGCCACAAAAAATGGTGAACCACTGGGTGAACCAGTTATCTTTGCTTCCAAATAACCTTCAGATCAATAGAACATCAGGATGTTAAAATAAACTTGAAATGCGAACTATATAGATGGACAATCATGTGTTCCACTTAAACATTATTGCTTTAGAGGGGATAGAGACAAATAGCTTCTACTTGCTGATATGATTTTGACAGGCATTATCCAATGGCAGTATTATGGGGTTTATTAACCTTCCTGTACCTGTTTCCCACTTTCAAAAATCCCTTTGGGGCCGTCACTAGTCTGTCCATACCTATTTAGGTGTGTACCTCAGCTCTTTATTTCTCATCAAACTTGATGTGGACATTTTTTTCTTGCACTTTATATGAGAATTTCAGTGCTATATTTATTGATTGAATGGGGTGCAGTCATGGATCATGCCATATTTTTAAACCACTTAAGCAAGGTTGGGCTTGCTATGTCAACTGGTACTCTGAGCCTAGCAACAGTCCTTACTCTAACCAACTTCCCAAACAACCTGTCCTTCTAGATTGGCACAAGTGTTGAAAATGCAACAAGATGATGGAGCTTAGTGAAAAGAAGTCGCCTTCACTATGTGGGCCCGCAGGCTATTTTTGGCGCAAAGTCTATTTTTAGACTATGTCTATTTTTAGACATATGGATCATGGTCTATGAGTTGCAGGATGCTATCTATGGATGATTGGTCATGTTGGTAAAAATAGATGGACCTCTATTTTTAGACATATGGGAAGAGTCTATTCTTAGATTGCAAGTCAAAAAAATAGAAAAATCGAATATTATTAGCTCTTAATAACATTTGGACTATAAACATTATCTTATCCTCTTGCAGCACTTCAGTTTGAGCTACGAATGTGGCACATGCAACTTCCAGAAGGAAATACACTTTTCCTATGGGTTAGTTGAGTTATTGCATGATGGACTTCAGTTAGAACTCAAGTGATTGAGTTTGGTGGAGTTGATTGAGGAGTTGATGGAGTTATGTTCAATTTGACTTAGTTGAACTAGTTGTATTTAGTCTAACTGGAAAATACACTAATGATGAGTGGTGTGAATTAATTATTAATTAATTCACTAATAACTAACTCATAAATCAACCAAAGAATACATCAGTTAACTCAGAGCGTGGACAGTTCAGTGGAGACAAGTGTTAGAGGTGGGTGAAAGGGTGAGACTACTATCAGTTGTGACTATAGTTGTGCATGATATTTGCACAATCATTGATTGAGATTTCCAATGAGGATTGTGCAATACAAGCCAAGGGAATTCAAACTTGGATC
>APFE031616587.1:0-13529 GCA_000404065.3 Pinus taeda
GTCTACCAAAGGCCTGAGCGAAACCCCTCAACATGAAAGGCGTCCCCTTGAAGCCAAAACATCTCTGATACCAAATGTAGGTTTTAACCCCATACAGAAATTACCTACATATGAATTCTAAAACACAAAAAATAAACAATGCGAGAGCATAACACATAAAACACATATGCACAGAGATTTTCCCATAGATCCCAAAACCGGGACTACCAACAATTTGTCATTATGTTCCTTTCAATGTTACAATACATATATATACATTTCGAAGAATCCAATACCATGGACCGAAAACCATCGCGCCTGTTATCTCTCTAGGAAACTCTCCTAGGTTGTAGCTCGGAGATGCTTGGTAACATATAATCTTCAATATTGTTTTGGGAACTATTGGAATGGATGATGCTTTGGTTCAAGCTAGATAACCACTTCAACTTTGTTTTCACTCCAGACATGCATGAACACCCTCAGACTATAAGGCTTTATACCACCAATGCTCAACAGTTTGAGAATTAGGTGAATAGACGAAGAATACCAACCACACCAGCAGATGCATATAGAATGTATGATGGCCAACTGAAACTAATAAAGAAACTTACAAATCTAATCTATCAATGTAGAGATAAGATAACAATTATTTTGCATTAGATACAGAAGAAACATAGATGACTTATTCAACAATAGATCCAATTCCCCAACACAGGGATAAGATGACAATTATCTAGCATTAGACATAGGAGAAAGCGCGAAAAAACCAATCTAGGTGCAAGTTTAGAATAGAAAGGAAATGGAAATTGAACATGTAACAACAAAAGAATCTTGTATTATTGAAAATGAAGATGAGACACTGCCAAGGAACATAGTATCTATAGTCTCCAGAAGTTGAACCCAAAAACAACAACCAACCCAGATTACCTCTGGCTTTCAGCTATTTATAGTTTACTTTTACAATGATCCTTAGCCGTTTTAGGGCCGGAGATGTCTTAATCGACAACCTACTGGCATTAACTGTTTGATTGCATTCTAGGATGCAATTTCCTTTCCATCACGAAAACATTAATCAATTCTGGTACTGTGTTGTCTTGCTAGGTAGTTGGCTTGATTATGACAGTGGAGCTCCATGACTATTTAATTATGTTTGTTGGATCATGTTATGTCCTTCTTCCTTCGGCCATGCTCTTTGTTAATTCAGTTTCATGGTCAGACTGTCACTATATTGACAGAGTTGGCCATCTTCTTCTTCGTGTAATAGGTAGGACATGGGGTATGGAGTGCATGGGCAAATGGACAATCGGGAGTGACCGTGCATGATGGCCGTCGGATCAAGGGAGATGTACAGTGGAGATCGTGTGTAGGGAATTTGAGGTTGTGGTGGGAGCAGGACATGTCCAGAATGTTAGATCTCAAGTGGAAAAATTGGACGGTTATCAGGAGGAAGAGGCATGCAAGTGATATCACCAGGGGGTGGTTTGATTTGAGTGGTAATGGTTTTTATTGGAAAGGCCTTGAGCGGTAAGCAGAAAGTGTTGGAAATGACCCGATGCCATTCAGTGAATGACACGTAGCGAGGGAGGAGAGAGAGAAACCGCCCTCATCAGGCATGTACCTTTTTTGCTAGTTTTTTATGCAATATGGGCAATAGCCATTAGATCTGGCAGGGGTTGATATGATGGCGGAGATGCGGTGAAGGTACGAGATGGCTTCGAGGAATGTGTTATAAGCGCGTAAGACATATGGGTAAGGTTTTATGGGTATTTTTGGCTTTCGCGCTTGGGGCTAAGGCCAAAGGGGTGTTTTGTTAGGATTAGAAGGTTAATAAAGGAAGCGGGAAAAGGTAAAGTGTGAGCAGGATAAGGGAAGAAGTGGAAAATGGCCCGTGTAGGACCCCTTTAATGACAACAAAGCCGACCGAATCTTTCCGTTGACCTCCAAAAAGTCAGCACTGCACTTCAGGGCTAACGCTGGCTCCTTCTGGGCATGAAATCCTCCTTGTGAGGTTTCAAGAACCGTAGACCACTGCCTTTTACATAAGAAACAAGATCAGAAATATTACCTAGTATTCCATTGGGCATGGAGTCTATCTAAGCCTACACTAAAACCTTAAAAATAACCTATTTACAATATTGAGGCTTGAAAGCCTTAAGAAAAATAAACTTTCAAAAATCGTCCATTGACTGGGCCATCAAAAATAGTTTCTCCTTCCAAACTTTGCGACATGAAAGTATTGTTCTCCTAGACCTGAGAGATGACAAATGGTCCTGTCCATAGAGCATCAAATTTACCATGATTTCCTTTCTTTTCCTTCAATTCATCCCATTTGAGAACCCAGTCACCAACTCGAAAATTTTCCATCTGTGCCTTTCTATTGAAAACTTTCTTGATTTTCCTTTGATGTATTGCAGACCTCTCAATCAGTTGATCTTTGATTTGATGAACTTCAGCCAAGTCACTCATCCTCCTTTCCATGTCACTTATCTCGTTCTGCTCTTCTTGCAAGAATTTGGCTAGAGGGAGGATCAATTGGATTGGAAAAACAACCTCAGTGCCATATGCCATCTTGAATGAAGAATTCCCTATGGACTTCTTGGTGGTAACCCTGTCAGCCCACAATGCAAACTTCAGTTTGGAATCCCAGCTCCGCTTGTTGTCTTCCAGCAGCTTTTTGATTATCCTTACTAGGTTTTTATTGGATGATTCTACTAGGCCATTACCTTGAGGATAATATGAGGTTGAATGCCCTAATTTAATGCCCATTGACTGACACATGTCCACTAACTCTTTTGCCCTGAAAGCTGCTACATTGTCTGCAACCAATTTGCTTGGGCAACCAAACCTGGTTAAAATATTTCCTGTCAAGAATTTCATGACAACCTGGTGATCAACTTTCTTAGTGGGGATGGCCTCAATCCATTTGGTAAAATAATCAGTGGCTACTAAAATCCATCTATGTTGGCCACTAGAATGTAGATTAATCTCCCCTATGAAATCCAAACCCCACTACTAGAAAGTACCATTAGTGTGTATTGGTTTCAAGGGCAAAGATTTCAGCTACTATCTTCCTGCAAACCTATGGCATTTGTTGCAAGACTTCACAAATGAAAATACATCAGAGAATAGAGTAGGCCAATAATACCCAACCCTTAGGATATTGTGCACTGTGGTTTTCCAATAATGATGCCCTCCATAAATGCTGGAATGAAACTGGTGCATGACTTCCACAGATTGCTCTTTTTCTAGACATCTTAAGAGGAATCCAGCTGCGTCCTTCCAATAAGGCAGGTTCATATTAATACAAAAATTGGTTGCTCTGAGCTTGATGGTTCTAGCTTGACTTGTGCTAAGCCCTGGAGGGACTTCTAGCTTCAACAAGAAATGAGTTATACTGGAATACCAATCACAAGAATCCAAATTCTCAGCTAATGACTAGTTCTGTTTTCATTCTTCTGTTGCCTCCTCTACTTGTTCAACCTCTGAATCTGCACCTATGCAATTTATGTCTAGCAGACTGCAATTTTCCTCAGCCATAAGCTTAGCCAGGCCCTAGCCTTTGATAAGCTTGGTGGGCTTTACCTCTATGTTGAACTCTATGAGTTTTGCAATCCGTTTGGCCCTTCTTCCATCAACATATGGCTGTGTTAGGATATCCTTTACTGAAGTTGATGGTAGATAGGAAACTACCTTGGAGTGTAGAATGTAAATTTAGAATGCCTTTAAAAACTTTATGAGAGAATAGGCTTGCTTTTCAATGAGGTCATACCTTAATTCAACATCTCTCAAAATCTTGCTGAAGAATGCCACTGGGTGTTCTATACCTTCATTATTTTTTTGCAACAAGACTACTGCAAGTGTATCATAAGAAGCAAAAGAGAAAATATAAAAATCCTTGGTGTAGTCTAGGCTAACTAAGATGGGATCTTCCATGATAGCTTTTTTGATGGCTTCAAAAGATCTTCTTGCAGCCTCTATCCATTTTATCTTTGACCCCTTCTTTAACATGGAGGTGATGTGCTTCACTAGTTTAGCAAAATTTGGAATGAACCTCCTCACAAAGTTAATATTTCCCATAAAATATTGAATGTCCTTTTTTGATCTTGGGATGGGCAATGTCTGTATTTCTTGAACACTTTCTGGATCAATCTTAACACCTGCAGCAGAAATGATATGTCATAAAATCTTGCCTTCTTCTAGAGAAAACTGTGACTTCTTAGGATTTACTGAAATCCCAAACTTTCTACACTTCAGAAACACCTTCCACAAATGCTGCAAATGATCCTAGTGACTGCTGGAAAAAATTGTTATATCATCAAGGTAAATTAGGACAAACTTGTCCTTCTCTCCCATAAAAGCTATATCCATCGCCCTCTGAAAGGTAGCCCTAGAATTCATCAGTCCAAAAGGCATATTGGAGTACATGAAAGTGCCCCAAGGAGTAGTGAAGGCAGTCTTTTCTTGGTCCTGTGGATGTACATCAACTTGATTGTAACCTGAAAATCCATCTAAGAAAGACATGACTTTAGCCCCTGAAACTTTTTGCAGCAAATGTTCCACTTGGGTAGAGGGTAGTTGTCTTTCTTAGAGCACTTGTTCAGATTTTTGAATTCTACACAAAGCCTAATTTCTCCATTTTTCTTTCTTACTACCACCAAGTTAGCTATCCATTTTGAATACCTTAGGGGAACTATAATCTTCGCAGCTAGCAATTTCTTAATTTCCTTTTCAACCAAAGGGAGTAGCAGAGGGCTTATGGGTCTCAGCTTCTGCTTGAAAGGGATGGTGTCTTTCTCCAGTGGGATCTTATGCTTAATGATGTTTTCATCATAAGTCTTAAGGTCACTGTACTCCCAAGCAAAGACATCAGTGAATTGCTTCATTAGGGTGCAATATTCAGAACTTTGGGTAGTAGACAGGTGGGCAGATAGATTTATATACTTTGCATGGTCTGAACTCCCTATGTTATGTCAATGGACCACATACTCATTTTCTTTTTGGGTGGTCTTCTAGGGTGCATCATTATGGTCAAACAACTTCTCTAGAGGCACCAACCCTTTAGGTATATGGTTACTAGGCAATTGTACAATGCTGTCCTGATCAATTTTGTTTCCTAGTTGGGACTGATGGCCTTCCTCCACGGTTTCATTATCTTGATCAATTTGCATTTCAGAGAATTCATCAATGACTTGTAGAAAACTATTGACTTCATCATCATCCTCAAAAACTTTCCAGTACTTGACATTATCAGGCAGAGATGATCTATATTTCACTTGGATTTCATAAGCCAAACTCGGGGGTAAAGGAGGAACAAACATACTAGCAGACACAACAAGGGAATCAGTAAGCTAATTCTTAGCCCTAGGGATGTATGAAATACTAAAGCTATTGAAAGAATCCTTGAGTTTCCATACCTCATCTCTGTATGCTTTCAGCCTAGGGTGCCTCGCCTGGAAAGTCTGGTTCACCTGTTGAATAATAAGGTCTGCATCTCCAAACACCTTTAGATGTTTGATGTCCATTTCTTTAGCAACATTCAAGCCTAAGATCAAAGCCTCGTACTCTTCTATATTATTGGTGACTTGGAAAGTTAGCTTGAAAGATAAATGTATGCATTCTTGCATGGGGGATATCAGAACTACACCTGCTCCTATAGTTTCCCTAGAGTAGGCTCCATCAAAGAACATGTCCCAAATTTATGGACCTTCTTCCTCTGTGACCTTAAAAACTAGTTTCCTGCGCTGCATGGAGGCCAACTGATATTCTTCTATTTGGAGAATACAGGCTCTGAAGTCAGTATCAACAACATAGATGGGATGATTATTGGGATGCTTCTCATCAGTGACAATATAAGCTAACTGAGCTTCCCTGTATAATCTCCTACTTTCTCCTCCAAAAACTAGAATGGTAGCATAAGACAAATCATTCTATAATGTTCCACCCAATGTTTTTATCCATCCCCTGGAAATAAGCATGCCAAACTTTGGGGGAAAATCAACTACCACAATATCCATGATCATGCTCTTCATGGGTAGCTAAGACAAGGTGATGGCTAAGTCTTTTATTAACCCCAGACATTTCACCTTTCTGGAATCAAAAGAAAACAAGTCATGATAAGGCTTGGTGATGTCAAGGCCTAACTCATCCATGACAGTCTTTAGCATTAGATTATGGCTGGCACCTATGTTCAGTAGACAGTTGTGAAGGGTTTTGTCATGAATAGTCAAGGAGACATAGAATGATGGGGAATTGTCATCAGAAGGTTCAATCATTGGGCTAAGAACAACTGCAGGCTTGTCATCTTGTAAATTCACATAGTCGTTTGATGCTTGTGTAGCCTTAAGCTAAAGGGCTTCAAGGATGGGTCTCTTAAAGGCCTCATTCTTTAATAGTTCCATAAGAGGTATAGATATTTTCATCTTCTGGATTTCTGATTCAAAACTGAAAGGAGAAGGGAACTGGTAAGGGCCTCTCACCTCTTGAGTTGGAGCTTTGGGAATGATGGGATCAACTGCTCGTCGTTTTTGCTTGTTACCTTGCCATTTAGTAGGAACCATAGTCTTTTGGGCAGGGTTCTCCTTGGCACTGCTCATCTTTGACCTCAGATTATATCTTCGTTGATCTTCAGTTTATAGAATAGCCTCACCATCCCACTATTGGCTGGTCTAGTCCCTGAGCAATGACTCTTCATAGGCAACCAAGGTCAAAAAGGGAGCATTGCCTTTGTCTTCCATGAAATGGATCTCATCATCTTCTTCAAACTACTCTTCTTCCATGACTATGTTCTGGAAAGGGGTCTTCACTCTTTGGTCTTCATTAGCATCTTTTCTCCTTTGCATGATCTGCAACTGCTCATTTTCTCTTCTATATGGATTCGGATTTCTAGGAGCAAAGGTGTTAGGAACTCGTCCCTTCCCTGGATGCTGCTCAACTTTTAATTTGGAGATTTCAGAGGCTAGTGACTCTATCATCTTGGTCATCTTATCTATCTTGGGGTCTGAAGATGAAGAAGATTCACCCCTCTGTCTCCTTCGATCAACATGTCCCTTGAGTTTCTCTACATCCATGATGTTGGACTCTACTTCCAAGGTTGCATCCTACATTTCAGCCAAAGAAGCACTTCTTCTCTCCCTCAATAGTAGGCAGAAATCATAATCGAAGGCATTGGCATAGGTAAGCTTAGCAGAGGTATGGGTGGGTTTCACTTCAGCTGGTATCTTGTTGTACATGCGGTTAAACCTTTTATTGAAATTAGAAAGTGACTCCCCATTTTCCCTTTTCAGGTTCCCGAACTCAGTATGATAGTAAAGAAGATCTTTCTTATCACCCCAATGCTTTAGGAACACATCATCTAAGGCCTCAATATCTGTTATATATCTAGGGGTCAATTCTCTGAACCATGTTCTTGCCTCTCCATCAAGGCTTTGGACAAAAACTCTCATCCACACATCATATTCACTAATGTTTAGATTATCTGCATAACTATAAAAGGACTCAAGATGTTCTTCAACTATAATTCTTTTAGTCCCGATGAACTTAGGCATGTATTTCTGATATTCTCTAGTAGGCATTGCATTCAAAGGAGTGGGTAGTACTAGAGTTCCATACCTAGCAGCTATGATTCTTTCCATTTTGGTGAGTGCTTGTGGACCTACCATGGCTCTGGTGGATTGAAGAGTGCTGACAGTCTAGATGATAGAAAGCTGAGGGGTGACTGAGAGGACTAAAGGAATATGAGGGATAGGAGGTGAGGTTTCCTTCGGGCTTAGAGCAAGAGGAGAACCTAAAGAATAAGGATCTTTATGAATCTCTGAAAGTTTTTCTTCACTGCTAGTGTTAGAGACTATACTCTCAACATGTATTTGTTCTATTACTAGCTTTTCTTGTAGAGGTATAGAGGATTGTTTAGGTTTATCTGATCCTGATGCTCCTTTCTGTGATATCTTTCTTCCTTTGATGATCTTTTCAGGGTCAGGTAATGGGTTAGTTGGTGACTTCTGAGCATTTCTCCGAGTATGCCTCACAAACTGAGCCAGAAATATGATGTGGAGTCGCCAAGAGGTTCGACCTCCAGAAGAGTTGCCAGATAGATGATTAAAACCAAAAATGTGTCTAGACTTTGTCTATCATCAAAGCTAGATCTGTGTCATTCTCCCAGGGAAGCTGAGCTTCAATCTCCTCTCCCCGACAATGGCACCAAATATGTTATCTCTCCAGGAAACTCTCCTAGGTTGTAGCTCGAAGATGACTGATAACATATAATCTTCAATATTGTTCTAGGAACTATTGGAATGGATGATGGTTTGGTTCAAGACAGATAACCACTTCAACTTTGTTTTCACTCCAGACATGCATGAACACCCTCAAACTATAAGGCTTTAGACTACCAATGCTCAACAGTTTGAGAATTAGGTGAATAGACGAAGAATACCAACCACACCAGCAGATGCATATAGAATGTATGATGGCCAACTGCAACTAATAAATAAACTTACAAATCTAATCTATCAATGCAAAGATAAGATAACAGTTATCTTGCATTAGATACAGAAGAAACCTAGATGACTTATTCAACAATAGATCCAATTCCCCAACACAGGGATAAGATTTCAGTTATCTAGCATTAGACATAGGAGAAAGCACGAAAAAACCAATCTAGGTGCAAGTTTAGAATAGAAAGGAAATGGACATTGAACATGTAACAAAAACAGAATCTTGTATTACTGAAAATGAAGATGAGACGCTGCAAGGAACATAGTATCTATAGTCTCTAGAAGTTGAACCCAAAAACAACAACCAACCCAGATTACCTCTGGATTTCGGCTATTTATAGTTTACTTTTACAATGATCCTTGGCCGTTTTAGGGCCGGAGATGTCTTAATCGACCACCTATTGGGATTAACTGTTTGATTGCGTTCCAGGATGCAATTTCCTTTCCATCATGGAAACATTAATCAATTCTGGTACTGTGCTGTCCTACTAGGTAGCTGGATTGATTATGGAAGTGGAGCTCCATGACTGTTTAATTCTATTTGTTGGATCATGCTGTGTCCTTCTTCCTTCGACCATGCTCTTTGTTAATTCAGTTTCACGGTCAGATTGTCACCAGACTGACAGAGTTGGCCATCTTCTTTTTCATGTAACAGGCAGGACGTGGGGTATGGAGTGCATGGGCGGATGGATGATCGAGAGTGACCGTGCATGATGGTCGTCGGATCAAGGGAGATGTATGTTGGAGATCATGTGTAGGGAATTTGAGGTCATGGTGGGAGCGGGACATGTCCGGAACATTAGATCTCAGGTGGACAAATCAGACGGTTATCGGGTGGAAGAGGCGTGTGGGTGATATCACCAAGGGGTGGTTTGATTTGAGTGGTAATGGTTTTTATCGGAAAGGTCTCGGGCGGTAAGCGGAAAATTTCAAAACTCGCCCGATGCCATTTAGTGGATGACACATAGTGGCTGAGGAGAGAGAGAAACCAACCTCATCGGGCGGGTACTTTTCGCGCGAGTTGTTTATGTGATATGGGCAATAGCCGTTAGATCTGGCGGGGGTTGATATGACAACGGGGATGCGGTGAAGGTAGAATATGGATTCAGGGAATGTGTTATAAGTGCGTAAGACATATGGGTAAGGTTTTATGCGTATTTTTGGCTTTCACGCTTTGGGCTAAGGCCAAGGGGTGTTTTGTTGGGATTAGAAGGTTAATAACGGAAGCGAGAAAGGTAAAGTGTGAGCAGGATAAGGGAAGAAGTGGAAAATGGTCCGTGTAGGACCCCTTTAAGAACAACAAAGCCAACCGAATCTTTCCGTTGACCTCCAAAAAGTCAGCACTGCACTTCAGGGCTAACAATGCCCAAAACCATGTGTGAAAACCATGCACAAAATGATAGGTAGGTTTGCCCCACCTAATATAGGGTCCCAAAAAAATTTCTCCAGGGTGTTTCCCCGTACCCTATAGAGGGGGACTAACCACCCCCCTCAAACCCCCTGTGATCCCCCCTTTGCACAATTGGCGCAAGGAAGGGGGGGCTTCGCCACCCCTCTAATCCCTTGGTTAACTAGAGATGCTAGTCGTGGAAAGAATATAACACAACCCAACATTCTTCCTATACATTGCTACTTGATGAAACAAGGATTAAGATGTAGCATCAATTATTCTCTTTGCAACCATAGATAGAGAAACGAGTTGCATTGCAAGAAAAATATAGGTATGGATTGGGGATCTTCTTGTTTCTGCAATGTAGTTAAAATTTTATGAAATAGGTTGCATATTCAGCTGTAAAAGAGTAGGTTGATAGTCAATGGAACCTATCTAAAATCACTGTTCATGCTCTACTGAATTAATATATTAATAGGCATGATATGTTATGAAAATTAATACTAAAATGAACATGTGTTCTGTTATTATAGAAAGAGGATTGCTTGTTCTAGGTCAAAGGAAATGCCATGTTTGTGGATATATTCACAAGTATTTTTATGGTATGTGCAACATTCTAAGTTTACTCAGCAATTGATGAAGTAACATCCTAACTAGGATCCTATCTGGCTTTGGATATTATTCTGGAGGGGGCACAAAATTTGATAGTACCTATTGAAAACCACAAAACACTAAGCTCTAAAACATTATGTTCTTTTTAGTTCCTACTCCCTTTAATGATTTGTCATGCTAAAGTAATTGAGGCATTTTTCTAAATTTATTTTCTCATCATATGTACATCCATTGTCTAATAATTAGGTCCTCTTTCCCATATTCTTTTGATGTTAGATCTATCTCCTTCCCCAGTCTTTTCAGGAGCACTAGATATAGTTTTTAGCACTGGACCAGTAAAGGAATTGGAAGGAAATGCTATAGACTTGGCCTTCCTAGATTGATTGGATAGTTGATCATGCACAAAACCTTACCGATCAATAAATCATTCATTGTTATTTATAAAAGCAAGCCTACTCTAGGAAAGCACGCTTATGATATTTGGATTTATAAAAGCAATCCTACTCCTAACAAGCCAAGCCTGGGATATAGGTGTTGTGTTATCCTAAGGCTAGGCATCTAAAGGGTGGGGTGTGTCATCATGGCATTCAAGTTTCCAAAAATATACATTGATTGTTGATGGGGGCTTGTCTCATGAGTCGAGGAAATAATGAAACATGGTAAGGATAAGCTTCGAAACATCAATAAGTCTGGCCTTCCAAGAGTTAGAAGATATGGCCTTCGTTCCAAAGAGACTGGACTTCCTTCGTGGTTCTAAGCATGGTCCTTCCAACTTGTCAATTCGATGGAATTAGTCCCAACCAGTGTCACAACATCTTTACCATATCCTCTTATGACTAGTTTGTATTCATATTCAACTTTTAGGTAAGATGTTGATTCACTTTAGATGAGGCCAACAACATTAGCGTTCCTCTTATTCAAACGTGGTTGGCGATGATGTATGAGTGGGTGTTATGCTTCTAACAATGTATTTCAATGCATAACAAAATGGTTTACCTTTTTCTCCATTGTAGTACATATCTCATCTTTTTTACAACTGAAAGAATGCGCAGTGAACAGAGTCATAGATATCTGTTGTGTTTCTCTTTCGTGGATACTCAACTACTCATTTTAGTGGAGGGCAATGGAATTTAGGAGGGCAGTGCCAGAAGCAGTCTAAGAACTATTATTTATTAAGGCCAATATTCTATTCCTATCTCTATGGGTTCTTGTGAAGAATTGATTTTTTCCAACCACACTTATTTGTGCCTACCCTGATTGAGAAATCAATGGGCTTGTGTGATTAATGGGATTGTCTGGTTGGTTATGGAAAAGGTACACAAACCCATTGCCTAAATAAACAACTAGTTGACATTTCCACCAATAGTCCCTTGGCATATTCCCTTGGTTCTAGAAGCCTTTGAATTAATAGAATGGGTTATGTTTTATTATTCCTGCTTTGTGTTTCAACAAAGCATGGGGATCAACAAATCATGGAACAATGTGATAAGTTGTAGAAGCCGGCTATGACATATAGATGAGTCATTCCACTGTTTCTTCAATAGAAGGCCTGTTAATTGCTATGTTAGGCCCCTATAATACTGGTGATTCCCCCATTACTATTTTCATTGTATCCCTTATTGTTATTATTGTGCCCCTATTGTCCCCATATTGTTATTAGTATGCCATGCCATATAGAAACCCACTATTGTTATTTTTGTGCCCTTATGTTATCACTGTTATGTCGACTTGATTATATTGTGACCCGTTAGACTCCTATATATAGAAGGGAGGTTTAGTCATTTGTATCATCCAAGAGTTGTTCATTTGTGTAATGTAAAGGAGGTTTCCCCCTCGAAGAGGCTGAATTCTAAGGCATTGATCTATCTTTTCTATCTTTTTGTGAGCTGGTTTCCTAAAATTTGGTATTGGACTTTTGGATTCTAGGGTTTTGCTACTCCAAACAGGTCATTGTGGAATTTTCACTATAATTTTTTTCTACGACGTTTTAGAAGCTAAAAAAACCCAATTGAGTCGAAATCGTTCTAAACTTTGAGTCCAAATTTCAGAGCTTGTCTCACTATATTTACGGAGATATGATCTAAGGAAGTTAGGGTTTTTGTAGAATCCCTAATTACATTCCAAATAGGTGACCTAGGGAAAATCGTCATAACTTTTTTTTGAGCATTAGATTGAAATTTCGTAAGAATTTTTAGAAATACGACGACCTGTAGTTTTCTGTGTATCAGTTTCAGGTACTAAGGTCGAAACAGTGACACGTGGCACATCGTACAAGTTTTCTCTACTGAACTAGTTTATAATCAGGTCACTGTGGGATATTTGGCATAACTCTTCCTTGGAGAATCCAATCTTGATCCGACTTAACCTACATATATTAATTTAATTTTAATTTTGGGCAGAGCCAACTTAACCTACATATAGTATAATTCCTTTAGTTACATTCCCTACATATATATGGAGATTCCATGCTTGTGATTAATTGTATGTAATGAAAAGCTAAACTAAAAAATCACACACTTCTTCCAATATATCAAAATATTATTCAAAGTTTGAGGAACTTCCCTCATACTTCTTTTGTAAACATTTACATGAATCAAAATAAAAAAGTTGGCCATCTTTCAAAAAGAAGACTGTAACTAGATCAAGGAAGATGGTAGATCATAGAAAACAATGAAATCCGCATCAGCGAACACCAACACTGCCCTAGGCATAAACAATTACCTATGATACTCTATTTCCTTATATATGCATACAATAGCTTGGGTGACATTACCTTATACCACAAGAACTTTTAAATAATTTTAGATAGGGTCTCCTTTTTATAAGCACAGGGTGATCTATGAACTTTTTGTAAGCAGTATAATAAAACAATATGAGCATTTTAGGAACAAATTTTGGAAAATGAAAATATGAAACACGATGTTTGCAAAATTTTTAAAAAAATATTATATATTTTCTATAATTGTATAGATTGTAAGGATTTTCATCTATTTTGATTTTAAAACTTTAAAGACATGAATCATGTAAATATTTTGATATTTATAAATATTATATTT
>APFE031616588.1:0-20805 GCA_000404065.3 Pinus taeda
TTGTTCTATGAACACAACATATCTACTAATTATGGTATTCTGGGTGATAGGGTTATACAATTTGTAAGATTTTGATTTCTCACTATAGCCTGTAAATATGATTTTTTCACTTTTATCATCTAATTTGTCTCTTCGCTCCTTAGGCACATGTGCATAAGCTACACATCCAAACACTATGAGATAAGATATTCTACAAGAAATACATGATCATGCTTCTTATGGTATTATGTTCATCAGACTCTTTTTAGGATATATGTTTATCACATAAACAACACATGCAACTGCTTGTACGTAATACTCCTTAGACAAGTTTATTCCTTTCAACATGCTCCTTTCCATATTCATAATGGTTTTGTTCTTTCTCTCCACTACACCATTATGTTGTGGTATGTATCTAGTTGTAAACTATTTTTTGATTCCATGTTGTTTTCAATACTCATGGAATTCCTTTGAATCATATTCTCCACCATGATCTGAACTCAATACCTTAATCAATCAATCACTTTGGTTCTTTGCTAAGGCTTTGAATTATTTGAACTTTGCAAAATTTTTAGAGTTTTGCTTCAAGAAGCAAATCCAAGTCGTTCTACTATAATCATCAGTTAAAGTGAGGAAGTAACAACTTCCACCAATCAATTGTGTCATCATCGGTCCACACAATTCTATATGCACTAGATTAAGAGGTTTCTTTTCTCTGTATGCAACTCCCTTTTGAAAAATTTCACTGTGTTTCTTTCCCAAGATGCAACATTTACAAGTGCTAGCAAATTCTTTGATGGGAGGTAATCCTCCAAGCATCTATTTATGTTGCAACAATCTTAAACCAGAAAAATGCAAGTGTCCAAATCGAAAGTGCCATAACCAATACTCAGTAGAACTTGCAACCTTAAAAGAACTGACTTGGTCATTCTAATTCATAACTAGAGGAAATAGTTTTTTTCTCATCATATGCAACTTTTTTATCCATTGTTTAATTTTGGGCTTGTCATATATAACACATTCTTTTCCTTGAAAGATAAATCAGTATCCCTTCTGTGTTAGTTGCCTAAAACTTATCAAATTATGTTTGAGACCAGAGACATAATATACCTTTGAGATTGTGTTCGGCTCCCCCTGCTTGGTCAGAATGTTGACCACTCCTTTTCCATCTACATCCACAACCTTGTTAGTCCCCAACTCTACCTCTTTCCTCACAGATCGATCCAAATTTGCAACCAAATTCTTGTTGTTCGTCATGTGGTTACTCCATCCACTATCTAATAGCTGCACATTATCAGAAGGTTAATGCATGGTATGGTAAGCTAGGAACATGGAGTTAGTACTCTCTGTAGTGACATTAGCTCTCCGATTCCCTTGATAACCTAACCTCTTCCTACAATCACGGGAATAGTAACTAAATTTGTTGCAATAATAACATTTCACCTTTTATTTGTCAACTCTTTCATTATTGTTGAAGCTTCTGCAGTTGCTTCCACTTTCATGTTCATGCTTTTATCGACCATCTCTCTAACCACCATGTCTTTTGCCTTGTCCTCTACCTCTCGACCTACTTATTCCTCAACCTCTATCTCTTGAAATAGAAACCTGACTTTTGAAAGTGGTCTCTAAAGTGGAATTCTTATTTCTCTCTATCATTGCCTCATGTGATAGAATTGATCCCATCAACTCATCAACTGTCAATGATGTCAAATCCTTGGCTTCTTATGTCGCTGCTGCCACAACAAAAAATTTGGTAGACAAATATCTGAGGACCTTGTCAAGCACTGTTTAGTCTTTAATCTCCTCACCATAAAGTTTTAACTAGTTTATGACAGTCATGACCCGATTCATGAAAGAATCAATGTCCTCTGTCTCCTTCATCTAGAGACTTTCAAAATATCTCCTAGTATTATGCAACTTAAAAATATTGAATTTGGCCATACCTTTATAGCTTGTCGCCAAGGTATCGCATGCTTCATTTGCAGAAGATGTGATCGTAATCTTCTTGAATACTGCTCGGTCCACTCCTTGCTAAATAAACTACAATGCTTGTGCATTCTTCTTCTTGTCTTTCTTCCATATATCCCACTGCATTAGTGACAACTCATTTTTTTATTCATCCTTACGTTCTGAAAACCCAAACTAGACATAATCCCAAACATCATGAGTGTACAGCGTGGTCGCCATCTTTGTGGTCCACACATCATAATCCTTCCCCATAAATAATGGGAACTGGGGCTCGAAATTTGAGAAAACCATCTTTCTTCAAAAATATCCTTTTAAAAACTTGACAAAGCTCTAATTTTATAAAAAACCCTTATCAAAATTTCTTTATAAAAGACACACCTAACTAAAAAACTTAATTATTTTTTAATATAATTATTTGTATATAAAAAAAATCTATGTAAAAAACCTTCATATAAGCCCCTTTAAAAATACTTTTTATAATATATATCCATTTTTTCAAGAAATCCATTTATACCAATCCTTTGAAAAATCGATGTGAGGATATAAGACTGTTTTGATATAACTTAAAAGGAAAATGTGGTTGATGCAAGAGCATTCAGCTCAACATTATCATTGTATTTTAGTAGACATAGGCGGTCTTGTGTTTCAATGAAATTGGTTTCCTAAGTATTGAAATAATGTAATTATTAAGAGTTTTGAGTAATTTTAATGAGAGAAACTAGAATAGGATTTAATTGAATATGGTGAGGCATAATTGTAAATATTCTCGAATGTAGGAGAATATGAGTGATTTAGGATAGTTGAGAAAATTGCGGGATTTGAGAATTGATTGTAAGACTCAGATTACGAATTAGTTCATGATTTTGTGGACTGAGAGTCCTTAGGGATGAGAAAGAGATTTTAGGATTTTGTTGAGGAGTTTATGGACCTAAAACCAGAAATTGGTTTTAGAAATCCTTTGTATAAATGTAAGCCTAAAAGGCATGATCAGAGGTTAGACACAGAGAGAGAGAGATCTATTTAGTTGTGTTTGTAAGCCTATGGGCAAATGATGAATAGAGGCCATTAATTAGAAGATCATGCTGAGGAGAGATAGAGTCTCAATGTGTAATAATTTGTTTAGGTCTTTATACATAGAGAATTCGATTTTGAGTGCGTAGATGTGTGATTCGAGTGTTGATTGATAAATTATGTGTCCATCAGAGATTCTACATAATATATGTATGCAAGCGGGGTTGAAGTGAATGTACAGAGGATAAAAAGTACAATGGAAGGGAATGCATCATTCAATCCATTCAAAGAGCCAATTAATGTTTTGGAGGAACATGAACTAAAGAAACTCACAGAGCTAAGTTCAGGAGGAGTCGCGGAGTGGAACGTTGAAGATCCCAGAAGAAAACTAAAACCCACAGAAAACACTGAGAAATAGTGTAAAAAATAAGTAAAGCGAGAAATGAGAAGTGAAGAAACGATGAACAACGACTGTTGGATCTTGAAGATCAATGGCCAGGATCCAATCGCAGAGGAGACAGAGGAATATCACATCGACGGTTTTTTTTAAATAGTGAAAGCAGATTTCGGGCAGCCTCAAAACCATAAGTGGTATTGAGCACGGAACCATTGATCCCATTAAGCGATCGACACGTGGCAGCGAGGAGGAGAGAGAAAACCGCTTATCGGGCGGTTAATCCTCGTGCATGTTGCCCGACCGAAATCTTTGTGAGCCATTAGATCTGGTTCTAGTAAATGAACGGAGAGGATCAGCGATTAATTTCGTTGATTGGAAGTAATCCCAACCATTGGATCGGAGGATACAACGGAAGGTTGAGATGTAGTCGCATATCGCAAGGTTAGGAGGTGAAGGATGGTGCGATGGCCGATAGTGATAATCGCTAATCGGAAGTCGGGTGTTTCGAAAATCGGAGCAACAAGGCAGAAGGGCTTGGTATTAATGGACTTGATGAATATTATGGTTGCAATTATATAAATTTTGAATTTCGACTTATATGGGGCGCAGTGGAATTTTAATGTATATCCTTTGTATTCGGTAAAGTATCATGCCGAGTATTTTAATATAAGAGGGTGGTTTAATTGTTCTGATAGTCGCATATTGGAGTCAGAGGGGCGATACGGGCACATATGTGGTAAGACCACGGTAACTGCGATGAGCAATTGTGATAAAGGCAATTCTTGATAACTGTGCAAATGCCGAGGATTGGGGAAAAGGTATGGTTTACGTTGTTTGTGTGTTATCTATTATAAAGAGGGTATAATCGATTAAAGCACGATAAAAGGGTCTTAATGGGTTTCCAATTATATCCCAAAGTTAAAAAGGGGGTTTGTATATATGTACAGCCACAAGGATTTATAAAGGTTTATAAGGGTTAACCAGTCCCGATAGGAAGGGATGAAGGAAATGATTTAATAAAATCATACATGAAGATTAAGGGGTGATTATATTCCCGATAATGAAGGTTTAGAATTTGGTTAATCTATTTATATGTTTCCGCATGAGTTCTAAAGAAAGGGGCCTTAACCATCACTATTAGTGATGTTTTGACCTAGTAGGTCATATCTATTCTTGGGAAAACAATTTATGCCTAGGTCTACATGCATACTGTGGGTAAAGCAGGGGTAACCCTGTGTCATTTTGGTATCAGAACTTAACAAATAAATTATGTGTGAAAGTTTTTTGAAAGAATTCAGAACAAAAATATGTGGAAAGCTGTGTATGCGGGCAAGGGAGATCAGATTCCAATCCGATAGTGAAGCAACCAGAGTAAAGTTGGGAGATTGGTAAGAGGAATACTAATCTTGATATTCTTGCATTTTGATAGAATGTTCAAATTTTAAGAAAGTAGAGGAAGTGATTTATGGCCAATGAATTTGTATAATTGGAATTGTGAAATGTTTGGAATTGGGATTGGAGAAGAACAGTTAAGTTCTTAGAGGTAGGTGATTAAGAATTAAGGAGAGATTGCAGAAACCTAAAGAATCTACAAAGATGTTTTGAAGATTGATAGTGCAGCTAGTGAAGTGTATCAGAAAAAGGAGATCAAGTCTTAAGAAACAGTAATGAAAAAACTGGTAAGGATTTATGAGTGGAAGAAAACTTAGCAAAGGAGAAATTGTTGCCAATAGTTAAGCTTGCCAAGATAAAGCCGAAAGAGTGAAAAAAAGAATCAGATTCTAAATCTGATTGATAGTAGCTGAATGTTGAGAATTTTTGTAGTGGAAGCATAAAGATCTATTGAAACAGATTTGCAAGAATGGTGAGATCCTGAAGGTAGGTGAAGGCATGCAAATTTGTCTAACGATTAGTAGATATTGAATGAATGATACTTAGAGCAGGATTACAGTAATTAAACTGTAAGAGGGACTTTGTAAGTTCTTGAAGTAACAGAGTTTGAAGATACAACTGAAAGCTAGTGAAAAGGACAGTCCATTCAAAGGTTCATGTGAATGGGGAGACAAGATCAAACAGAGATCTTGAACGTAAGATGGTATGGTTTTATTTTAGTTGGCTTTGAATATTGAAAAGTTCTAGTATTTGCATTGATGCAAAAATATGTTGTAAAAGTATGTTGTAACTCCTAAAAGGAAATTCCACAGAGGATGTGGGTAAAATTTCTAAGAGATAAAGGAAGTTGGTCAGAGTTTCTAAGTGAAAATAGAATGTGGCAGAACCTTGAGGAATTCCAACAGAGATTAGATAAAGAGGAAAGTTCTGTTCTTTGAAAGTGTAGATGAGTTGAAGATTAGAAGGAGCAAAGAGAATTGCTTAAAGGAGGTTCCAGAGATAGAGAACTAATTGCTTACCAAAAGACTGAATGAGGAGAGCTTGGTGAGGTAAGTGGTGGTAGGGCAGACTTGCTGTTGTATAGGCTTTAGTGCAACTCATAGAGATGAAGGGGATAATGACTAGTGACAGTCATAACAGAGGTTTTGAAGGAAACCACAGACAAGGACATAAGAAGAGAGATGCCAAGGCAAATGATATACAAAGACAGTTAAGTAAAGAAGAATATGAGAGGGAGAAGGCTGAGATAGTAGTTCAACTTGATGTATTAATGTAAATGTTGCAAAGAAATGAGATGGACCAGAAATATGGTTGCGTCATGAGAAATAAAGTGAAGTGGCAGAGGCTATAAGAGCAAAGGAAACAATAGGTGAATATGCAGTTAATAAAGGAGCTCAGGGAACTTGTAAAGATTTTAGATGTTAAATTGGAGATAAAGAAGCTTGGAAGAGTGGAGCTACAAAAAAAGGGAGATGCTGAAGAAGATGTTAAAGTTTTGATATCTGAACCAAAACGTGGACCATTACTTTTTGAAAGTGATGAAGAGCGAGAGGAGTTGGATCATATGAATGATTCAAAGCAGCTGGAAGACTTCATGACTAAAGCATCAAATGAGACCGTAAGGTCTTGTGATTTTAAAACTAATGAGTTGTGTATGATTGCAGGTTTGAAAGAAGATAGACAATCTTTTAAAGCTGTCAAAAACATGAAAGAATACCTTCTAGAAGATAAAAGTTTTGAAGCAGAATATGACAAGGAGACTGCAAAAGGAACAGTTCACTATAGTGGACAAGTGCTGAAAGACATCATTGAAACAAATGATGAAAAGGAGAGGCTAGCTGACAGTCTCAAGAGTTCTTTGAGTTTGAATCAGCATACTGATATGCTGACAGAAGAAGAGAGACCAGTGCAACATACTATAGTGTTGCCAAAGGAAGAAGAGGTGGACAGCCAAATGGAAGAAGAAGAGGAAGAACATCTACTGAAGGATGTTAAGAAAGGTTTAGCAGAGGAAGAAGGACCATGTCATGATGGATCAATAACAAATGAAGACATGGGAGATTGTGTAAAATTTCCAAAGTTCACTCCAAGTAAAATCATTGAGTTGTATAGAGAATTTGACTTTCAAAGAAGAAAGCTAGAAGAGCAGAGGATAAATGTTTAGGATAGATTATTGATGAAGAATGACAAAGAAGCTATCATAAATAATAAGCAAGAGGAAGTTAACAGGTGTAGGAAACAAAAGCAGGAAATTGTTTTGAAAGAAAATATAGAAACAATAGGAAAGGTACAAAATAACAGTAAAGAAGAGGGTAAAGATGAAAAGGATGCGATCAGAATAAGTGAAGAACAAGCAAGAATGGGAGTTCAACAATCAAGACATGAAAACAGTCAAGAGACTAAGGATATACTGGACAGAGAAATTGCACTAATAAGAAGTTTAATGATGAAGGTGTTTCAGAGAAAGACAGTAGCAAGAAAAGAGAGGAGTAACAACAAAATGAAGACAACAATAGACTATGAAAGTAGGGCAAGTGGAGCATTGCAACATAAGGTATGGAGAATAGGAGAATAGCAACAAACAACAGCAGCAATAGAACAATTGACAAGCAAAGACAGGTTACAAAATAAAGTTTGGGATCCTGGAGGAAACAATTATCCAGACTTATGACCAGGTGGTCATAAATTTTCTTACTTGGGGAGTCTGATGTACAAGCATTCATCGTAACATTATCATTGTATTTTAGTAGACATAGGGGGTCTTGTGTTTCAAAGAAATTGGTTTCCTAAGTATTTAATTAATGTAATTATTAAGAGTTTTGAGTGATTTTAATGAGAGAAACTAGAATAGGATTTAATGAATATGGTGAGACATAATTGTAAATATTCTCGAATGTAGGAGAATATGAGTGATTTAGGATAGTTGAGAAGACTAAGGGATTTGAAAATTGATTGTAAGCCTCAGATTAGGAATTAGTACATGATTTTGTGGATTGACAGAATCCTTAGGGATGAGAAAGAGATTTCAAGATTTTGTTGAGGAGTTTATGAATCTAAAACTAGAAATTGGTTTTAAAAATCCTTTGTATAAATGTAAGCCTAAAAGGCATGATCAGAGGTTAGAGTCAGAGACAGAGACAAAGAGAGTGAGATATTTAGTTGTGTTTGTAAGCCTACAAGTAGGTGATGAACAAAGGCCATTAATTAGAAGAATAGGTCGAGGAGAGACAAAGTCTCAATATGTAATAATTTGTTTAGGTATTTATACACAGAGAATTCGATTCTGAGTGCGTAGATGTGTGATTCAACTATTGATTGATAACTTATGTGTCTATCAGAGATTCTGCATAAGATATGTATGCAGGCGGGGTCAAAGTGAATGTACAGAGGAGAAAAATTACAGTGGAAGGGAATGGATTGTTGAATCCATTCAAAGAGCCAATTAATGTTTTGGAGGAACAGGAACTAAAGAAACATGCAGAGCTAAGTTCAAGAGGAGTCACAGAGTGGAATGTCAAAGATCCCAAAAGAAAACTGAATCCCACATGAAACACTGAGAAATAGTGTAAAAACTAAGTAAAGGGAGAAACGAGAAGTGAAGAAATGATGAACAATGACCGTTGAATCTTGAAGATCAATGGCTAGGGTTCCAATCACAGAGGAGACAGAGGAATATGGTATCGACGGTTTTTTTAAACAGTGAAAGCAAATTTCGGGCAGCCTCAAAACCGTAAGTGGTATTGAGCGTGAAAACGCAAATCCCATTAAGCGATAGACATGTGACAACAAGGAGGAGAAAGGAAACCACTTATTGAGTGGTTAATCCTTGTCCATGTTGCTCGGCCGAAATCTTTCTGAGTCGTTAGATCTGGCATGAGTAAATGGACGGCGAAGGATCAACGATTAATTTCATTGATCAGAAGTAATCCTAACCATTAGATTGGAGGATACAATGGATGGTTGAGATCTAATCGCATATCGCAAGGTTAGGAGGTGAAGGATGGTGCGATGGCCGATAGCGATAACCGCTAATCGGAAGTCGGGTGTTTTGGAGATCGGAGCAATAATGTGGAAGGGCTTGGTATTAACGGACCTGACAAATATTATGGTTGCGGTTATATAAATTTTGAAGTCCAACTTATATGGTGCGCAGTGGAATTTTAATGTATATCCTTTGTATTTGGTAAAGTATTGTGCCGAGTCTTCTAATATAAGAGGGTCATTTAATTGTTCCGATAGTCGCATATCGGAGTCAGAGGGGCAATACGAGCACATATGTGGTAAGATCATGGTAACTGTGATGAGCGATTGCGATAAAGGCAATTCTTGATAACTGTGCAAATGCCGAGGATCGGGGAAAAGGTATGGTTTACATTGTTTGTGTGTTATCTATTATAAAGGGGGTATAATGGATTAAAGCACGATAAAAGGGGTTTAATCGGTTTCCAATTATATCCCAATGTTAAAAAGGGGGTTTGTATATATGTGTGGCCACAAGGATTTATAAAGGCTTATAATGGTTAACCAGTCCCGATAGGAAGGGGATGAAGGAAAGGCTTTAATAAAGTCATACATGAATATTAAGGGGTGATTAGATTCCTGATAATGAAGGTTTAAACTTTGGTTAGTCTATTTATATGTTTCCGCATGAGTTCTAAAGAAAGGGGCCTTAACCATCACTATTAGTGAAGTTTTGACTTGGTAGATCATATCTATTCCTAGGAAAACGATTTATGCCTAGGTCTACATGGATACTGTGGGTAAAGTAGGGGTAACCCTATGTCAGTGGTCCACGTGGTTTCATAACAGGTTTGGAACAAAGACTTTTAAACAGGTCCCCACATGACCCAAGAAAAACATGTCCCCCAATGAAGCTTTGCAACAATTTTGATCTGCAGAGCTTGAAGAGTATTGTTTTGAAGTCAAGTACTTTAATAAACAATATATGCCTTATTCAAATTGGGTCAAAATAACCCAACTAGTGCACCTATAGGTAGCGTTGCATTGCAAAAACTCGTTGTTAAGATTACGTTCTTCAACGCAAGTTATTAGAGAGGGAGAAGGGTGTTGATTAAAAGAATTTAATTATGTAATTATTTTGTTACTCACTAATGATTTAACAATTTTGTAAATTAAAAAAATCACTAATTTTTTTTACTTGCTCATTTTTATATTGTTTTTTCCGGCTCCATGAATTTTGTGATCTATCTTCGGCTCCGATACCACTGGAAATGAGGAGGAGCATAAATACAAATTTTACACACAAAACACATGAAAAGTGACTCTTCTATTTATCACACAAAAACTTGATTATTACAATGAAACTTTTTACTCGCTTAAAATAACTTGACAACAACCACACTAAGTTCATCTATCACTTAACTCGACTTGACTCAATGCTCAATAAACTCAATCTCTAATTTTAGCCAATTTCTCATATGGAAGTAATTAACTTATTTTGACATTCATCACATGTTATAATTGAAAATATTGATAATACATGAATATCACAATAAAATTGTAAATAATAACACAATACGTTATAAGACCTAGATTTGAACTATGTTAGGAATTTAATTTTAGTAAAAGGGTATAATATATATTGAAGATAATAGTATCAAATTCTATGTATGGAAGATTAGATGTGAACCAATAAAAATGTAAGAATATATATGAAATTAGATATGGATAAATACAGCACAATGATTTCGCAAAGTTCACTACCGTCGTTAATTATAGATCCAATATATATAATAGCATCACTTATGAATCAACTATCACACAATAAAACGTTTCGCTAACATTTTCGTGAGAGTTTACCTAATAGCCTTGCTGCTTCTTAGATCTTCATAGCCTAAATGGAAAAGCTTTTCATTACAACTCTCTCCTCCTTTCTTGGGTATCGTCATATATTAAATAAATATAACACCATCCAAATTACCAATAAAAAATAAATATAATTTATATTAAATTAAATTATTAAAATATTAGTGTGAAAAAATTTGTTAATTTGAAAATTTATTTCAGATAGTAAATTTTTATGAAAAAAATAATGATCACTATTTTGAAATTTTCATCGTACACAAAAACGACTAGTTTTTTTCTATTGTACAATTTGAAAGTATCTTGATCTGAAAATGAATCACTTGCAACTTATAAGAACCCTTTAGATCTAGATATTTGAGAGCTTTGTGTTGTGCGATTTCAGATGGCAATGATTCTAAATGACGACATCCCTTGAGATCCAGAAATTTCAGATTCCTGAGTTCTTTCATTTAACATGGCAATTATTTAACCTTTTAAATCCATTGAGATGTAAAAATTGAGTATAGTTCAGACCAACAAATTCAAGTTGTTTCAATTGCCCCAATGATTTCGGAAATACCATAACTGACAAAAATTGAATAGAACCAAATGTGGAGCAAACGAATGCTCTTCTCAGTATTAAGAAACAGCTAAATAAGATTACATAGGAAACATCAGTAATAAGTTAGTGGAGCTAAACTCGATTTAAACTAGACTAAGTGAAACTGAACTAGGACACTTGGAGGGACGGTTTTGACACCTAACAGGTGGTTGGAATTAGAATTTCCAACGTTCCCCCTTAATTACAACCACATAAAAATTCAATTAAGATGTATGTTGGTCTATGTCTCAGCTATACTTACAACTAAAAAAAATTGACTTCATGTACATTTACTTTTCTTATTCTCTTCTTTTAGATCCTGTAGCCTCTAAATTGTTTCAAAATTTTCTCTTTGTTGCATCCTTCAAACCTCAGTTTCTTTATTTGTTGATGTCCCATTTTCCACTCTTCCAGGTTGTCTAAGAATATCCTGGACTTCTTCAGAACACAACTTGTATGTGAGTTGCTGCCACATATTATCTTTTGTAGTGCGCTTTTCACCATAAATTTGTTGCAACATAAGACCATAATAAAATTTCATCTATTTAGGACTCCAATACCTGAAAATTTCATTAATTTCTTGAACATGCACGTTGTCTTCAACATTCATTTCTAGAGATTTTATGTAGACCTTGTCTACACATGGTGTTGCAAGCCATGCTTCAGGGAAGTTTAACTCTTCTTCATAATCGTTATGTGCACTTGCACATTGAAAATCAACATTAGAATTAAAAATATTTACATAACCACATTGGTTATGTTCCTTCTTCTCTCCCTCTTCTTCTGTCTCTATTTTCTCTTTATGGGTTTCCTTCTTTGCCTCTGAATTTATCTCTATCTCTATCTATATCTGTCTCTTCCACTTGATTTTCAGATTCAAGTGGGATTTTCTCACCAAATAGCATCATGTCAATATGTTTTTTTGTTGCATCATCTGCAACCTTTCATCTTTAGCCAATAATTCTTCATCAAAATTTACATCAACAATATTAATTGCTCGATTCACCATAGCATAGACTGCTCCAATGGAAATTTCATTGTCATCAACAAGATGTGTTGCTAGATTCACCAAGCTTTAATCAACAAGCTATGTTGCTGATTTTACCAAATATTCATCAACAAGCTGTCTTGTTGGATTTACCAAATTTTCATCAGCAAGCTCTGTTTCTGGTTTTACCAAATCTTCATCAGCAAGCTTTGTTGTTAGATTTACCAAACTTTCATCCATTTGTGGTTGTGAACAGTGGGGTTCACGAGCGTCTATGTCCTTTTTCTCTCTTGATTTTGCAACTTCTTCATAGACATCATCCACTTGTGGATGAGCATAGTGGGATTCAACAAACTTTTCATCTCATTGTAGATCTGATGTTATAGATCCACCTTCATCTTCAACTTTAGTGCTCCCCCTGATCCAGGTGGAAAGTGATGGCTAGCCACATATTCCATTTGGACCCCCAACACTGTCTCTTTCAGTTTTTTTGTTTCCTTAATTGTAGCACAATTTACTGTTTTTGACAGCTTTTTGGGACCTGAACTTCCAGAGTCGTTTTGAGACCCTAAACAATGTTTTTATGGAAAACTAAGAGATTGAAACATCCCAAACCACTTTGTAGGTTTTTTTTCCCTTCTCTTCGAGATCTTCGAAACAAGGTATTATGAAAGCCAAACAGAGATCGTATGCCAAAGTTACGAGCCTGGAAAATTGATGTACCAATTTACCCAAATGGGGCCCACAATTTTGGTGCTTCATCTCCTAAGGTTAGGTTTTTGGATGTTCAGGGTTTTCCATTGTTTCTCAATAATAAATAGGCCTTTGAGCCTCATTGTAACTTAGTTCAAAGGCATGTAGCTGCCAGATCTCTTCTCAAAGATAAGCTACCATCAACTGAGATAGTCTCATTTCTATTATGTTTAAGCATATCTCATTATTTGATATTAATGAAAGGAAGTGTTGTTTTTGTTGCATCTTTGTATTTATGGTTATGTCTGTAATCTGTTGTGTTCATGTTTATGTTCGGATTAGTGGTATCAGAGTGGTTTGTTATTTATTTGTTTTTCTTTGCATGTCACCAATGAGGTTAGGATATAAGGAGTTAGGGCTCGATCTGGTTGAATCTTTGCAAGATCAGCCTTAAAAATCCCCATGGCCTCCCATGGCAGATGAAAAGAAAGATGAGATGGAAGGAGATCCTATCAAAATCTTGGTCGAAGAAGCTCTTGAGTGACAAAGGAACGTGATGATGGAAAAATTTGCCTAGATCCTTTAGCGACTACACAGGGGCGACGCGTCTCCTTCCAGAAGCTACTCTGGAAGTGCCACACCCTTTAACGTACAAGTAAATTTTGACATTCCCATATTTGAGGGTCAAATAGATGCAAATGTCATAGATAAATGGTTAAATCTGCTAGAAATATATATTTTCTATTCATGATTTTTCCAGCCGGGAAAAGATCACTTTTGCACTTCCCAAAACTACCCTCCATGTCAAGGATTGGTGGGAAACCTACTGTGAGTAGAAGGATGAAAGTACGACATCATTGTTTTTAGCTGCACCCACTTGGAATTTATTCCGGGATGCCATCAAGGAGCAGTACTACCCTGTCGGAAGCTATAAGGATAAATACATAAAGTGGACCACGCTGAGGTAGGGAAGGGACCAAGACATGCCGAAGTTTACCAATAATTTTTATACCCTTCACACAAAGTTTAGTATCAAGGTTTCAGAGTGGAATTTGGCACTCAAATACTACAGTTTCCTACACAAGTACATCCAGGACGAGATGGAGTTCCTAGACATCTGCTCGCTTTTCATGGTGTACCAATACATTGTTAAGATCGAGCAAAAGTTAAAAAAAAAGAAGCGAGACTTTGGATCTATGAATTTGAAGAACAAATAACAAAGCCAAGGCGGGGTGGCCGAAGACAACCCGTCGAAGCTACAAGAAAAAAACACCATGTAGTCAAAGAAGGACACAAGAAAGTGGTGTGAGTTCCATAAGAGCCCCACTCACAACATGTCAGTGTCGGACAAAGCAGTCGCTCGTGGCCGAGTTGAAGTCTTCAGAATTAGATGCACGTTCCGACCCTAACTCAGAATCTGACAAGAGGAATAACAAAGGGAAGAAGATTATTTATGCAGAGCTTAGTGCCAATGTTGCCACCGCTAAGATCCAAAAGAATGAGTCCGACGATCTAGAGGAGGGGGAGTGTCTTTTCCACTCACAAATGTGGGTGAAGGGTCTGCCGCTGCAATTCATTGTCGATATTGGGAGCTAAAAGAACTTAATTTCAGTAGAGGTCATGAAGCAGTTGGGCCTACTGACTATAACACACCCGCCACTGTAGGAAATTGGGTGGCTTCACCAAGGACGAGACCTCTGAGTCAGACAACAGTTTTGCCTTCCCTACAAAATCAAGCACTTCACAGATGAGGTATTGTGTGATGTTGCTCCTCTTGACATTTGTGATGTATTATTATGACAACCATACTTGTGGAAGCGACATGTTGTATATGAGTCTAGACATCACTATATGATTATTTATTTAGGTGATACGTTATACAGGATACTAGAGGTAGCCCCACCTACCACCACCTATTTGATCTCTACCAAGAAATGCAGTAAAATCATATCCCAGAATATGAAATTTATTTTCTTTCGGTTCACTCTCAAAGTAAGGGGAAGATCATAGCCACATCCATCGCCCCCGGGAAGGGTTCCTCCATGTAGAAGAAGTAGGTTGATATGGTCATGAAAGGATACAAGGACATATTCTCCTCACCCATACCGGTACCATTGCAATGTTAGGTCAAACATTCGTTCTATCTGACTCTCGAAGCACCTCTACCCAACGGGCCGATATATTGCCAATCCATTGTGGAAAATTCCAAGTACAAGCATAAACATGATCAACATCGGGTGTCACACAAGTTTCAGGTGGACGACAAAGTCTGGTTACATTTGCAGAAAAAATGCCTTACAAGAGCCAATAAAAAACTCAGACCACTCTGATATGGTCCTTACACCATTACCAAGGTTGTGGGAAACAATGCTTTGGAGCACAACATTCCCCCATTCCTTGGCTTGCACCGAGTGTTCAATCTGGACCGCCCTCAACTATGCTTTCCACCATTGCTGGACAAATTAGACATTGCAGAACACCTCACACTAATAGAGATAAACCCAGACTGCATGGAACATGCCACCACTGATCAGATCATGGAAACACAGATCAAGAGCACTCCCCAACAGAAAATCCAACTATTTCAGGTTGTCAAAGCTGGCCAACTCCTTCACAAAGGAAAGTGGCTCACCAGGGACCAAGTTTAGCTGATGCTTCCCCATCTCATGGAGGCACTCAACACAATGGGGACCATTGCTTCCTAAAGGGGATGAATGATCTAGGTGGATATTGGTGGCAACCCACCTATTCTAATTGGACACCCAACACTGTCTCTTTCAGTTTTTCGTTTTCCTTAATTATAGCATAGTTTATTATTTTTGGCAGTTTTTCAGGTCCCGAACTTCCAGAGTCGTTTTGAGGCCCTAAATGAAGTTTTTAGGGAAACAAGAGAGACCAAAATCATTACAAATTAGCTTGGCCATTTGTTTTTGGACTTCTCTTCGATATTTCCAAAAAAAGGTATTATGATAGCCAAACAGAGATCGTATTCTAGATTTACGAGCCCAGGAAGTTGATGTACCAATTTACCCAAACAAAGCCCATAGTTTTGGTGCTTCATCTCGTAGGGTTAGTTTTTTGGATGTTTAGGGTTTTTCGTTGTTTCTCGATAATAAATAGGCCTTTGAGCCTCATTGTAACTCAGTTTAGAGACATGTAGTTTCCACATCTCTTCTCAGAGATAAGCTACCATCGCCCAAGCTAGTCTCATTTCCATTCTGTTTGTAAACATATCTCATTATTTGATATTAATGAAAGGAAGTGTTATTTTTGTTGTATCTCTTTCTTTTTTTTTGTTTGCATGTCCCCAACAAGGTTGCGATATAAGGAGTTAGGGCTCTATCTGGTTGAACCTTTTCAAGATCAGACTTGCAAATCCTGATAGCCTCCCATGGCGGATGAAAAGAAATATGAGGGGGAAGGAGATTCTATCAAAATCTTGCTCGAAGAAGCCCTTAAGCAACAATGGAATGCGATTATGGACAACTTTTCCCATATCCTTCAGCGGCTACCTAGGGGCGATGCATCTACATCCAACAGCTACTCTAGAAGTGCCACACCCTTTAAGTTACAAGTTAATTTTGACATTCCCATATTTGAGGGTCAGATAGATGTGGATGTCATAGATAAATGGTTAAATCTACTAGAAGGATATTTTTCTATTCGTGATTTTTTCAGCGAGGAACAGATCACTTTTGCACTTCTCAAAGCTGCCCCCAACGTAAAGGACTAGTGGGAAACGTACTGCAAGGAGAAGGATGGAAGTACGACCTCACTGTTTTCAGTTGCAACCACTTGGAATTCGTTCTAGGATGCCATCAAGGAGCAATACTACCCTGTCAGAAGCTATGAGGATAAATATATAAAGTGGATCATGCTGCGGCAGGGAAGGGATCAAGATGTGTTGGAGTTTACCAATATTTTTCATACCTGTCACACAAAGTTGGGTATCAAGGATTTAGAGCAGCATTTGGCACTCAAATATTGTGGCTTCCTATACAAATACATCCAGGACGAGACGGAGTTCCTATACATCTCCTCGCTTGGCACAATGTACTGATAAGCTATTAAGATCGAGCAGAAATTTAATCGAAATAAGTGAAACTTTGGATCTGCGAATCCAAGGAGCAAAGGACAAAGCCAAGGTGGGGTTACCGAAGACAACGCATTGAAGTTGCAAGAAAATAACACTGCCACGAAGTCAAAGAAGGAAACAGGAAAGTGGTGTGAGTTCCATTAGATCCCCACTCACAACACAAGTGAGTGTTGGACCAAACAGTCACTGGTGGCCGAGTTGAAGGCTTCAGAATCAAATGCATGTTCCAACCTTGAGTCAGAACCTGACAAGAGGAATGACAAAGGGAAGCAGATTATTGATGTGGAGCCCAGTGCCACTATTGCCACCGCCAAGATCCAGAATAATGAGCCTGATGATCCAGAGGACAGGGAGTGTCTTTTCCACTCACAAATGTGGGTGAACAGTTCGCCGTTGCAATTCATTATTGACAATGGCAACAAAAAGGACCTCATTTCAGCAAAGGTCGTGAAGCGGTTGCACCTACTTACAATACCACACCCGCAACCGTACAACATCGAGTGGCTTCACCAAGGACAAGATCTCCGAGTCAGCGAGAAGTGTCACCTTTCCTACAACATCAAGCCCTTCATAGATGAGGTATTGTGTGATGTTTTCCCCCTTGATGTTTGTGATGTATTATTAGGACAAACATACTTTTGGAAACGACATATTGTATATGAGTCTGGACCTCGCTCTGTGATTATTTCTTAGGGTGATACGTTATACAGGATACAAGAGGTAGCCCCTCGTACCGCCACCTCTTTGATCTCTGCCAAGAAATGCAATAATATCATCTCCCAGACTAGGAAATTTATCTTCTTTTTGGTTCGCTATCAAAGTAAGGGGAATATTGTAGCCACATCCATGGCCCCTGGCAAGGGTTCCTCCACACAGTAGAATAAGGTGGATACGGTTAGCCCATCAGAAACTTCGACCACACTGATATGGTCCTTACACCATTACCAAGGTTGTGGGAAACAATTCTTTATAGCATAACATTCCTCCATTCCTTGGATTGCACTAAGTGTTCAATGTGGATTTCCCTTGACCATGATTCCCACCATTGCTGGACACATCCGACATTGTAGAACAGCTCACACCAACAGAGATAAACCCAGACTGGATGGAACATGTGATGCGGGAGCATTCAACCAAAGGGAAATTATTGTAAATAATAGACATAGGGGGTCATGCATTTGTGGAATTAGTTTCCTAAATTCCAAGTCAGTTTAATATTTAGGCTTTTAATTAGATATTCTCAAAATAAATAAATAAAACTAGGAGATCTTTTAGGCATAAAAGGAATGGATGTGGATGATTAAGTGATAAGGAAGCTTTTCTATTTTATAACAGGGAAAAAGATGGAATAAAGCCTCAAGATGCTTTTTTCCATATGTATGCATTGCATGTAGAGTTTTAGAGCTTTTAGTTGAGTGATTTTAAGATTTTTTTAGATCATGCTAAGTTTTATAAATTATGAAGCCTCAAAGGCATTGAAAATCAGAGAGAGGGAGTGAGAGTGAGGATGAAGAATGAGAGGCCATGAATAGGCCATGATTTCTCTTGTAAATATATTATTTCTTAATTAATTAGTTCAGTGATTTTGTGTGCATATGTATTGTATGGAATCTCAGAAATTATATGGTTCGATTTATGGATTGGTGTATATTTTTCTATAATTGAGTTTTGTATTGTTGAGGTGTGGTTGAATTACAGTTAAATGTAGATAACAATCTGGCCAAGAGCTCCAAACAAAATACGGTGGCTATTGAATAAAACGCATGGTAAATAAAAGGCGACTAAGGAATTAATTTGTGTTGTGTTGAATTACAGAGATATTGTGTGAAAAACATTTTTATATGAAGTGAAGTTATAGCGTTAAATGCTGAGATGCATGTTTATAAGCACATTGGTGAAAGATTCTAGGTTTTGCAGGGTTGACCTTGCATCAGGTGGTATCAGAGCCGGAATAGCTTTCTTTGAAGGTTCAAGTGTTTTTTTTGTAAAGTTAATTGCATGTTATTTTTGGAACTGACGAATATTGTAGCAGAGAGTGCAGTGATCAAAGAGTCCAGCAAGGGTGGCAGAACCTAAAGATTCAACAGAGGTTGAAAAAAAAAAGTTGCAAATGAGAGAAGCCTACAAGAGCAGTAGAGGATGCTCAAAAGGTTCCAGCAGAGGACCAATGATTACCAAAATATCAGATCCGGAGGAAAGGATTGGTGAGGTAAGTTGCAGCAAGAGAAATTGTTGTTGTAAAGGCTAGTACAACTCATGGTGAGTGAGAAACTCATGAGGAAGCAGTCTGCCAGAGGTAGAGGGAGTTTTTCTAGAGGAGGAAGAGGTTCAGAGAAATGCCATAGAGATGAGATGACTGCAGGAGTTCGAGAAAGAAAGATCGCAGAAATAAAGGTACAGTTGCAAGTACTAGAAGAATGGCTACAAGAGCAGGAAAATTAAAAAGGAAAATGGCTCTTTCCATTGAAAGGAAAGAGAGTGATTTGGCGACAATTGCAGAGGAGGTTGAGGCAAATTGTGATTGCCTTGTTGAAAAAGAGACTTAGAGTTCTTGTGCCAGAGATGAAATTTGAAGATTCCACATGCAGATCTGATCAAAGGGAGGTGCTGAAGAAAGTAGTCAAGACTAAAAAGTCTTGCAGTTTTAAAACTGATGAGTTGTGTATGTTTGCAGATGCAGAGGAGGTTTCCATTGATGAAACAGAGGAGAAGATCATTGATGATTTCTTGAATTATTGGGGAGATCCAGATGAGCTGGATAATGTGAACTCTTGTGTTTGTATAGCTGACAATTGTGATGTGATTACGGGTGTTGAGAAGGATGTGCAATCTTGTGAAACTGTTACAGCACAAGAGGAAGTTCTTATGGATGCAGAAGAAGTGAATCAGTCTGAAGCGCAGATAAGGGAAGTAACAGTTGATACTGTTGAACATTTTGTGCAGACTAAGAGTTTATATGCAGGTGATGAGATGGTAACAACAGGAAGCTTGGCTTGGGAAAGTATTGAAGATTGCACAGAAATCTTCTCAAAGGAGATGACAGGTTTATGGCAGGAGTTAAATGTTCTAGAGAAGAGACTAGAAGTACAAAGGATAAGAATTCAGAATATAAAGGTAAAGATGAATGAAGATGAAGAGGTTTATGAACCAGAATACAGATGCATTCTCGGAGAAGATGATGATGAGGATAGACTGAGTGATAATCTCAAGAATGATTGGGATCAGTATACTGAAATGCTGGCAGAGGAAAGTAAGGCACTGATGCCTTATGATTTTTATTCTAACAAGTGTTTTGTGAATGCAGGTATTGTTGCAGGTACTGGTGAATATTTGACTCAGTCAATCAGTCAAATGAAGGGAGAAGAGGTTTTCTGTTCCAGAAGACAAGAGGGCATGGATGATTGGGTGGCAGTCAGAACAGAAACAAGCATAGAAGCAAGAAATCAGCAGTCTGAAGACTTATTAGACAAAGAAATTGATTTAATCAGAAGAATCATGTTGAAAGTGTCTCAGAGGAAGACATCAGCAAGGAAGAGAAGCAGCAGAAGCAGCAGCAAAAGAAAGACAGCAGAATATTGTGAAAGTGCAGCAAGTGGAGCGATGCAGCATAAAGTATGGAGACCTGGAGAAGAACAACAGACAAAAGCAGCGCCAAATGGAAACTTGCAGCACAAGGTGTGGGATCCAGGCATACACAGATCCCAACACATGATCAGGAGATCATGATTAATTTTAAAGTTGGGTGTATGATGCAGGAGCATCAAGACCCTCTTCATTTGTAAATATGGAATAAAAAGGGGGGGTGTGATAATTTTAATTATTTTGTTATTTTTAATAAAATAGGGAGTGTTTTTAGGCATAAAGCAGTTATGGGA
>APFE031616591.1:0-15169 GCA_000404065.3 Pinus taeda
AGGTTAAACTTCCAGCTTCTACGGCTGTGTGGAAGAAAGACCCAAAAACCAGGACCCTGCATAAAATGATGAAAGAGGACCAGCAGGAGACTGAGTAGTTGCGAGAACAGACGGTCCCCAAGGAAAGATATGAAGAGCTCCAACAGCAACTTCGAAACATCAGTCAATCTGAGAGCCAGGCCTTTGAAGGATGGTAGAAGGAGCAGGAAAAGGTTTCTAAGGTAACTCGTCGACTAGATAATGTTGTTAAGCAGATGGACACCCTGTGCTCCTTGTATGCTGATGTTTTGACTTGTAGAGCCCCTGCTAAAAATTATGCTTTGTTTTTGCTTGAACGATATTTGAGATTAAAAATAAAAGCTGTTAGGGCAGGAGCACCTATCCATATCAACACTGTTAATGATTTTATAGACTGCTGCAAGCACTATGGAGTTAAAGTTCAAAGGTTGTTATGTGAATTTTACCTGTACAATCTTGTCTTAGACCAAGAAACTGATTTGAAACCCGACCCTTTCGTTGGTGATATATAATTCCAAGCCTTTATTTCATTTGGGGTGAATCAGTTAAAATGGCTTAAAGCTTACAACATCTTCCAGAGGCAAGAGAATAGTTTAGACCTATGGGTACGAGCCAAACCTAGGGACCCAGCAGCATTATGGAGAGAACATAGGAGTGTGATGAGGATCCCAGGTGTCATAAAGATATTAGGTCCCATGCATGAAGACTTGATCCGGAATGGTCTGGAGTATTTCCTGACTATTAAAGACCATGCCCTCCATGCTACAAAGTTTCGCTACCGAACCTCTAACCCAAACATCCAGCTCAGGGAACCCTTTAACTTTGAAAATTTTGAATTGGCTGCCAGTCGATTGAGTCTCTATGGGGAATGGATTCTGCGAGCAGGACCATTCTGGTTGGGGTATCGGTTTCGCAGCCCAATTATTTGGCATCCTGCACCTGGATATCAGGCCCTATATGAGATGCCCGCAGATCAGTTAGATCAGTTCTTTGACCATCTAGTTGCTAATCATGGTTGTCGACCTCTTCGTGAAATCCCTTCTCCAGCCTACTCTCTCACAGCCTTGCATGTCAACTATAACGTTTTCATGAGGACATGAAACAGGGTAAGCAGGGGGGTGTGTGGAGTGCTTGGAAGGTATGCTTTTTGAACAGCAATCTAGTGGTTTTCCAATAATATTTCTAACCTTTTCTGCATTATAAGTCTAAAGAATATAAGGGTTTTGATAAATTGTGTGAAAATGGACAAACGAAGCTCAATCACCAATAATTGATGTTTTCTATGCAGAAGGACACGGAAACAGGGGATCATCGAGCAAAAACAAGAAGCGAAGGGAAAGCAACTGTTGTCCCATCGATAGGAAATCGGATGCGGACAAGATCAAGTAAAATTAGAGCCAAATAATCCAGGAAAAGAACGCAGGACACTGAGACGGAGAATGCAAGAAAGGAAAGAGAAGAACTGAACGATTAGCGAATCCCTCAGGATCTCTGATCCTGAGGGATCGCTGCTTTAGCCTATCTTTTGTATCTAGATATCTCCGTCATTTTTGTTATATAAAGATACCACGCCATCGAGCGTAAGGAACTATTATTGTGATTACATGATTCAGAACAGCTTTGAGCATTAATTTTTGCTAAGACCTGATTTTGTGTACCTCTGTTAATGCAATCAATATAAAGGACTTTGTGTTCACTTTGTTTCTGCATCTGAAGTAGCTTTAAGCAGTGTACCATTGGTAGCCAAGGGCCCAGCTCCGACGGTCACTCGCTGTTGTATCATACGATGATTGGTGTGGTTTGCTTATTTCTCTTGTTTCAGTAATCTGATATATCTTTTATATGATAGACTATGCTTCTTAGTTAATATCTGAATCTGAATAAGTTCTCTAACTCACGTCTCTGTGTTACACAAAGTGAATCTATTCGAATTGCATCCATTTCTATAACAAGGTATTAGTATGAATGGTATCATCATTGGATTCATATAAAATAAGTGTTTGCGAGGCTTGAAGACAATATCACTTTGTTCAGAAATACAGTCACATCATACATTACTCTCGGATTGCTGTAATAGTTTAGAACGTGTACATCCATTTGAGTTTGCTGTTCCATTTGAGTTTTCTGTTCCATTTGAGTTTACTGTTCCATTTGAGTTTGCTGTTCCATTTCATATGATTGACGTTTCATGTTTATGATAGTCTGCTGTTCCATTTACTTATGCTGTTCCATTTGATTACTGTTGTTCCATTTCATAACTGCTGTTCCATTTACTTTCGCTTATCTGCCTTTGTTGCTTTCACGTGATAGCAGGCCTAAGGCTGTCGTGAGCCCAGCAAGACGCTGCCTGACTCCCAGACCTATAAGTCCATGCTTTGGTTTCTTTCTTTATCAGTTTCTAAAGGGAAGGGTTATTGGTTCCGTACCCTTGACTGATCAGTTGCTTTGTGTGATTTTATCTTTTGAGTTGGTTTAGTTACAGTTTAGTATCTGTTTCCTTTCAAATCATTAGAGCACTATACTACCGAGCATTACTTGGGAAAAACAGCCTCGGATTGAGTTACTCCTTGAAAGAACAAAACGATCCCGGATTGACTTAATAATGTGGAATAATTGGTGGTGTGAGAGACCCTAGTTATCGCTCTACAGTCGCAATATGTAGTAGAGCTAACACTGGCTCCTTTTGGGGATGAGATCCTCCCTATGAGGTCTCAAGAACCTGTAGATCAATGCCTTCCTGAAAAAATCCGATTAGCAAAATTTCTAGTGTTCCATTGGGCATGGAGTCAACTTTGCTTACACCTAAACTGATAAAAGTAACCTATTTACAATCTTAAGGCAAAAGACCTTAAACAAC
Organism: Pinus taeda; assembly: GCA_000404065.3. Classification (NCBI taxonomy): domain Eukaryota; kingdom Viridiplantae; phylum Streptophyta; class Pinopsida; order Pinales; family Pinaceae; genus Pinus; species Pinus taeda. The sequence goes on from APFE031616591.1 coordinate 2,876, forward strand.
ATAAATTTTCAAGAAATGCCCATTCATTGGGCCATCAAAAACTGCTTCTCCTTCCATGCTTTGCAATATGAAGGTATTGTTCCCCTAGATTTGAGGAATGATGAAAGGCCCTGTCCAGAAAGCATCAAAATTTCCATGATTGCATTTCTTTTCTTTCAGTGCATCCCACTTCAGGACCAAGTCTCCAACCTGAAAATTATCTGCCTTTGTCCTTTTATCAAAAGCTTCCTTTATCTTTTTCTGATGTGATGCAGCCTTTTCAACTAGCTTCTCTCTGATTTGATGTACCTCTGCTAAATCTGTGATCCTTCCTACCATATCTTCTTCCTCATTTTGCTTTGACTACAGGAACTTTGCCATAGGGAGGGTAAGCTGTATTGAAAACACTGCCTCTGTGTCGAACACTAGCTTAAATGGGGAATTCCCTATGGATCTCTTAATGGTCATTCTGTCGGCCCAAAGTGCATACTTAAGCTTGGAATCCCAATTCATTTTGTTGTCCTCCAACAGCTTCTTAATTATCCTTATCAAACTTTTGTTAGAAGATTCTGCCAAACCATTACCTTGAGGGTAATATGAGGTGGAATGAACCAGTTTAATGCCCATTAAATTGCACATGTCCACCAATTTTTTTCTCTGAAATCTGCTGCATTATCTATAACTAATTTATGTGGACAACCAAATCTAGTAAAGATATTTTCTGTTAAAAGCTTCATGACCACATTATGATCAACCTCCCTGGTAGGGATCGCTTCAATCCACTTGGTAAAATAATCAGTGGCTACTAATATCCACCTATGCTGGCCACCGGACTGTTGATTGATTTCTCCAATGAAATCCAAGCCCCATTGCTGAAAAGGTCCTTTTGTATGTATTGGTTTTAAGGGCAAGGACTTCAACTGCTATTTTCCTTCAAATCTTTGGCACTTGTCACAAGATTTAACAAATGAAAATACATCAGAAAGTAAAGAGGGCCAATAGTATCCAACCCTGAGGATCTTATGAGCTGTAGTCTTTCAATAATGGTGTCCTCCACACATGCTGGAATGAAATTGCTACATGACCTCCATTGCTTGTTCTTTGTCCAAACACCTTAAAATCATCCCAGCGGGGTCCCTCCAGTAGAGCAAATTTTCATTAATGTAATACTTTGTTGCCCTGACCTTTATAGTTCTAGCTTGACTTTGAGTTCAGTTTGGAGGGATTTCTAGCTTCAACAAGAATTTGATTATTGTAGAGTACAAATCATAAGAAGCTATATTTTCTGCCACTGACTGCTTTCTCTCTAGTTCAACTACATCCTCTTCTTCTGTTTGACCATTTTTTGAATTCGAGCGCATGAGATTAATATCCAATGTTCTACAATTTTCTTCAGCTAATAGTTTGGCAAGACCCTAACCTCTAACAAGTTTGGTGGGCTTCAATTCTATATTAAATTCAATTAGTTTTGCAATCCACCTAGTCCTTCTTCCATCAGCATCAAGTTGCGTTAGGACATCTTTTATTGCAGCAGAGGGTACATATGTGATTATCTTGGAATGCAGAACATAGACTCTAAAAGCTTTCAAAGATTTGATAAGAGCATATGCTTTTTTTTCAATAATATCATACCTTAGCTCAGCATCCCTCAATGTTTTGCTGAAAAAATGCCACTGGATGCTCTGAGCCTTCTTCATCTGCTTGCAATAAATTAGCTGCAAGGGTGTCATTAGAGGCAAAAGAAAATATATGGAACTCCTTATTGTAATATGGACTAATTAACGTGGGAGCCTCCAAAATAGCCTTCTTAATTGAATCAAATGATTTTCTTGCTACCTCAATCCATTTTATCTCTGACCCCTTCTTCAACATGGAGGTAATATGCTTCACATGTTCAACAAAATTCAGTATAAACCTCCTCACAAAATTAATTTTGCCTAGAAAGGACTGAATATCCTTCTTTGATCTCGGGACAGACAAAGTTTGTATGGCCTTTACTCTTTCTGGGTCAATTTGGACACCTGCAACAAAAACAACATGTCCCAACAGCTTGCCTTCTTCTAAAGCAAATTGTGATTTTTTAGGATTGACTGAGATCCCAAACCTCCTGCACTTCAAAAACACTTTCTTCAAATGTTGTAAATGGTCATGATGGGTACTGGAGTACACTGTTATATCATCAAGGTAGATCAGGACAAATTTATCCTTCTCTCCCACAAATGCTATATCCATAGCTCTCTGAAAGGTGGCTCCAACATTCATCAATCCAAAAGGCATTTTGGAATACATGAAAGTGCCCCAAGGAGTGGTAAATGCAATCTTCTCTTGGTCATTTGGATGTACAGAAATCTGATTAAAGCCTAAAAATCCATCTATGAAAGACATCACTTTGGCTCCTGAGACCTTCTGCAACAAGTGCTCCATCTTCGTTAAAGGGTAGTTGTCTTTCTTGGAGCATTTATTTAAGTTTTTGAAACCAACACATAGTCTAATTTCTCCACTTTTCTTCCTCACCACCACCAAGTTGGCTACCCATTTCAAATATCTCAGGGGAACAATAATTTTGGTAGCCAACAATTTTTTGATTTCCTTTTCTATGAGAGGAAAGAGCATAGGATTTATTGGTCTCAACTTTTGCTTGAAAGGAATAGTATCTTTCTCTAAAGGGATTTTATGCTGGATGATATTCCTATCATAAGTTTTCAGATCACGATACTCCCAGGCAAACACATCAGCAAATTGCTTCATTAATTTGCAATATTCAGAACTTTGGTCAACAGAGAGGTGTGTAGATAGATTTATGTATCTAGGTTGACCTGGACTCCCTATGTCATGCTCACAGACTGCAGACTGATCTTATTTTTGGGCAGCCTTGTAAGGTACATCATTCTGATTAAACAATCTTTCTAAAGGAATTAGACCCTTAGGTATGTGATTGCTGGGAAGCTGGACAATGCTATCTTTGCCAATTTTATTTCTAAGCTGGGATTTGGGATTTTCTTGCAAGGCTTCATTTTCTTGGTCAATTTGCATATTAGAAAATTCATCAATGACTTGCAAGAATCTATTTAGCTCATCATCATCATTAAAAACCTTCCAATGCTGGACATTATCAGGCAAGGATGGTCTATATTTCATTTCGACTTCATAAACCAGTCTGGAAGGCATGGGAGGGATAAATAGAGTAGCAGACACAACAAGGGAATTAGCAAGGTGATTTTGGGCTCTAGGAATATATGAAATACAGAAATAATCAGAAGAATCTCTAATTCTCCATACCTCATCTCTGTATGCTTTCAGCCTTGGGTGCTTTGCCTGAAATTTTTTATTGACTTGGTGAATGATCAGGTCAGCATCTCCAAACACCTTTATGTTCTTGATTCCTCTGTCTTTAGCTACATTAAGGCCTAATAACAGAGCCTCATACTCTGCTATATTGTTTGTGACTTGGAAGGCCAGCTTAAAAGACAGCTGTGTGCTTTCTTGTTTTGGAGATATCAGCACCACCCTTGCTCCTGCAGTCTCCCTGGAACATGCTCCATCAAAGAACATCTCCCAAACTTGACTTCCTTGCTCTTCCTCAGCCTGATCAATTGGTTTCTTGAGTTGCAACAAGACCTTCTGAGATTCTTCTATTTGGAGAATACATGCTCCAAAATCAGTGTCCACTGCATAAATAGGATGATTAGAAGGATTCTTTTCATCACTGATGATATATGCCAGTTGTGCTTCTCTGTATAATCTCCTATTTTCTCCTCCAAAGACTAGGATAGTTGCATAAGATAAATTATTCTGTAATGTTCACCTAGTCTCTTAATCCACCCTCTGGACAACAACATGCCAAACTTGGGGGTAACATCTGCTACCACAATGTCCATTACCATGCTCTTCATGGGTAGCTGAGTTAGGGTAATAGCTAAATCTTTTATCAGTCCCAAACATTTTGCTTTCCTTGAATCAAAAGAGAATAGATCATGATATGGTCTTGTGATATCAAGGCCTAACTCTTCCATGACAACTTTAGGCATTAGATTGTGGCTAGCCCCTGTGTCTAGCAGGCAGTTGTGAAGGATTTTATCGTGAATGGTCAAGGAGACATAAAATGATGGAGAATTATCATCAGCAGGTTCAGTCATTGGGCTGAGCACAATTGTAGGTTTATCATCTTGCAAATTGATAGAGTCGGTGGAGGTTTGAGTGGATTTCAGCTCAAGGGCTTCTAGGATAGGCTTTCTAAACACTTCACTCTTTACAAGTTCTAATAGAGGCACATATATTTTTAACTTCTGGACTTCTGCTTCAAAGCTGAAAGGAGAAGGGGACTTGTCAGGATCTCCTACCTCTTGAACTGGAGCTTTGAGGATGACTAGATCAGCTGGTGGTGTTTTCTGTCTGGTATTTTGTGACTCTGTTTGGACAACAGCTCTTTGGGCAGGATTCTCCTTGAAATTAATTACATTTGACCTTAGATTATATCTTCGCTGCTCCCCAGTTTGTAGAATAGCCTCTCTGTCCCATTGACTATCTTGTTCTTGCAGCGAAGCTTCTTCATATTGAACCAATGTCAAGAAGGTAGCGCTGCCTTTATCTTCCATGTAATGTATTTCATCCTCATCTTCAATCTGTTCCTCCTCCATGACTACATTTTGAAAAGGATCTTTAACTTTGTGTTCTCCATTTGGTTCTTTACCCCTCTGTAGTATTTGTAATTGCTCATTTTCTCTTTTGTATGGATTTGAGTTCCTTGGAGCAAATGTGTTATGCTGCCTTGTTTTTCCTGAGTTCTGCTCAACTTTCAGCTTGGATATCTGAGCATCCAATGACTCTATCATTCTGGTCATTTTATCTAATTTAGGCTCTGATGATGTGGCAGAGGAAGAAAAAGCCTCGCCTCTCTGCCTTCTTCTGTCAAAGTGGCTTTTCAGCTTTTCTCCAGCCATAATATTAGATTCTACTTCTAGAGCTGCATCTTGCATGTCTGCCAAAGTAGCACATCTTTCTCTCAACAATAAGAAAAAATCCGAGTCAAAAGCATTGGCATAAGTGAGTTTGGCTGAAGTGGGAGTTGGCTTTGCCTCACCTGAAATTTTACTATACATCCTATTAAATCTTTTATGGAATCAGGCAAAGATTCTCCATTTTCCTTCTTCAAGTTACCAAACTCAGTATGATAATACAGCAAGTCCTTTTTTATCTCCCCATTGCTTCAAAAATGATTCATCTAATGCTTCAATGTCAGTAATAGATCTAGGGGTCAATTCTCTGAACCATTTTCTGGCCTCTCCATCAAGGCTCTAGACAAAAACTCTCATCCACACATCATTGTCACTAATATTTAAGTTATCAGCATAACTATAAAAAGCTTCAAGGTGTTCTTCAGCTATTGCCCCATCTGTACCAGTGAACTTCAGCATGTATTTTTGGTACTCTCCTGTAGGCATGGCATTCAAAGGAACCAACAAAACCAAGGCTCCATACCTAGCAGCAACAATCCTTTCCATTCTCGTAGGTGCTTGTTGGCCTGCCATGGGTGGGATATGTGGAATGCTACTGGTATATTTAATAGTGGGAAACAATGAAATGGATGATAGAGACAAAGGAATATGATGGACTGTATGGGAAGTTTTCTTTGGACTCAGATCCAAAGGGGAACTGAATACACAAGGAGCTGTTTGAATCTCTGTAGGTGATTCTTGACTAGCAATACAAGGTTCTGATTCTTCAAACTGTCTATTTTCAACTATAACCTCCTCTTGCAGAGATATATAAGATTTCTTAGGCTTACCTGATACTAATTCTCCTTTTTATGAAGTTTTCTTCTCCTTAACAATCTTCTTAGGATTAGGCACTGGTTCAGCTGGTGATTTATGAGGATTTCTTCGAGTACGTCTCACAAACTAAGCCAGGACTATAACGTGGAGCTGCCAAAGGTTGGTCTTCCTCTAGTGGAGTCACCAGATAGATGATTACAACCAAAAATGTGCCCAGACTTTGTCTATCATAAAAATATGGAGCTGTGTCATCTCCCAGGGAAGCTGAGCTTCAATCTCCTCTCCCCGGCAACGACGCCAATTAATGTTATCACCCCAAGAAACTCTCCTAGGTTGTATATCGGAGATGCTCGGGAACATTACAAACTCAACAAAATGTTGGGAATTGATGAATGGAAGGAATTATGCATATTCAAGCCTTATAACCACTTCTACTACGCTTGACCCCAAACATGGGTGAACACCCCCAGACTACAAGGCTTTATACCACCAATTACTCACAGTTTGAGGAATAGGTGAATATGGAGAATACTGACTACAACAATAGATGCACAAGACCATGTGATGGTTGGCTGCAACCAGTCAAGAGATCTGTAAATCTATTTCCTAATGCACAGACAGAATGATAGCTCTCTAGCACTAAGAAAACAGAAACCTGGACAACACATTCAATGATACATACTAGATTCTAACACAGAGGTGGGATGACAACCCCTCTAATTCTAAACATCGAGAACACATGAAAATACATAACAGGCACAACCTGGAACAAAGAAGAAGTGGAAAGTGAGAAATTAACAGCAAAAGAAGCTTGTATTAGCTGAAAATGAAGACGAGACGCTGCAGGTATCACAGTAGTTATAGTCTCCAGAAGTTGAACATTACATCAAAACCAAAACCATCAACCATCATCCCAGACTACATCTGTCTTCTAGGTATATATAGAGTTTGATTACAAAAATATCTGTTATCCTATGCATGGAGGGGTCATAATGGACCACCAACCATATTAACTATCTGATAAAAATCTCTGCTACAATCTGCTGCTTGAATGAATACATTTGACATTTCTGGTACTTAGTTGTCCTTCCTGAGTAGGTAGAACGTCCTAAGAAAGAATGATCCATAACTGATTAATGCTGTGAACTGCTCGAGGAGTGTCCTTTTGTTCTTTGGCCATTCTGCTTCTTGAATGTGGTTGTTGGAGAATAACTGTGCCGAGTATAGGTAGTTGGCCACCTTTGTCCTTCGAGAGTGCAGAATGGTTATGGACGTGAAGAGTCGGGAAGGATGTAAAAGGGAAATTGGCCGTTCGAAACAAACAAACGACGGAGATCAACTTACAGTGAGTATCGGGAGGATAGGCAGATGAAGAAACGTGGGCCGTCAGATCAAGGCGCAGTGAATCCAACGGTCATCGCATGAGAAAGGTGTGTGGGTGTTAATGGGTGGAGGATGTACATGCGAGCGGTAAGTGGTTTCCCCGCACTGCTTATGGGAGGCAGGTGGTATTTGCATGCCGGGCCGCGATGCAATACAATTGTGACACATGGCTGGTGGGTCCAGCGGGAAACCACTTTCCCCGCGGGCTATCACACGTGCGGTTTACAGGAGCGGGAGTAGTGTATATCATTGGATTGAGTGGGAGGTACGATCAAACAATCGAAGAAGAATGAAGGTTAACAGGAGTGATGTGACCAGGAAAGGTGCGGGTTATGGTGCTTGGTCACGTTATTGGGGTTTTATAACCTTTAAACCAAGCACCTGGGGCTAACAGAACACGAATTTTACACTAAATGCAGGTGTAAAATAGGGGTAGTGGGGTTTTATGGAGAAAAGGGAAATAAAGGAGAAGAGGGAAAAACTGTTGAGAGCCCTTTGCGACCAAAACTAGCACTGCCCAACCTGTTTTTAATCCATCAAATGTCGCAACATGTAGCAGAGCTAACACTTGGAACATACACAACATTTTAAATTTGTTTTTCTTTTCCAGTAGGTATAGTAACACTTATATCACCATATCCTTTAATTTCATGTGATCTATTATCTCCTAAATAGATGTGTGAACCGTTATTAACTTCATGATAAGTATCAAAACAATCTCTTTTGCATGACATGTGGATTGATGCACCAAAATCTATAAACCAAGAATTATCATCATTTGTTTCTGCTGATAAAGAAGAATTTGACAAAAATAATTTAAGATTACTAAAATCATGATTGATTGCCAAATATCTATCAAAATAATTTCCTTTATGTCTTCTTTGTTTAAATTGATTAGACCTTTTTTTCATGTAATTCTTAGCAAAATGACCAGGTTTTCCATAGTAATAACATACATAATCTCTAATTAATTTGGCATTTGAACTTGGTGAATGTGCACTAATGTTAACTATCGATTTTTCTCTTTTTTTTTCTCCCATTGTTTGCCTTTGAAGCACTGTTTCCCTTTAGCCATCAATGAAAAATCTGAATTGGGAGATTACTGATTAAGACTTCTTCTCCACTCTTCTTCCTGCATAAGTATACCTACCAACTCATCAAATGTAGGAACCTTCTCTCTAGTTGCAAGGCTAGTGATAATAATTTGATATTCATCAAACATTCCATTTAATGTCACAGTAACCAAATTTGTAATATATATTTTTTCACCACTATCACCATATTTATCTTTTAGATCCTTAATTATAGAAATAAAATTATTGTTACTTTCATTTTCTTCCATCTTAATTGAAAGAAGCTCACTCCTTAAATACAATATTCAATTTGTAGTCTTTGCCTCATACAAATTTTTTAGAGTGTCCCATGTTTCCTTGGATGTTTTGCACTCTCTAATGTGTAGAATAATGTTTTCCTTAACGGACATCTGTAAAAGTACCTTTTCTTTATTTTCCTGTAGCTCTCAATCTTGAATTTCAGTAGTTGTGGCTTGAAGGAGCTATGGCTTGACTTCATCTCTAGACAAAATCGTCCATATAATGTAGACTTCCATCAAAGTTTGCAGCTTAAACTTCCAATTTGCATAGTTTTCATTGTCTAGCTTGTTAGAGTGAGATAAATAACATTCCACCAATACTTTAGCCATGGTGCTAAACTTATGAGTACTCAAAAACCAACCATCAGAAATACTAATTTTTCACAACTGCAATAACTAAATTCCTTACTTCTTAATCACAAATAATTTTATTAAGCTTCAAAAATATCATTGGACAATATACATCCCTCCTTTTTCTTCTTTCTTCTCCCCTTTATATATATATATATATATTCCATAATCCAAAAAAACAAACCAAGATTTCACCATTCACCACCATCATGGCTACATGACTTCATTAATTCTTTAAAATACTTTATCAGAAATGAAAAATATCGATTTTTGTAAACTTTAAAAGCCACAAATCCAAATACAAGCAATGACCACAACTTCTCTCTGTCTCCCTCTCTCTTTTCATTTAAGTTAAAACTCGCTATCAATAACTCTAATACGTAAAATATCCCACTTCCAAAATATCGATATCTTCAACTTAATTCCAAATAAAACCAAATAAAATCTTCATTTTTTTCTTTTCAGAATACCAAATTTATCACGAGGTATGGTATGAATTTTAGAATATATGGATTAAATATAGTGCAATTGATTTATAAACATATTCATAGTATGGTTTTACCCTTAAAAACACCTCATACCAGCGAAGGCTCCTTTGAGATCCAGACCAAAATAGACAGTGATCTAGTTAAGAAGCAACATCTCTGCCAATAGCTATGTTTCACTGTGACTCCAACATCTCTTTTCTCCAGCGAATCTCTCAATCGCACTCTACAGTATCTACATAGCAGTGAAACTCGTCAGAAGAAGTAGTCTCTACGTTCTGTTAGTGCCCTTCACCATAACCTTTATGAAATTCACACAGACTTCGTTGTGTGATGCCGTCATTGAACAACAAGTTCTATTTTCTAAACCTTAGGGCTTTCAACTTTTGTAACGATTCCTCTTTTCTTTATCGAGATTCTTCAGCCCCTTGAGAGACCCTTACATACCCCTTAAGCCACATATATATATAAAAATCCTCTTAAACTTTGGTTAATGCGACTAAACACATGGAAACCACGTATCAGTGGTATTTTCCTTTATTAAAACATTTATAAGGAAATACATACGAAAACGCTCCTTTTGGCCTTTGATACAGCCTCTGCACACTTACCGAGGTTAGATTTATCGCTAATCAGTGTCGCTCCATTCACAGGTCACACACATATATCTTCGTCCCCCCCGATATGCGATTACTGCTTCCAAAATACACTATCAGCGCTTAAATACTCTCTATCATGTTTACAAAGGGAAACATACTCCAAACACAGGCAAACCCCACTGGGATACAAATATGGACTTCAAATTTTATAGGCCACGCTTATGCGTAATGTCCGGTCCGCTACATTGACCTCCATTCTTTGATCCCTTCGACATGCAATCACTGATTACCGACTATCGGTATTGCTACATTGCAATATCACAAGTCGGTGTATCCTAAGGCCGATAACCCTAACTTAATAAACCTCCGATGCGATATAAAGCTCCGATGCAATAACGCGCCGGGGCCCAATATGGTATTAGATCCACTTCATAAGATTTCAAGTCCGGGCCTATGCTGACTTCGCTTTGTGCCGATTTTCAGTGTAATTTTGGTTTTTCCACCTGTGGACCAAGTTACATAAAAACTCTGCCGATCTAATCTCCATCGTCGATCTCTTAGATCCGACGGCCCTTGAGTGTTGCTTCTTTAGCCTTGCATTCCTCTGTCTACGGGCCTTTTCCTCACTTCCGCTACGTTGCGAATAATTTATTTAATGGATGCCTTTGCCCCTTGGCCATGTTGACTTCACCTGCAAGCACATATATGTATATAATAGCTATGATTCATGCTATTCTCAATCTTCAACAAGTTGAAAACATATTTGCACGATTTCTAAGTTGGACTTTGCGCATAAAAAGAAAAGGAAACAAAGAAAGTATATTTTTTTTTAGTCTCTAGCTTTCTCTGCACTTTGCTCTCCTCACAATAGTGGCCTTCCTTACAGTCTACCTATAGGCTTACAACATTCCTCAATTTGGCTAACCTTCTCCTCTACATTCTTGTGTACTTTTTAATACATTAGTGGTAGTTCCTCAAACAGTTCGAGGAACTATTTCTTTTTTTTTGGTTTTGAGACAGTTTTCTCAACTAACTCCCATCTAATCCTATATTGTCTAAATCAAAGCTAAAAATGGCTAATTTAGCCTCCATTTTTACCATAACTCAAAAGGAAACTAAATAAACTAGAAATTTGAGATGTTTCCCTCTCTATTTGTAAAAATAGAACGGGAAAACAAACAACAAACAAGAACCAACTCCCAGCTGTCGCCTCTTCATTCGGGTGCTCTCGCATCAAGCTCCTGGGGTGAATGAAATTCATGGCTCCTATCCATGAGCTCTCTAATAGAGTACCCAATGTTCTAACTCTAGTTAGCATTTAACCAAGAACTATCTTCAATAGCATGACCCTTCCACTTGACTAGGTATGTTATGAAACCACCTCATAAAAAGATAGAAAAGATAGTTGAACGCCTTAGAATTCAGCCTCTTCAAGGGGGAAACCTCCTTTACATTACACAAATGAACAATTCTTGGATGATACAAATGACAAAACCTCCTTTCTATATATAGGAGTCTAGAGGGACACAATATAACCAAGCCAACGTAACAATAATAATATAAAGCTAGAAAAATAACAATAGAGGGATTCTACGGGACACAATAATAACAATATGGGGACAATATGGGCACAACAATAATAATAAGGGATATAATGACAATAGTAATGGGGGAATCACTAGTATTATAGGGACCTAACATGCCCCTCTCTTTCGAAAAATTGTTGTCCTTAACTCTTGAGTAGTTATGGATGCTTATGTATAAAATTATCATCCTCCCATGTGGAATCTTCAATAGATAAGTTCTTCCACTTGATGAGATACTTCAAAATTGATTGATTTTGTGGCTTTCGAGTTCTTGTCTCTGTGACTGCTTTTGGTTCCAATATAATTTTTCCTTTCTCGTCAAGTTCTGGCAATATTGTTTGAACTGGGAGCTTGTCATCTATAACCTTCTTTAAACATGAAACATGGAAAACTGGGTGCACTCAAAAAGCTGCAGGGAGCTCCAATTTGTATGCCATAGTACCAATCTTTTGCAACACTTTGTACAAACCATAATACTTTGGTGATAATTTATTATCCTTCTTAGCTTTCTTGAGAGACATTTGTTTATATGGTTGTAGCTGTAGGAATACCCAATCACCTACATCAAAACTTATTTCGCTACGATGTTGATCTACCTATTTTTTCATTATATTATGTGCCAACATGAGGTTATCCTTTAAGAGTTGGAGAACTTGTTGTTAATGCTCGATGTGATGTTCCACTGCTTAAACCTTAGAATTTTCTCTTAAATATGATGTGATGGATGGTGGTTGATATCCATAAAGTGCCATAAATGGGGTCATTTTT
>APFE031616603.1:2510-22525 GCA_000404065.3 Pinus taeda
CTAGTGGGATCACCTCTGTCCGCAGAGGGGATTTACCTACACAACAATTTGGCGACTCCACTGGGGAGTTGGCTTTTTTCCTTGTTGCTTGTTTTATCTTGTTGTTTGATTTGTAAACTTTAGATAGAGCCTGAAGTATGGCCAGATAGCCTTCAAAACGCTATTGCCCTGCATTAGCAAAGTAGATCAATGCCACTTCAGTCCATCTCTGATTTGGTTTATGAACTGAATGGCTTGGAACTTGCCTTGTTTCTTGGTTGTTTCTTGGTTTCTCCTACTTGATTAGCTTTCTGGGTTGAATGCCTGTGCTGCTTCTTGCTCCTTGGTGTGCCTAGGTATTGTTGATTTGGCCTTGGCTCTTTTGTTTTTATTTTTCTATAGCAAACTCAGTTGGCGCTGGTTGATAGCGTTACAGTCGCGCCAGTTGGCGCAAGTTGCACATTTACAACCCACGCCAATTCCTGAAAGGCGGTTGTTGCAGCCTAACAGTTGCGTTGGGCCTAGAAACGTTTGAAATTTGCTTGGCTGTGAACTTTCTAAGCTTGGTTTTTGTCCTGGGTACCCTTTTCAGACTACTTGAGTGTGTTGGAGTGTGATTTGACTGGCTTTGATCGTTGCCCTTTAGGTGTTTGCTTTTTTCTATCGATTTCACATTTCTAGCCCTAGGACATCTAGTGGCTTTGTGTGTTGAGCCTTCCTCAACTGTTTTGATCTTTTTGTGGTCTAGTTGACTCTTTATTTGCCCCCTTACACTTCTTTGGTAGTTGTTTGTTGCGTTATTTGGGTGACTTGCTTTGTCTTCACGTGAATTCTGCTTTGTCTCACTTTGAGCCTAGATCACACGGCTCATTGTTGTCTTTGGGATCTTTCTTGTTCTTTGGAAGTTTGATTTGTGATTTAAGGAACTGAATGTGCTTGTATTGAATAGAATTTGTTTGTGTTATTTCTCAAAGTTGTTTAGTGCATTTTTCCATCATCAAAAAGAAAAATCTCTTTTGCTTTGAACTAGTTAATGAGAATTCGAACTTTTCATTTCAATTAATGATTAGTGGTCTTAATGAAAAGTTTGTTAATTTGCATTAGCTGCATTAGGGAAGTTCTTTGTTGTTTTTTGATCATTTCATTTGCGTGAAAGCTCTTGAACTCTCTCATAACTAGCATTCATCAAATGAAATGACATGTTCTGGCATATAGATTGCAATTAGGGAATTTTGAGGGATTACATACGATAGGACCTGAAAACTGAAACCTAACACAAGATCAACTTTAAAATAAACGGAATGAATCTAACAACGCATTGGAACATAACGCTAACATTCTAGAGGTCTAGGCTAGAGATGTGCTCCGGCGTCATTAAACCTGGTCACTTTTGTTTCCACTCAAGGTTGAGTGATTCCTCCTTTTGGGACTCAACTGTGGTCTAGTACGGACTTGTGCTCCCACGTACCGTCGAGTATATGGGGAGACTCCACTAGGTTATCATCCTTAATCCACAGGAAGCTGTGTCTACCGCCTTACGACCCGTAACGCACCGAACACAGCATTCGGGAAGATTGACTGTCGTATGGAGAGTACATGGTTTTCATATGATTCCTAAGGTGTATATGCAGTTTTACAGACTGTCTGGTAAACCCCTTGCCTAGTTCTCCAGAGTAGTCACTTTTTGATCCTTTTCAGACTCCCTAAAAGAAAAGGCTCACTTCAGCATTTGTCACTTCGGGCTCACTAAATATTCGAAGGCAACTAGAGTCATATTTTTATCCTTTTCTTGACTCTTTAAAGATGAAAAGGTAAAGTTATGTCCTAGTGTCTTAAAATTTATTCGGCCAAGTTCACACTTACCCTGTTAGATCTTGTTTGCGTTAGTTTTGAGTAGAGTCTTTTTTCGTTAGCTTGTCTAGGATTTTTGAATCAAATCATCTTGGTGGATCCATCGATCCCATCCCTCGTCCTTAGTGACCAAGGGTCTCCTTCTTCTGCCGCTCCTGAGACACTAGTTTGTGGTGACACTTTTCCTGTTATTCCAAGTGTCCAACCGTTGAACTCTCGCGCTTCAAAAGATGATCTTCACAATCTATTTTGGAACCCTGTTTGGGAACCTTACGAAGAGGATTTTCCCTCTACTCCTACTGGTGTTTCGGTCCCAATGTCTTCCTCTTATATGGATGACACATCTCTTGTACCGAGCGAGATGCCTGTTTTGTCAAGTATCAAGACTACTATCCGGGCCACATCCCCCGTCATATCTACGACCTTCACTGTCACCCCTCTCGGTGTTACAGTACCCTTACGCTATAGGGCTTTGAGGGATGCCATTGGCTCTAGGAACTCCTCTTCATGTACAATACCGTTGTCACATCAGTTTCAACCATTCCGATTGTTTGTGTCGCATCTTCAACTCTGATTGTTAGTGTCGTTACGGCGTCTTGAATCGTAACTACTGTTGCTGGACTATCCCATGGTCCAGTACATAGTTTCCAATCGGCACATACACCCATAGTTGTTCATCCTGTAGTTAGTGCCCCACCTTCTTCTGGTGCCATTCCAACAAGGGAGGCATATACTCAATATTTGCATGTCGTCCAGAATCTAGGCGCGCAAGGTCCTTATTATGACCCCATAGGGCATCATTTATATACTTCCTTGCCATCTCAGCCTGGGGTTGAGGTCTCGGTCCCATTAAGTGTCACGTGGGGTACCACGGGTTATGGTGGTGGCCAAGCACTTCATCTAGATCAATGACAGCCTTACCAAGGACCATCGTATCAAGGTCAGTCATCCTACACGCAGCCTAATTATGGGCAGCAGTATTACAGCCAAACCTATCCAGGGCAGCCTGGAGGCCCACAAGGACAACCCTTCTGGGGACAACCTTCGGCCTATGGTGGTCCATATTTTACCTACCTTGGGCAACCCTCTAGAAATCCGGTACAACCTGGAGTCCAACAGTGATACCCTTCTGGTCAACCCTACGGGAATCCAGGACAACCTTATGCTCAACAAGGACAACCTGGAATTCAGCAAGGGTACCCTTCTGGGCAGGATGGTCAGCCTTACGTGCAACAAGGCCAACCCACTGCTCAGCCTAGTCAACCATCTGGAAAGATTGGTCAACCCCAAGGTCAACCAACCGTTTAGTCCACTCAGTCATCTGGTCTGCAAGGACAACCCTCGGTTGTGCAAGGACAACCTAACACCCAGCAAGCTCAACCTTCTGGGCAAGTGGGTCCATCCCAAACTCAACCAGGGAAACCTTCCAGTCAGGTGGCCCAAACTCAATGTTCTCAAGGACTTCTTTCTGGGCCTGCTCAACCGGGCATGCAGATGGTCGTTGCTTCTCAAGCTCAACCACGGTTTTCAAGCCTAGACTCAAACTAGTCTCTAGATGCAAGGCGGGTTTCAATCCCAACCTTCTTACCAAGCGCAGCCTAGTCCCTAGGCTCAGTATGGAGCCCAGCAACCGTATGGATACCAGCAACCCCAGGGGAAAGCTCAGTTTGCCCCGTATCAAAATTATCAACAGATGCAGGTCGCTCCTTATCAAAATTACCAGCAACAGTATGTTGCTCCTGTAGGTCAGGCTAGTAATCAATGGGGTGCTGGGGGGCAGATCCGGGGTCAACCGTCTAGTTATGGCCGTAACCCCTATGGACAAAGTCCCTATGGATAGAACCCTTATGGGCATGGTCCGTCCGGACAAAATCAATAGGGGCAACCAGCAACTGGTTGGAACTCTGGTACTACCTCGTATCCACAACCGCAGATGTCCTTCAATCTTCAGCTACCATTCTTAGCAACGTTGGAACTACCAGATGTATCTAAATTGACTAATGATCCTATCTTGCATAATCCATTCTGGCCACTGGTTCCAACCAAGATACCAGGCGATTGTCACAAATTTGATGGCAAAGCTGGAGAAGATCCTCAAGCCCATGTTATGACTTACCAACTTTGGTGTTCATCAAATTCATGGCTTGACGATTCAATCCAGCTCCACCATTTCTAAAGGACTCTCACCGGCTCAGTGGCTAAGTGGTACCTTGAGTTGACTCGTGCATCCTTTCAAGATTTCAATTCATTGGCAATGGCATTCCTAACTCATTTTCAATTACCCATTCGGTATGAGACGGGAACGCATCTCCTTACGTCTCTCAAACAGGACACAACCATGCACATCTCCGATCATATACATGAATGGAGACGGCATCGTCGGTTGATCAAGTTCTGGATTCCTGATCAACTCCTAACCGATTGGTTCACGACCTCCTTTGTCCCTAAAATCGCATGAGACATTGCTATGGGAGCTTGTGAAACTGAAGAGAAAGCTATCGCGCATGCTCAATACCTCGACCTAGTTTATTCTCAATCAGGTACTTTATATGAGTATTTGCCTGATGCCCCGAGACACGGTACATCCAAAGCTCCGCCAAAGCCATCTGTTGATGGTGTTATTGGCTCTGTAAATCTGTCATCAAAGAAATCATCCTCGAACCCTAGGAAGAAAAAATTGAATGCTTCAAACGAAAACATTTCTCAGGGTGTATCTAATTTGTGAAGTACTTCCGAGGTCAACGCCGTCCAGTCCACCACGGCAGATAAAGCCTCAAAAGGAAAGAAAAAGGGGAAAGCGAAGAATAAATCTGAGCAACCCAAACAGGACTCCTCCAAACCTCCACCCGAGGAAGGAGCCAAACATAAACCCAAGTATCCTTTTCTTATCTGTGACGAGGATCACTATACCAAAGACTACCCAAGGTGGTCTGAAGTTAGTCGTTTATTGAAAGGTGCTCTTGGGATTCCTGTGGTTCTAAAAGAAACTTTCCCCTCACAGCAAACTCAAATGGTGGCCGATCCATCCTTGTCATCTTCTCCCTTTGGTTCCCAAGTGTTCATGGCTAGAACCATTCCCATTCATGTAACGACTCGAACAAAGGAATATCCCTCATCCATCCAATTCTAGTCCACTCCACATCAAGAGACCTAGCACTGAGACGCCCATCCGACCCCCTCCTAAAGGTGTACTTTAAAGATCATCTTACAACCTGAATGCTCGTGCTGCCCATCACTATAGCATCGTGGAGGACTTAGCTCAGGCTCCATCAGCTATGTCCACTTTAAAAGTTCTCCAGAGCGCGCGCCCCCCCCCCGAGGAAGTCCCTGCTATCGACCATCGGTGGCATCGACTTGGCCGACTCAGATTTAATCACCTTTGATCTCGAGAGCCATGTCCCAAGATTGCCTCATCAGATTTCCTTCCTCATTCAAGTCATCATCAATTCAAAAAGGATTCATCGTACAGTTATTGATGAAGGCGCATCAACTTGCATTATGTTTGTTGCTTGTTGGAAGGCGATTGGGTCTCTAACTTTGAGTCAGTCTCCCACGACGCTGGAAGCCTTTGATGGGAGAGAATCTCGCCCCTACGATATCCTTAAATGATTGCCGATTACTTTGGAAGGGAAGACGGTTGAAGTGGAAGTTGAGGTCATTGATGCAAATCTTACTTACAACCTCCTTTTGGGCCGGAGCTGGAAATATGCCATGCGTGCCATGGCTTTGTCCCTCTTTCATGCCATTCATTTCCCTCATCAGGGGAAAATTGTCACGGTAGACCAGCTCTCCTTCCTCACTTCTTCTTCCGAAGGCAATGTGCCTTTCGTGGAGCATACCTCCATCCCCTTTGAGAGTGTGGGAGCCAGGCTCTTCAAAGATCCCACCCTCATGGGTGTCTTTTCACTCCCACCTCCAAACCTCGGGTCTATAAGTATGGTTTCAGTTCGTTATGATCCTTGCGTCCTCCCCCCCATTAACCAGATAGAATCATGGGGCGAGGAGATGTTGTTGAGTCCTGCTGAGCTCAACTACATTGAAATTGTTGCTATATCGGCTCCTCCTACTGAATCTTCTTCTTTAAGCGGAGCTCTTGACTCATAGGACTATTGCCCTTGGCTTGGAGATTGTGCTTCTTCGGATCCATTAAAGGAAATATTTCCTTCTGACGAAGCCATTATAGAGACCATGTCTCTCGAAGAACCTCCATGGTTCAATCTTCATTACCATTCCTCATTTCTCCCTACCCTACGGGAAACATTGGCTTGTCTCGAGCGGTTTGCTCCTTGTCTCCCTTCACAACCCCTTCAAACACCCATTCAAGTATATCAATTGTCCTCTGAAGGGAAATTGGGAAACATTACGCAGACTCAACCTATCGACATCTCTGTCAAACCAGGGATCGTCGAGCACATCTACATAGGAGTCACTTGCACTCCTGAGGAAATTCAAATCTATATAGCTCTTTTTCGCAAGTTTCGTGACGTCTTTGCCTGGTCTTATGAAGAGATTCTCGGCATTGATCTAAGCATCGTAGTGCATGAGATACCTACGTATCCAGGAGCTAAACCTATTCGTCAGTGTTTACGCACCGTGCACCCCTGAAAGTCTGTAGCAATTAAAGCAAAAGTCGAAAATCTTCTTAAAGCTGGCTTCATCTACCCCATCCCACTCACAGATTGGGTATCTAACATTGTCCCTGTGGATAAAAAGCAGGGTACTATCCGAGTCTGTGTCGATTATCGTGATATTAATCGAGCCTGTCCAAAAGATAACTACCCCACACCCTTCATTGACCAGCTCATTGATGAGTGTGCTGGAAGTGAGATATATTTGTTTATGGATGGCTTCTCTAGATATAACCAGATTAATATCGCGACAGCCGATCAACACAAAACGGCCTTTACCTGTCCATGGGGTACTTTCGCTCATAAAAAGCTCCCTTTCGGTCTCAAGAATATCGGTGCCACCTTCCAATGCGTGATGTCTTATGCTTTTCATGATATTCGACACATCATGCAGCCTTACCTGGATGACCTTCCTGCTCATTCAGCTAAACGCCAAGACCATCCGGTGCATTTCCGCGAAATGTTTCTCTGTTTTCGACACTACCATATTTGACTCAATCCACATAAGTGTGTCTTCTGCGTGGAGTCTGGCAGACTTCTCAGGTTTATCGTCTCCCGAGAGGGCATCCATTTGGATCCCCTTAAAGTTGAGGCCATTTTGAATCTTCCTCTCCCTGCTTCTTTGCGGCAACTCCAGAGCTTGCAGGGTAAAGCAAACTTTTTACGACTATTCATCCTGAATTATGCCGAGGTGGCAAAAGATTTCACATGGTTACTGAAGCGTGACACCCCATTTCGATGGGATGCCATAGCTCAAGAGTCTTTGGAACATCTTAAAACTCTTTTGGTTTCTGCCCCTTTGTTGCGTCCTCCAAATTACCATCGCAATTACACGTTGTATCTGGCTGCTACTGATACCTCCATCGACATGGTTCTTGTTCAGGATGACGATGATGGCACTGAACATGCCATTTATTATCTCAGCTGCAATTTGTTAGATACAGAATCTCGATATGCTTATGTCGAGAAGTTGGCATTGGCCGCTGTTTGTGTTGTCCAACACTTTTGTCATTACATCTGGTTGCATACTATGACATTAATCTCTGATTGCAACCCAATGACGTACATTTTGTCACGTCAGCTGCTGGGGGGCAAGTACTCGAAGTGGATAGTCATCCTCCAAGAGTTCGACTTGGAATTCACTGCTGCCAAGTCTAAGAAATCACTTGTCTTGGCTGAATTGTTTTGTTCTTTGCCATCTAATGTTGCCTCCTCTCAGTTAGAGGATTCCATTCCAGACGAAACTCTCTTCCTCATCAGCACCCTCGATCCCTGGTATGGGGATATCATTGTCTACTTATAGACGTCCTCCTTTTGTCCTGAGACATCTAAGGATGCTCGCTGACGGATCCACCATCAAGCCCAACCATATCGCATCATTGGGGACACCCTGTACTATCTCGGCATTGATTCTATTCTTCGTCGATGCTTAATTCTCGAAGAAGTAGAGAGAGTTTTAAATGACTGCCACTCTGGTGCTTGTGGCAGTCACATGTCTGGATATGCCACTGCACAAAAAATCCTCCGTGCTGGTTACTTTTGGCCATCCATTTTCAAGGATTATATTCTTGGCGTCCGCTCCTGTCATGAGTGCCAAATTTACCAACGAAAGATGCGTGCACCCCCTGCTCCACTACACCCCATTGTTACCGTTGGTCCTTTTGCCAAATGGGGCATCGATTATATGACTTGTAACCCTCGCTCGGCCAGGGGGCATGGGTACATCATCATTGTTGTTGATTATTTCATGAAATGGGCTAAGTCGATGCCTACATTGTCTGAAGATGATCACACCATGGCTCAGTTTTTGTTCAACCATGTTATCTTGTGGTTCGGAGCCCCCAAGCCATCATCACTGATCACGGAAAGCATTTTCGTAATCACATGATGACCGAGCTCACAACCTAGTTGGGCCTACGACATGATAGTTCGACTCCTTACTATCCTCAGGCCAACGGTCAAGTAGAAGTTGTAAACAAGGTCTTGGTTATGATGCTTCAACGAACCGTTGGCATGCATAAGTCTAATTGGCATTTGATGTTGTTCTCTACTTTGTGGGCCTACCGAACCTCCATGAAGGATGCCACTGATTTCACTCCCTTTCAGTTGGTTTATGGACTGGAGGCTACCCTTCCTATTGAGTGTGAGATTCCTTTGTTAAAGTTAGCCGTCGAATTTCTCCCTGATACTACTCCAGTAGAAGAGTGCCTTCTTTACTTGGAATAGTTAGATGAGACTCGTCGATTAGCCTCCTTAGCTATTGAAGCACAGAAGAAGCGAGCGAAAACTCACTTCGATAACACTGTTCACCCCTGCTCTTTCATTGAGGGAGACTTGGTCTTGCTCTACGATCAAGCTAACGATAAGCTGGGGGCAGGAAAATTCAAGCCCATGTGGCACGTGCCCTACATTGTGAAAAGAGTCTTGCAGAAAGGAGCCTACGAGCTTATTGATTACGAAGGGAATCCCCTGAATAAGCCCCGAAATGGGATTTATTTGAAAAAATATTATGCATGAGTCCAGGCACTCTATTTTTGTATATACATGTTCTTTCAGCAAGTTTGTTGTGTGTGCATGTTTTCATGTTTTAGTCTTGGTGTGTCAGCATGATCGCCGCTTGTTGTGTCTTTTTGCTTCATGGGCAGATGTCTGGATCGCCTTACGTTGGTTTCGCTACTGGTGCCTCTTGCAGTACACGCAACTTGTCCTCTGCGGCATGGGTGATCTACGATCCTCATGGTAAGTTAGTAGACATTCAAGGGGTTTGTCTAGGTTGTACAATGAACAATGTCGTTGAGTATAGTGTTGTGATTGAATTATTAGCTAAGGCGATTGACCTTGGCATTCGAACATTGGTTGTGAACTTGGACTCTCAGCTTGTCATCCACCAACTCAACGGGCGTTATTCCATCATAGATCATCGGATCTTAAGATTGTATTTATGTGTTAAGTTGTTAGAAAGGGATTTTGATTTCATTACTTATCAACATATTCCAATATGACTTAATACGTTAACCGATGCATTAGCTAATTATGTGTTGGACAGGCATTTGCATAACATGTAATTCAACATAACATAAGAAGCATAAAGCACAATAAACCATAAAACATATGTATATATATATATATGTGTGTGTGTGTGTGTGTCCAAATGTTTGCACTGCGTGCATCATCAAAAAATAATACATGTTTGCGGAGACAACATGTCTCTCAAAAAATATGTATAGAAAAGAAAGCCTAGATATCTAGTCCTGGTGGTGCTCATGGTAGCACGTCACCGCTCACACTAAATGTCTCAGGAGTCGGTGGATGCGAGTTGGCACCCCCACCATGTGCCTCTGGTACGCTAGCGGGACATCCGTTAGCTGAGCGTAATTTGGAATCCCTCGAGTGATAGCTTCAAGGTTCTAAATGAGCTCTCCTCTGTCACCACCCTCCTCTTGAGGGTCCGCTGCTGCTACCTGGTGTCTCCTTGCAATGGGAGACATGCCAGCTGGATGCTCCAGGCCAACATCTGCATATGTATGTAAAGGTCATTAGGACAAGCATGTATTAACAAAAAAAATTATAAAAACTCAACATCAAAAAACAAGATCATACCAATCTCCTCGTCCCAGTCCTCTCCCTTCGGCAGAGGGAGGTCAGGGTCTCCGATGAAGTCTGTCCCCGTATACGTCCAGTCCTCCACTATAATCAGTTGGTGGCAAAGCTACCAGAAAAACTTAGGTCTGGACGACATCTGCTGACCGCCACCACCCCTTGGCATCAGTGCCACCCATCGAGCCATCCTCGACTCTCGAGGTGTCAGGTCAGGAACAAAGGTCCCTTGGCCTTGGAAGCTTGGCACGCATTCCAAGAAGAACGTCACCAAGATGGAGTTGTACCCGAACTGTTGCAGCTTGCACGCTTGGCCTTTGTCAGCTGCCTCTTCATATTGGTTGTCACAGCTGACGCCCAATTGAAGACTGTCGGGCTAAGCCACTCTGTCGCCAAGATCAAGTGATTCTTCGTAGCTTCGTGGGGTGCCTGTAACCCCGTAGCTCATATGATGGTGAATAGCAATGCTATAAGTGTCAGGTCCTAGACAGTGGGGATATCCACTTTCGAGCTGCCCGACCCATATCTTGCCCCTGGGCAAACTCGAGCCTTCACCTCTTCCATCTTCTCTCCAAATGGCCTGCTACCAGTCAATCGGGGCATCGGCCCTCATCGTGACAATCCAGTAAGGAAGTACACATCAGATACATCTAACTCCAACACTTGGTCCCGTATCCAGAACAGCTATTCCTGTACATCCCATAAGTTGATCAGATACTGCAAGAGCTCTAGCTGAGCTCGTAAATAGGACAGCAGGAAATATTTCTTGAGCCCACAAGCTCTGAGAGCTTCGATGCAGTCCTCATCCGCTAAGGCCCGTGTGTCCAATTGGTCATGTTCTCGTTCCTTCCATACAATTACCATTTTCACGTATTTCCCTACAATCACAAGCCCAAAACATTAAATTAGACCCTTGTGTAACCTAAAAATGCAGTGAAATTGTTTTGAATTTGTTAAAAATTGAGCAAAAAACCCGTGCGGTCGTTGGCGCGACTGTTTCTAAAACAGTCGCGCCCATGGGTGCGTGCCTTTAGGAAAAGTTGCCCCATTAGCGCGGGTCCATGCCTGAAACCCGTGACCATGGGCACAACCCTCATTTTTTAAATCCCTCCCATAAAGGATGAAAAAACAATTTAAAACACATTTGAAACAGATGAAAATGGAGTGGGGGAAGAGACCTCTTACCTCACACTGACGGCACTCCAAATGGTCAACTGGGTTTTTCGCAATCGTCGCTTGAAGATCGCACACCAAAAGCCCTAATGTCGCTCTCAAAAGGTAAAAGTGAAAAGTAATTTCTTGTTTTTACCATTTTTACCCATTTTATAACTTTTTGACCCTCAAATAGGTTAAAAAAGTCATTTTATTAATATTTTAATGTATATTTGTGTCAAAAATGGATTTTACACTAGTTTCTTGTGCAGCGATAGGTGTTTGTGCGGCTTAGGCAATGAAACGAGTTGTATTTTATACTTTTTTCGGACTCGGTAAATACACGAAAAAAGTTACTTTGGACTCATCTTTTTGCTCTTTTCTGACTCTCTAAACATGAAAAGAATGCCGAGTTGGTCCTCTCGACTAGTTAAATGTAAATGAGAGACGTTCGTCTTTAAAACCTTTTCCGACCGTGTAAAAAAATGAAATATTGTCGGACCCTTGTCGTTTTAGGTTCGTTAATAGTTACGAAGCGACGTGGTTTCGATTTCTTTTTTAGATCGGAATCACTACTTATGAAAAGTACTCCTCGGTCGCAACGATCGGGTGGTTCTTTCAAGCATTGTTTTATACTTTTTCGGGCTCGAGAGACACAACTTTACGAAAAAGGACACCCCTGGAGTTTACTTTTCTATTGTCTTTTCAGACTCTCTAAACATGAAAAGGTGTCGAGTTCTTCCATTTTCATACACGTTAAAACTTAATGACAATGGATTCCATCAAAATGACGCCTCCCAAGCATATGCTATCCCTATCAAGCTTGTCATCCAAAAATAACCGGGGTACTCGCCAGAAATGGTGGGGAAAAAGGAACCACAATTATCGTCGTGTCAGTAGTATGTCACTCTTGAACATAGCACTTGTCTGCATTCGTGTCTGGGTGGGGACATATCATCTTGTTTTTGCACTCGCCTCCATGGGTTTGGGTTATCCTATTTGACCTCTCATCTTCTCATTGCCTTGTCACCATCACCCTTGATCATTTGATGTCAAATACTGCCACGTCCACTGTCGTGCCGCCCATATGTTCAAGAGAAGTTGACCTCTGCAGAATACTCAACCTCCCTCTAATACCTCACACAAAATTTCTTATCCTTCTCTGTCTCGTGTCGATGATGTGGGAAACATTATCGCCCACCTTCGATCAAGGTCGCTTCCTATTGACTTCAGCTCATCATCCGGGAAGTTGACCTAGAGACTCCCTTCAGGTGCCTTGGAGCCTACATGCCTCAATGGTAGGTTCTTCGTGTTTGACGCGAGGTTTTCATCATTAGCCTCTGATCAAATGATTCTACGGGTGTTCGACGCCGGCTCACTGATTCGCATGCCATAGATTGTACCTATAGTACCTTGAGGACCATTGTCATTATTGGTGGTACCTCTCACATCTGTTAATAGTTTTCATCATTGAATGGTAACCAGACGATGTTCCTACATGTTCGACTTTGACTCCCATATTCGCATGCTTGAACTTCTACTTTGTTCGGGTCGAGATGGAGCGCAAGACCCTGGATTTTGTCTGTTGAGATCCAGGTTGTGATTTTGTGGATTATTATGATCATTACATGACTCGTTCACTGGATGGTTGTGACCATGCCTGAGTCTATTCATCGATCCTTGCTGGATGGTTGCGCCCATACCTTGGATCCAGATTTTTATGTACTCTACTATGGATGGTTGCGCCCATACCACATACATCATGTACTTGAGATATTCGTTGTACTTCTTCATGTAGGTTCTCTGGCGGCAGTGTTTTCAGTTGACCATGTTCTTGTAAAGAATTTCACCCCTCTCTCTCGAGCCTCATGCTTTAGGGGGCATTTGTTACATAGTAACTTGTCACCGTCCCTGTTACCCCTTCTCCCGCACATTGGAGGACTTATTCCGGGACCTGTGAGAAGTGATATAACTTGAAAACACCTGCATTGTATCCCCTTGAGTATGTACTTCATATGCCTGGAAGACACCTTCTGCATAATACCCATAAAAATAGCCCTTTTTCCATTGGCGTTGTTCCAGTGTATCACTCGTGCCAATGGGGGAAATCCTCCAAAGAGGGCGCGTAGCTGGCGCTTTGTCTCAGAGTCACACTCACACCAACCCAGTTGGGTAAAGTGTTTAACAAACCAACTTGCGAAGGTTCTTCCTAACCTATTCATGACCTAATTCTAGTTTGAGTTAGTTCAGTTGGGCTTCGAATCTCCATAGAAGGGAAGTAGTTCTCCACCTCTCATGGAAGCTTCCTAATGATAAGGACAATCCCATGAATCTTTTGGATGATCCTATCTCCTTCTCCTCTCTCTATATAAGCTTGTCCTTTTGCCTTTGACAAGCTAGTTAGTAATTCTACTCTTCAAGCTCCAAATTCTAAGTCCCAAAGTCTGAGAATTGCTAAGCTCATGCTACAAGAGGCCTTGTTCATCCCCATAAGGCTATATATTTAAGGAGGAGATCCATGTCCAAGTAACCAAGGAGAGAGAGGCTTGTTCCCCATCCCCTACAAGCTTTGCAAGGCATGTGTTGCTGATCACCCAGCCAAAGGAGGATTTGACGTCAGAACTTGGTTGTATCTTTCTTTGTTTATCAATAATAATAGACGACTATCTTTATGGTTCCACTCATGTTGTCTTTATAATGATGTTTGAGTTGTATCCTTTCTGACTGATACATAGTTGCATTTCTAGGATTTTATGCTTGTATTTGTCTTGTTCTTTGCATGTGCAAGTGTCTGTCCACGAGGATCGTGAGGATTGTGACCAGCTGAAGCGAAAGAAGGGAAGCGACGACTCTTCTACGAATACTAGCGTTGGATTCGAGGTGGGCCCTCATCATCGGTCTATACTTTGCAATTAGGAACCTGCGTGTTAGCGTTGTTTGTTTGTTGCTAGACCCCATTTAGGCTAGTGGGATCACCTCTATCCACAGAGGGGATTTACCTGTACAATAGAGGTGAAGGTAGTAAAGCAGGTGGTTGGTTGAATTTAGCCTCCAACCTCATGATGGGATGTTCCACTGAGGCTGTGTAGAAGCATATGGCTAAAATGTTTGGTTGGTAGGTTGGGGAGGATATTGAGGTGCATAAGACCAAGGAGAAGGTGTGTACCATGAAGGATGAGTCGGAGAATACCAAGGGGGAAGGGGTGCATTCTGATGGGGATGGTAATAGGAATAACCTTGCATGCTCTACTGGTATGGCTGAGGTTCTTGAGGCCTCCTTTGATTGATGTAACAGATTTTTTTAGCCCCACCTTCTACCGCATGGTATACAACTTTCAATCTAGGCAAAGAAGAAAACTTACTTGTGGAATGCTTTTCCTCACAGACCGAACAAACCTCTATAAAATTTAATGGACATTCATTTATGAGGTGCCTTCTAGTGAATTTGGGGAAAAATATAGCTAAGTCTCTCTATTCTTCCTCTTATATCCTCTTGACTTGCTTGGAGTCCATTTCCAGAGAAAAGGTGTGCAAAATTTCACTTTTAAAGTCCTCCAACATGTTTCCAATTTCATTCTTGATAGAGGTGGTTGAGGAAGAGGAGCTGGCCAAGTATTAACTAAACCTACCCTTCTTCCTAGTAGCCCTAGAATGGTTTTTGAATAGTGTCTTGATTTTGTCATAGGTTAGTTGATAAATGTCTCCTCCAGACAACATGCTTAGAGTTTCTAGTATGTCCTCCCTGATTCCTTTATGAAGGAATAACTTTAGTGATTCCAAATCAAGGGTGCATCTGGCCCTTTTACAACTGAGCTGGAACCTTTCCTCATAGTCTTCCAAGGACTCATCTGGTCCAAGAGTAATTCTAAATATTTCATCTTTTGTGTATTTGGACATAAAATAGTCCCTGTACTTGTTGTTAAAGGATTGCTGCATTTGAGCCCAAGTAGTGATGCTATTCCTAGGTAGACCAATGAACCAGCACAAGGCTTCATCCTTAAGGGTTGATGGGAATAACTTTAACTTCTGGTCATCAGGGGTATAATCATAAGTTCTAGAAACAACAAAAAACTCAAACAAAAAGGTATCAAAGTCCTTTGAGGCTAAGCCATGGAAGTGAGGAAGGGTAGAAGGGCTTATATTTTTCATCCTATCATCTCCATTAGTATCCCTGATGGGAAAAGAACTATCATTTCTATTTTTGGCCATGGTGTAGGTATATGGAATGGTTTCTTCTTATTCTTCCCCAATAGGTTCTTCAAATATCTCAGATTGATCACCTAAGGGATCCTCCCAACTCCCTCGAAGTCAGAGAGGGAAGTGGACAACCACTGAAGAAGAGTGAAGGTTGACTGTTTGATGGTGTGGGGGTATTTGGCAAGAATTTCTCTAAAGTATATCTACTCCTATGAGGTATGAAATATTTTTTGTTGTTGTGTGTTTTTTCAAAACAAACTACAAAATAGAAAGGAAAGAAAGAATAACATCTATCTACTGAATGAAAAACAAAAAGAAAAGAAAAAATTACATCTACCTAGACACCTCCCCGACAATAATGCCAAAAAGTAATGAGCCTCAGTATTGCAACAAGAATGTTGCATCTCCCAAAGCTTCCAACTTTACTTTATCAACCTGGGGTTTCATACAAACTTAGAGGTGACAATGCTATATACACAGTAGATGCATCATTCTACTCATGCTACCCTCAACTATAACACTTTATCATTAGGGTTCCAGACCATTCCTCTACTGAACTGAAAGGAGTTTGACTACTGAAAGCAAAATGTGAAGCCTAGTCCTAGTGCAGAGAAAGTAAATGCTTTTCAACTCAGAAAATGAAAGCTGGAAACTTGTAAATGCTATGAAAGGACACAAATCTTATGCTAATTTGCAAAAAAGAAATTATGCTAACTCACACTAAATCATCTAGCTATCATGGTTACATGAAAACAAATTATTATTCTACCATTTCATAATTCAAGGATGCATGCCTTGACTATCTAATTCACACTTGCATAGTAAATAAAGATCTAATTGCTAAATTTGGGAATGAGAGAACGAATTCTATTTGATCTTGTAGGAAGGAAAAAGAGTGAAAGGACTAGTCTAGGTCGAATTTCTAGTCATGGGGTCCAAGCTAAGGGGTTAAAATACTCCTAAACTAGGCTAGGCTATCATTGCAGGTCAAAACAGGGTCAAAATAGGGTGTTATAGGTGAGCTACAAGATTCCTATACTGCTACAGGATGTCCGACAATGCTACAGAAAGTTGCCTGAGAGGGTTTAGAGGGTAAGAAGAGTGAGATGAAGTGTTGGAAGGGTGTATGAAAGTTGTGGGAAGTGTGGGGAAGGTGATCATCACCCTTAGCCAAACCTAGTAATTCAAGAAGGCCAAATTTTGGCTAAGATGGCTTGCTCATGGTGATCGAAAAATAAAGGTTTAGAACATGGGTTGGCATACATCAACAGAAGGTGGAGAAGGCTTGGATTTGGTGAAAGGGGTCTTTTCCTGTAGATCAACAACCCTACAAAAACACCTGCACCTATTTCTATTTTCATTTGCAAATTATTACATGTCAATGTGGAAAAGATGAATTGAATTTGGAAAAGATTATCTAACTACTGCTAAGAACGTGATCTATGAGATGGACTACCTTCTAAGATACAATAATGATGAGAAGAAAAATAACAAATGGAAATATTTCCAAGAAATCATAAAAAACTATCTAACTAATGTTAAAACTTGATCTATGCAATGAACAAGAAATCAAACTCTTTTTTTGGGTTGTGAGAGTGGGATCCTCTAATCATGATCCCATGAGGGAGATGAGATAGGGGTCATTGTCACATGATTTTGATGGATTTTACTCTATTGAACCACAACAACTAATCTACGCTCTAAGCTAATGGAAACATAAATAAGCAACAAATTAATCAATCTTCTAAGCTAAAAGAAACATGAATAAACTTCAACAATCAATCAACATTCTAGACTAAGAATATAGATACAAGAGAGGAAATTCTATTGCTAGGGTTGGGCCCTAACCCAAGAGCTTCAGCCCTATGTGTCAACTCAGTATTGGATCAAAACAAACTTCTCATTATCTTTCAAAATCTATCAAATATGCCATGAAAATAACAGTGAAATGTGCTTCAGCTTAATGACCTCTTAGCTATAATAAAACTTTGAATCCTAATGAGTCCCTTAGCTTGTTTATTTATACAAAAGTGGAGCCACTAACAGATCCCTATAAAATATGGATATTTGACTCCCTAAATTGAGAATAGGTGAATCTAAATCTTCCTTGACTTTCACTAGCTCAACTGCCAATGAACTCAACCTACTTGGCTGCCAATGACCTTGATTTGGTGAGATAGAGTGGGGGATCTTTGACTGATCGGAGGAGTTAAGGAGGTGGACCATCTCCTAGAATCTTTCTTGCTTGTCTACTCCAATTTCTTGCACTCAAACCAACTCAAAATTGTACCAATTCACGCATCTACCACACATTAGGCCACTTGACATAGTAACACATATTTAGTCCTTACACTAAGCATAATATAGCGAAATTTGTAGATAAATTTGAGAAAAAAGATAATTTAATAAGTTGGAGGATACTATTGTGACCCATATAATATGCCTATTGATGAGTCTCATTAGTTAGCGACATAGATAGCAGGTTCATGGGAGGATTCTAGCAGGAGTTGTTCTGCCTTGTGGGGATTGAGCTCACACCTAGTACCAATTACCACCCATAGATAGATGGTCAGATTTAGATCATGAAAAGATGGTTGGAAGGGTACCTGCACAATTATGTCACTAAGAAATAATGGGCATGGGTGAAATAGCTTCATCTAGGATATTATTGCTACAACACTACCCACCACATGTCTATATGCATTTCTCCATTTCGTGCATTGTATGGTTATGATAAATTGAATTTTTTTGACATGGTTTTTGGAGACAGTAAGGCCCTAAGGCAAAATATTGGATCTAAGAGAGATAAGACATCCTTAGGTCTCTCAAAGAAAATTTGCAAACAACCCAGAACCAACATAAGTTATATGCAGACCGAGGCAGAGTAGAGAGGCACTTTGAGGTTGGGAACTTAGTCTTTCTAAGATTACAGGCCTATAGGAAGTCCACACTCAAACAAAAGGGAGCAGAGAAGCTGAAGCCATGATTTTATAGGCCCTAAAAAGTAGCCAAATGAGTTTGGGAGGTATCATATGAGATAGAGCTCTCACTGGGGAGCAAGGTATATAACCTTTTCCATGTTTCTTGCTTGAAGAAGGCACGGGGGTTGCAGGTCACAACAACAACTGAGTTACCCACTTTGGATGATAAGGGGAATTTGGTAGTGGATTTAGAGGCTATTTTGGAGGTAAGGGAGAGGAATCTCCAAAACAAAACCATAAAAGAGTTTTTGATGAAGTGGAAGGACCTACCTAGAGAGGATGCTACTTGGGAAGGAGAACATACACTTCAACGCCCATCACTATAGTTGTGTGAGGGAAAGAAACATCTTGGCGAAGAGGTCTATGATATTCCCACTTGGAAAATTTTTCTAAGTAAACACAATTTTGCATAATTTTGAATTTTTGAAGGAAATGGCTTCCCAAACATTAAGGAAGAAGAAATTTAGAGAGAAGTGGGAGGTGGGGACCACTCCCAAAAAGGGGAATTTGTACCCCTCGGAGCAGTTCGAATTAGGGGACCCACTTGGAAGAGAGATGAGGAAACAAATTTAAATAGAGGGAAGGAGCTTCATTTTTGGCCTTTTTGCTAATTTGTGAATCGAACCCCCTTGTATGTTTGGGATGTTGAGCCAAGCCTTCAAAGTGATTTTCAACACATGAGATTTCCAAGCATGAATCTCAAATCCATATTTAGTGGAATTTGAGTGCCCCTCTAGGGGAGAACATATTATTTTTTCAGAGACGTTCAGGGAGGAAATTGCAGGCACACCTAGTCATCACTTGGAGCAGAATTTGTTGAGCACACTAGGAGGGTCAAACACATGATATACTTCAGCAACAACAAAAGAATTTTTGGGCCAGTGCAAGGGTTGGAGGGCGAGCATCCTTTAGCATTTTAACATCACCATTTAAGACCTAAGACTTGTCTAGATTGCTTTAGCAAGCCCATGTGAACTTGTTCCAACTCATTGTACTCTTTCCATGATATCTAATAAAATGACTCAACTTATTTTGGAGTAAATTGTTGGTGTGCTGATATTTCTGCCGTGTTCTTGATTTTTGGGTTACATGTAAGAATTTTATGGTTGTTATCACTTAATATTTCCATTAGGAATATTACATATTCCCCTTCATAGATCACCAATGAGTTATTGCAAGTGGATAGGTTTTGTTTTCACATAATGATGTAGTTGAATGTCAATGTCTTAAGATTGTATCAATTAGAGGATAGGTTGGCATGCTTGAGTATTGTAAATTTTTTAGTACTTCATACCAATCCCGTAAACTATCATGCTTAGCTAATTTTGTTCTTACAAATCATTACAAGCATCTCATCTAGCCACTAAGAAGCCATATAACTCTCTTCCTTTGTTCCACACAACATAAAAATGTTGGGTTGTGTTATATTCTTTCCATGACTAACCTACGTAGTGAACTAGGGGGTTAGAGGGGCGCGGGTAGCCCCCCTCTATGGGGTTCGGGGCAGCGCCCCGAGAATTTTTTTTTTGTGGACCCTATATTAGGTTGGGCTAATCTACCTATGGTTTTCGGTCCATGGTTTTGGACGCGATGGTTTTCGGTCCATGGTATTGGATGCTTCGGCATGTAT
>APFE031616618.1:0-21307 GCA_000404065.3 Pinus taeda
AATAATACTCTTTACTTGTCTAACATGATTTCTCAATGTACTCCAGGCCAATTAACAACAACAAAGATGTTGGAGCATTCATGCTACCCAGAGCTGGAGAAAAATGGAAGGTTAATCACGGGGATCAACAGTTTGACATGGGATGCCTATTGGTTCTTCTTAGTGAAGCCACACAGCTAGAGAGCCGCCCTCAAATGCCTCACAGATGCGATCAGGTATATTATACCTGATATTCAGGATGCCACCTTTGTTGCCCAACTTAGCTTGCGCCTCAACAGACCACCCGAAGTGGAGCCAATGCTTGCGATAAGCCAGCTCAGGTTTAAAGGCAAGCAGCCTGAGTCATGATTCACATCGCCGACTACCAGATCGCCCCCAAGAAGATAGATAACATTAATTGATGCCAATTTTAAGTAGGATTTTGTTTCATAGATTTTTTAGCTTAGTAGTATTTATAGACCCTTTCATGTGATTTAGAAAGGGCGTAAAGTTGTATATGACTTAAACCCTAAAGTTGCACTATTGTACTTCAGGGATATTATTTTATGAAACTGGACCAATTATTCTGATTTTGATAAGGAAGGTTTTTATACAAATGTGCACTATTGTCTTTGTTTAAAAACATTTCTGTGTTGAAGGAAGAATTTCAAATAGCGATTGATATTTGGGATTGATTAGCAGCTCACATGGTACTATTATCTGCGTCTGAACTCATTCCTGTTATATGAATTGTTATTTGATTGCTCTCGCTATTATCGCTTATATATGTGTGTGTGTTTTAACAACATCCTTTATGCATCCCACTATTGGTTGTTTATAGCATGCTTTTCTTTCAATTGTATATGTATCGATGATATAAATGATCAATGCAGTAATTTGTGTTAATCGCTTCGTTTGACTATTTGGATGAAGTAATCTTTAAATGATTGAATATCTGTATTTATTTTACAGAGTCATCTATATGCCTGTTAATAGATAAGGATTATTAAACGCTGCATTTCAAATGAATAGTTGTTCCCGTGATTAGTATTAGTTTTCGTATTTTTGTTAATAGAATAAGCTATCCGCCTATCATTAGAACAGACAACTCATCACTCATCCATCCCTTTTATTCATTATCGGGAAACTGGTCCCGTTATATCCAGTCGGAGCCACCATCCCAAATGGAAAAGGAGCTATACTAAGGTCCGGACCGGGTGGTTATCCCCCAATGTTGTTGCAGCGATTTTCAAGGCATCAACATTTCTGGCGCTAGAAGGAGGGCCATCCACTATGAATGGCAAGTAAGCCAACACCTACAAACCATTCAAAGAGTAATTCACCCTCTACCTCTCCTCGGACCTCTGGTTCGCATTCTGAATCACCAGTATCCAGACGAGACAAGGAAGAATCAACCACAACTACTCAATTACATCATACTTCAGAACACTTAAGTCTGGAGTCCCCTGAAGTTCAATCCATCATCCATAAACTTCAAGGCTTCTCGATTTCGCCTCCTAGATCTGAAGTATCACAAGGAAGTTAGACTTCACAATTCCACTTACCTCCTCACCTTACCAGATTCTAAAGCAAAAAACTAGGTATTGAACCACCTGAGTTTCCTTTGCCCGAAAGGAAAAGGATTAAAAAGACCGCTGAAGGTTTTGGTAGTGAAACCTTTTCTCCATCATCTTCCATTTCATCATCACCTGTGCAAAGTCAAACACCCACTTCACCACTACATATTGTTGTTCACCAAGGGACTTCATCTCAAACATCACAATCTTTTCAGTCTTCACTTCCACCTCCCCCTCAAGCACCTGGAACACCACAGGCAATCGCTGGTACTCATAAAATGGCTCAAAGACCATGGAGAAGTCCTGGTGCGGTCATCATGCCTACACCTTTACATCCGTTACCCGATTATCTCGAAAAATGGCTCCCAAAATTCAATCGAGATGTTGAAACATCAGCAGAAGAACACATAAATAATTTTATGTTTTCAGTCAATTTGAAGGGAGTGACTGAAGAAGATGTGGTATTTAGATTGTTTCCCTATACATTACAAGGATCAGCAGGGTCTTGGTATTTTTCCTTTCCCTTTGGATCCATCACAAGTTGGAATATCTTCCAGGAATAGTTCCTCACCAAATACGGCGATGATAGATCCTTGGCTACACTCGTCCATGACCTTTCCCATTTAATGATCGAGTCAAGAGAACCCATTAAGGAGTTTAACTCCCGATTTAATAAACTCTTGAACAAAATCCCCACCGATGATAAGCCAAGCGAACAAGTTAGAAGCGAGTGGTATATCACTGCCTTACCCTCAAACATAGCCATTTTTGTGGATAGGGCTAAACAGCCTACATTGGCCGAAAACATGAAGAAAGCCCTCGCTGTTGAAAAAAGTGTAATCGCCTTAAAAAAGAAAACCGCCCTGGAAGAACGAAAATCCAAAAAAGTGTCCTTTAAAGATGATTCAAAGAAAAATATCACTAAGGATCCATATGACATGGAGGGCCTTCAAAAAGTTCTTAAAACCATGTCAAACGAAATGGTTGAGATTAAGAAACAAGTATCAGAGTCCTCAACAAACAAACCATATAGGAATTTCAAAAAACCCGAGTCCAAGCCTCCAAATGTCATATCTTACGCAGATTCGGATCCTGAGGAAGAAGAAGAAGAAGAAGAAACAATTGCACCATCCGAAGAAGAACAAGAGTAAGTAGTTGAATGCCACAGGAATTTATACTCCCTAATTCCGATACTGACGCTGAGCAAGAAGCCTTTCCTGTCAATACAAGGAGTAAAGCTACTCCCGAACCTATTCAAGCCAATTCAAAGAAAAGGAGTGCTGGTACTAATACTGCAAAGGAAAAGGTACCCGCAAGGAAGCCAGCCACGACAGTATCTCAGAATCAGCCGTCATCCTCTAATACACCTTCTTCATCTAAGACATTGGTAGTTTCTGATTCGATGGATTATAATATTGTCGATGACATGAAGAAAACTAAGGCAAACATCACCATGTTTGAGCTTAGTAAATTAAAACATCAACAAAAATTACTTCTCAAAGAACTTAATGTTGTCCCTTCTTCACCTCTTCCCAGTACTAAAGCTGCAAGCGACTCAGGACAACCACCTTCCGGTAGAGTTGAGGCAACTGATACAATTCTGATTGGAGATAGATCAAATTCCCATACCCCTCCTTTCCTCTTAACATATGAAATTTACAATCGAAATCTGCATAATTGATTAATTGATTATGGGGCATCATCTAATATAATGCCTGCTTCAGTTTGTTCTAAACTGAATATAGAACCCCAGAAATCTTCTATTCACATTGTTTAGTTAGATAGAACTAAAATTCAAGTCCTAGGGGAAATAAACTCTGTAATGATCAGGTTATCGGTGGATCCACGAATATTCCAAAGGATTGATATCTTAGTCACTGATATACCTGAATTCTATGGGTTGATTTTAAGCAGGGATTGGTCAGAAAATCTCCATGGGTATATCTCCACCGATTGGTCCCATATGTGGCTCCCCTATAAGGGCAAGCCGAATCAAATAAAGATCGATCAGGAGAAACACATGACCCACACTGTTATAGAATTCGAACAAGAAAATCAACCAATTGCATTTAACAACAATATCTTAGGAAATTATTCTTCTGAATCATTTTTTGGCAATTATATTGCCCAGCCATCTCCTTTCTCGGTAAACAATTTCACATCACAAATTGAAAAATTTTCACAGACTGACAGGTCTAAATGTGTTAATGTTACTGAGAATTTTGTAAGTAAGATTGTAGATAATTCTTTATTTTGGTCTTTATATTTCGATTGGTCCAAGTCTATCGAAGGATCAAGAGCAAGATGCATTTTGGTTAGTCCACAAGGAGAAAAAACAATGATGTCCTGTAGGCTAGACTTTGAATGCACAAATAATACAGCTGAGTACGAAGCATTATTCCAAGGATTATATAAAGCGATTGGCCTCAAATTCCAATACTTGAAAGTGTTTGGAGATTCTGAGATCATAGTTAAGCAGGTAAGGAATACAATTCATTGCCTTTCGAATCATCTCGAACATTATCAAACGCTAGTACAAGAACTCACCTCCCACTTTTTAGCATTCAATATTTCTTCCATTCCCAGATCTCAAAATTCAGTAGCTGACTTGCTAGCCAATGTCGCTTCCAAGCTCCTCCCTTCTGAAGACTATAGCCCAGATAGATTTTCAGTAGAATTTCTTTTTAGACCATCAATTCCTGACAATGTCACTAATTGGAGAGTATTCAACCACGATGAAGACATTTTACAGTTTTTAACCTCCGAAAAATCCTATGATAATCAAATCATTGAGGAAGACGAACATGATATTCAAATGCGAAGTAAGCATGAAGAAAATTCAATCCCAAAGCCTTTGGTGAAGCTTGAGGATCTTTACGATATTAAAGACAGGTTTAAACCTGTGACCAATACAAAACTCCAGAGCTATACCTTAAGGTTTGAATTGATAAACCTTGGCACTGAACAAACTCCTCAAAACATTAATTTAGGATTAGGACTTTCTGTGGAAGAAAAGGAAGCATTCATTA
The DNA here is from genome assembly GCA_000404065.3 of Pinus taeda. NCBI lineage: Eukaryota > Viridiplantae > Streptophyta > Pinopsida > Pinales > Pinaceae > Pinus > Pinus taeda. The sequence continues at coordinate 4,586 of APFE031616618.1, forward strand.
GACTGTTACGTAAAAATAAACATGTTTTTGCTTGGAAATATGATGATCTAAAAACATATGATACATCCGTTATCCAGCATACCATTCCGATGCTTCCCGAACAAAAACCAGTTCAACAAAAATTGAGGAAAATACATCCAAACTTAGATAGTCAAATAAAATCGGAACTCAATAAACTCTTGAAAGCTAAGATTATTTTTCCCGTTCGGCAGTCAAACTGGGTCTCCAATATGGTGCCAGTCAGAAAGAAAAATGGCGACATAAGGATTTGTATCGATTTCAGAAATTTAAATAAGGTGAGACTAAAAGATAACTTCCCATTACCCACTATCGAGCAGATACTCCAATTAGTGGCAGGCTCAGAGTTAATGTCCTTTTTGGACGGTTTTTCAGGATATAATCAAATTTTGGTCCATCCTGATGACCAACTCAAAACCACATTCAGAACAAAATGGGGAACATATGCGTATCAGAAAATGCCTTTCGGACTTATTAATGCATGAGCCACATTTCAAAGAGCGATGAATATCACTTTTAAAGGGTTGATTAACAGAAAAGTAGTCGTCTACTTAGATGATATTACTGTATTTTCTAAAGAGAGATCCAATCACTTGGATGATTTAAATAAAATCTTTAAACACTGCAAGAAATATGGTATTTCCCTTAACCCTAAAAAATCCTTTTTCGCTCTTGATCAAGGAAAGCTCCTAGGCTTTATTGTTTCTAAAGATGGCATTTATATTGATCCGGACAGGATCAAAGAAATTTCTGAAATCCCTTTTCCTCATAATAAGAAATCCATGCAGTCATTTTTAGGCCAAATCAATTTTGTTAAGATATTCGTTCCAGACTTTTCTCAAATCATTTTACCACTTCAAACTATGATTAAGAAAAATTAAGTCTTTAAATGGGGATCGACAGAAAAGGAAGCATTTGATTTGATCAAACAATCGATAATCAATGCCCCCGCTTTAAATACCCCTAATTTTTCTAATCATTTTACATTGTATACTATCGCATCCAATTTTTCCTATGCAGTAGTACTCACACAGATCGACAATCACAATTTGGAAGCACCCATTTCATTCTATAGTTCAAATCTTCAGGGTGCTGAATTGAATTATTCCGAAGTAGAAAAACAAGCCTTTGTTGTATATAAAGCTGTTAAACATTACAGACCCTTCCTTTTAAAAGCCCATACAAAAGTTATAGCTCCTTTCACTTCAGTAAGGCAACTATTAATCCAAAGAGAATTGGGAGAAAAAAGGGCAAATTGGGTGATAGTACTTCAAGAATACGACCTAGAAATTAAACCAGCAAAGATTGTTAGAGGCCAAGGTTTTTGCAGGTTGTTGGCAGGAGCATCCAACATTCCAGAATCAGGTGATACAGATCAATTCGAAGAAATCAACCAGATAAGTATCGCTGACTCTGAATCACAATATGCTAATTTAATATTTTATCTGAAACATGGATATGCACCTCCTAACTTGTCTTACAAAAGCAAAAGGGCCATAAGATTGAAAGCAAAAAAATTTACAATCATTGATGATGTGCTTTTTAGACAAAATTATGATTCAATTTTATTAAGATGCCTAGAAAAACCTGAGGCACAAAAGGTTTTGCAGGAATTACATGATGGACCGGCAGGAGGACACTTTGGAGCTGATACAACAACTCACAAAGTCATCTGTGCTGGATATTATTGGCCCACTTTGTTTAGATATGCTCATGAATATGTAAGGAAATGCCAAAATTGCCGAACTTCTAGTGGAAGACAAAGGAAACCAGCCTTACCTTTGCAACCAGTCAACATTGAACAACCGTTTGAGCAATGGGGATTGGACATTATTGGAGAAATCACTCCACATTCTTCCAAACAGCATAAGTATATCCTTACCGCTACTGATTATTTTACCAAGTGGGTTGAAGCGATTCCTTTAAAGACAACAAATTCTGAAGCTATTATTGAATTCATAGACCAATTCATCATTACCAGATTTGGTGTCCCGAATGCTCTTATTTTTTATAATGCATCTTACTTTTCAGGCAATGTTATGTTTGATTTCGCAATTAAAAGAGGATTTAAACTCAAATACTCTGCTAATTATTATCCCCAGGGTAATGGTTTAGCAGAATCTACAAATAAAAGTCTGATTAAAATTATTAAGCGAACTATCGAACAGAATCATAAAAACTGGCACAAATCTTTAATATTTGCATTATGGGCTGATAGGATAATGCAAAAGGCTTCTATAGGTTCTTCCCCGTTTAATCTTGTGTATGGAAAAGAAGCAATGCTACCAACAAATCTTGTCCTCCCTTCTCTAGCCCTAGTTCAATTTATTGAAGAAAGCCCTTCTTCTTCTTTACAACTTAGACATGACCAAATTCTAAAATTAGAAGGGGAAAGATAAAAGCCAAAGTCATTCATGCGAAACATCAGCAGATCATCAAGTCATCATTTGATTCACTCTCATCTGGTTCCAAACAATTTCAAGTCGGTGATTTAGTTATGAAATGGGACAAAGCCCATGAAGATAAGGGAAAACACACCAAATTTCAGAAGATGTGGTTTGGACCATTTCAGATCTATGAAAAGATAGGCCATTCGACCTTCATATTACAAGATTTATCAGGTTTGAGAGATTCTCTCCCTGTTAATGGCCTTATCTTAAAGAAATTCTTCAATTGAGGAGGTAACCCCTTCTCCTTTTAATAGCATTTTTTTAATTTGTAGGAGCATTAGAAAATAAAGTTGTGAGGTATCTTCCATTGACCGTTGTTGTACTTAAAGAGTTGCTTAAAACAAGTAGTGTGATATTTACTTTTAAAATAATAGAAGTCTTAAACAAAAGGATGATTTCTAGGAAATTAGATATAATTGCATTCTGAAACCACACTTCAATCTTAGTGAACGCCTCTCAAAGTTTAGAAATATTGTAAATCATTTTAGGTTTTCAAATTGGTCACAAGAAGGTTATCAATATCAAAATAGGAACTAATCCAATTTCAGCATCTTCAACTCTTACCTTGTCATCCATTTACTCTTAAGGAGAAAACTATCTATCCCACTCACCAAAGCTTGTGATTAATCAGAGTGTATTTCTAAGAATATTGGATATAAAAGATAAGAGGTCTTATTACAAGGCTGCTTACCATGTTCATAGGGAAATAGTTTAGCCGACATTACCAATACTGCATACCAAAACAGGGTAATGGCTTTAATTATAAGACAAGGGGTCTCATCACGAGCCAGCTTGTTCGGTTAAATTACTACCAGTGAATGGCATTGTCACTCAACTAGCCACCAAACCAGGGCAATGGCTTTTTATCTTACAAAAATAATAGAAAATAGAAAAGAAATGCAAAATGTGAAAAACATGTTTTGAATTCATTCTATTAATCATACTCTAAGATGAATGGGACAATGGACAATGACATGGTTAAAAGGTATCCCTGTCGAAACTATGAACGTTTGCTGATAGCAGAGGCTCTACCTATGACAAAGGAGTTAATTTTAAAAACTGATTTGGAAACGTTTTCTATTTTATCATTATCAACCAATAGAGGCCAATTTAAAATTTAGAATGTATCTAATTTTAAACAAGAGATGGAATTAGCAAAGAGAGTTTCATTTTGTTTGGAATGCAAGTATACCTAGTTATATTAGAATTTTCCCCTTTGATGAAATTTCTATTTTGAAAAAGCTTAAGTATTTCCATACTTTTCAGAGATAATTGTTTCTTCCAGCGAATCGCCAATTGTTGTGCCCTACAACAACCCCCCATTTCATATCATTATTATCCCAAAACTATAATGTGAAATGGGTCCCTTTTTAATTTTAATTGGTATCAACTTAGTCTTATTCAAAAAGGTCCGAAATAATAAAATAAAAAAACATTACTAAACCTTTTTGATGAACCAATCAAAGGCCTTATATAAATGATTAATCTCTTATCATTGCGATAAAGCGATCGCAAGATCGCATATCGCAATGGCAATGGAAACACAACTTAAGGACCCATTGGTTTTCTCCGATGTGAAATAGGCTATCGGATATCGGCGATAATAAGATGGCTCAATAAAACTCCCTTTTGCTCCGATGCGATGCGATATCGCTATCGGCAATCGGCGATCAACCATGCATGCTTTTAAAAGTACCCAAGTCAATACTCCTGACGCGATGCGATATCGCTATCGGCGATCGGGGATTCCAAATGGAACCAATGTAATGATTTACGATTTCCCCGACGCCCGATTGCGATAAAGCCAAAAGCACAAATTTCAAAGAAAATCTTAAAGCGGGTTTATTACGATTAATTCGTATTAAAAGCCTTATTTTCTGAATAGCCATTCATCCGCGCTCAACCGCAAAAACATCCAAGCCACACTTTAAATAAATCATTCGGCCAATAATCGAAATGACGGGCATTTATAGGATTGACAGGTCTTAACAGCCATTTAATGAAACATTAAGCCTAAGATCTTTTTACAGATTGTATATGACGCCACCTTATGTTAATCATTCACCATGAATTTATCGATATATATCTCACTCATATTCGATTTGCGCTATCAATTTTCTGTATTACGTTCATTATCATTCCTGTGCAGAATTCTTCCAAAGTAATAGCTTCAAGCAGAATGGGGAAGAAGTCCAAGAAAACTACAATGGCTTCGGCTTCGCCAGCCACAGGGAAACTCATCATTGATCTAGGTACTAAAAAGAAAGGATTAATATCGGATACTACATGCCTAGGACTCGCCAGAACTACTTGGCAAGGTACCTATAATTTGATTGAAGCCGAAGGGCCAATGGTGACAGTAGTACAAGCTTCAGCTGACAGCACTCGCAAATCTGATGCTAATCTAAAGGATTTAGCCAACTCTTTTCTTCATCGGATAGCAGCTCGGGAATAAATCCTCCCATATACAGACGTGGTGAGATGGGCAATTCAGGAAATCCCAATTACAGATAGAACCTTCAACACCAGAGATGGGAGAATTTTCGGTTCCTTTCAAGCTGAGGATTTGAGGCAAATGTATCATTTACCTGTGCTAGAGAAGAAATATAACACGGCATTTCTCGAGAAATTCCGAGCTGAGAATGAGACTAAATCCAAACCCATTCGGGATTGGAGACAAAATCCAGCAAAACACAAACACGAATCTTCGGGTAAGTACTCGGTCGATTCTCTATGCTCTCCTTATTACTATGTTGGGATAATGATGTGTAGGTTGTGGGGATTACATAATTCCACTAATTTTACTATAGAAATGGTTCCCTTGATGGAAGCGGCATGTAGTGGTGAAATAATGGATTGGGAAACTATATTGTCCGATAAGTTAGCAAGCACAGTTCTTGATTTCAGAAGCAAGTCCCGCATCACTGAAAGGCTCATTCCCCCATTTTACTACAGTGCCTATATATTAGATGTCCCGTGTTTTAATTCTGAATTTCCTGTGCTCGGATGGAGGTGGACATCGCAAGACCCCACACCCGTTCACATATACCATCAAAAGTTGTGGAAAACCAACTACAAGCACCATTTATATCAAATCTGCAATGGCTTCATGTTGCCCATTCATCATTCTATTTTCAATAAGCCTGCCCCCAAGATTTCCTACCAAGTAGGGATTGATTTAACATCCATAGGAAGTTGGTTCGGGGAGGAAAAGTTCACTTATATCAGAATTTTTGGCAGTCAAGCCAAACCCCACATTCTTCCTCTGTACATACTTGATAAACTGCTGGCTAGGGAGATAGCCTATCAGATCATCTCCAATGGGGTTACACAAACTCTAAAGAAAGCTAAGAAGCAGGTCTGGCCCTCTTTTCCCTTGAGATGTGGTATCTACACTCTACATGATTTCAAACATGTAGAGAAAGAAGCTGAGAAAATAAAGTCATTATCTCTAGCAACTCTTCCTAGCAGGCGATTTGATCCATGCAAAGTCGCCTATAATGCACTCGAACAGGCAAAATTGACCAAATTCGAGCATAAAGAAGATAGATTTGAGGACTTGTTCTCATCGGCCGAGTCAATGTATCAAGTTAAATCGCTCGCTATAATTGAATACAAAGATGAAGGACTAGTTGAATTCAACATACTTAGAGAACAGAGGTTGCAAACTCTGCCTCTAGATCTGTTAGCGACGACTCCAACAACAGAATCAAGCGAGCCTGAGCAACGACTTGTTAAAGAACCTCGTGTTACATCAAAGGAATAGGAAGAAGTGCATGAGAAAAGACAAGAAGAGACCCAGGCAAAAGAGCAAGAACAGAGCAGTTTAAATTTAAATGAAGATACTCAGATTGATCCAAAATTGCTCAAGGAATGGCAGCAATTTAATTCAATTATCGGCAATCTTGAATGCTCTAAAGATGACGAGACATCAAAAGAGGTCAGTACACAGGAGGCGACTTCAAAGCAGGTTTCAGGTGTAACCAACGACCCACCCAAGTCAAAAGAAGTGGAAATAATCCCAAAGGATCCTTCCGACCAGGTCATTTTGCAGATTGAAGAGATTCCTCCCTTAGATGTCTTCTATAGCCCAAGACATAAAGTTGTAGTGAAACGACAGAGGAAGAGGAGAAGGACTGATCAACCTTCTTTATTCCCAGAACAAACAGTGATGGGCAATTTGCTTTGGAAAGAGGAATTTGATCCCTCCGATGATTTGACAAAACTATCACAATATGTTGGGGCCTATTCAGCGGCAAAAATAGACAAAGCATCACAGGTGAGCAGTTTATTGAAGACAAAAGACCAGGATATCTTTTCTCTACAAGCGCAACTATCGGAAGCACAACAAAAGGCAGAGCAGGCAGAACAACAATTGGTAGTACAACAACAAATAAACAATCAATTGACTAAACAATTGCAGGAAGAAAAACAGAGGATTGACGACAGTGAAGTCCAAAAGAAAAAAGAGCTATCTGAGGCATTGGCGCAACTAAAAGCATCAAACAAAAAAATGTTGAATTCCAAAGATGAGCAGATTGTTCAATTATCAACTCAGCTTGAGCAAACAAAGAAGCTCCCATAGATAAATGAATTCAAAGCAGAGGCATTTCAAATAAACAAGGGATTGATAAATCAGATGAAGCTTTTATGTCAGCAAATCACCTAGGCGGAACCATTATGCGATTTAACGGCATCCATAAGTGAGAAAGTAGAAAAGGATAGAACAGACTTGGATCAAGCCAAAGAAACATTGACCAATTTCCTTGAATGGAAAGATATTGATCAGGGACAGGCGGCTAATTTACCAAGGATTCTAGAATCGCATAAAGAAATATTATTTACAGAATGGCAGTCTCAGTTAATGAAGGCAGAAAGAGCGATTTCAAGATGCAAGACAACCACTAGTAATTTGGTTGAATTGGTTAATAATACTCTTTACTTGTCTAACATGATTTCTCAATGTACTCCAGGAAAATTAACTGCAACGAAAATATTGGAGCAATCATGTTACCCGAAGCTAGAGAAAAATGGAAGGTTAATCGCATGAATTAACAGTTTGACATGGGATGCCTATTGGTTCTTTTTAGTCAAGCCGCACAGCCAGAGAGTCGCCCTCAAATGCCTTACAGATGCGATTGGGTATATAATCCCCGATATTCAGGATGCCACCTATGCCGCCCAACTTAGTTCTCGCCTCAACAGACCACCCGAAGTGTAGCCAATGCTTGCAATAAGTCAGCTCAGGTTTAAAGGCAAACAGCCTAAATGATGATTCATGTCACCGACTGCCAGATCGCTGCCAAGGAGATAGTTATCATCAATTGATACCAATTAAGTAGGATTTCAATTTCATAGATATTTAGTTTAGTGTAGTATTTATAGACCCTTTCATGCATTTAGAAAGGGTCATAAAGTTTTGTATATGACTTAAACCCTGAAGTTGCACTATTGTACTTCAGGGATATTATTTTATAAAACTGGACCAATCATTCCGATTTTGATAAGAAAGCTTTTATACAAATGTGCACTACTGACTTTGTTTGAAAGTATTTCTGCGTTGAAGGAAGAATTTCAAATAGCGATTGATATTGGGATTGATTAGCAGCGCATATGGTACTATTATCTATGTCTGGACTCATTCTTTTTATATGAATTGTCATTTGATCGCTCTTGCTATTATCGCATATATATATGTGTGTGTGTGTGTGTGTTTTAACAGCATTCTTTATTCATTCCACTATTGGCTGTTTATAGTATGCTTTTCTTCCAATCATGTATGTATCGATGATATAAATGATAAGTGCAACAATCTTGTGTTAATCACTTTGTTTAACTATTTAAATGAAGTAATCTTTGAATGAATAAATATTTATGTTTATGTGATAGAGTCATCTATATGCCTGTCAATAGACAAAGATCATCAAACGCTGCATTTCCAAAGAATAATTATTCCCGGGATTAGTATTAGTTCTTTTATTTTGTTGATAGATTAAGTTATCCGCCTATCATTAGATCAGACAACCTATCGCTCATCCACCCCTTTTATTCATTATTGGGAAACTGGTCCCATTATATCTAGTCGGAGCCACTATCCCAAACGGAAAAGGAGTTGTATTAAGGTCCGGACCGGGTGGTTATCCCCCAATGTTGATACAACGATTTTCAAGGCATCAACAAGTCCCTAAATTATCTCCTCCTCCAAATCTTCATAATCTGCCCGATATTCTCATAATATTGCACAAAAATAAATAATATTAGGCACAAATATCCAATTATTCATAAATCTTCCTAATGAATATATTAAAGTTAAAAATACATTATCTAATGCAGAAAGAGAGGTTTAATGTGTTGAAGGATGGCCATAGGCCATAATTTATGTTTAATTTAGAGGCATGGGCCTTAATTTATGTCTAATTTAGAGGCCTGTCACACCTTTGATCACTCTCCTTTAGTGTACTCCAAACCTCCAAATTGAGGTCTTTGTATAGCCTCCAATGGCTGAGTAATTCCTTGGCCATTAACACCAAGTACTCCTCCTTTATGCCCCATCTTTGTAAGGAGTCTCATGCCAGTTCTTGAAATGGGTACCTCCATATTTCAAACAGAAACAACATCATGTGAAAATGCAACTAAAGAATGATCAACACTGTTTACTTCAACTGTCGATTATGAAACAAGTGATGATGGCTTCGCTAAGCCTTTGTTGCACTTCAATTTTTCCAAGGCCTCTTTCGTGGTTCATAGCTAAAGCTACACTCTCTTCTTATCCTCTTTTTCTTCTTTTAAAAGTCTCCTCAATTCAACATTCTTTTCTTGAATTCTCTTATTGATCTCCTCATTTCAATGATGAGAAGATGATGAAGAAGAAGAATGTCCACTCGAGAGGGTAGATGGAGCATCATCTTCTACCCCTTCTTTCTCCCGTTCCCCTCTTTCCATCTTCTCCTCATAATCTACAGACAATATGTCCACCATGCGTGCCATCTCGAGAAGGTCATTTCAGCGATATATGTTGTTCTCAATTTCCATTCTTGTTCAATCATTCACACTTGCAATTCACATCACCAGAAATCTGTTCTGATACCAAACTTGATCTAAATATCTTCAACTACCAGATTAATGAAAATATTTTACTTCTGTGATGTTAGGATAATTTCATATTAAAGAGTATGAAAATCCACATGTGCATATTGTAAATAAGATGAAACATAACGAAAACCATCAAATAAAAGAACACAAACACATTGATAACAAAGTTCACCCACTGTGGGTTATGTCTCCAGGCCCGTTGTCAAGAGTGGTGAGGCCACTTCATTAAATTCTTCAAGATGATGATGAGTGCATAGTAGATTCTTTGTCATTACAAGGATAAATTCTCTCAACTAGAGTGGCATGTATCTCCACGAGATGTTCTCCCTATAGGAACTCTCACTCAAATGGGCCCTCCTTCAGCATGACAAGCAAATAAATTCTCAGATGACATGGAATAAAAGTGTACTTAAACATGATTAAATCAAGGATATTGACAACAAAATTCATCATCTCAACAAATGAAAACAAAAGCATGGCATCATTAGACCATTTACCTCCACTTTCGAGGATAGCCAAAAAACGGAACGCTCAACTGAAAAAATGGACTACATCATTGAACTCATGGTGTGAAATCATGTCAAACGATTATAAACCTAACCCCTTTTTGACACCATCAAATTTTGGACCCTAGAAAATCTTGAAGATTCCCTCAAAGATTCCTTCCTGAAGTGGCCGAAAAATTCATTGCTCGGATGAAAATTCTGAGCACACCACTGTGCTCCTTGTGAACTTCTGTGATAAATTACTATAGAATCGACATCATTCCACCTCTGTAAAAAAAATCATCCTCCAAGGGAATATTTTAGATTCCACAAGATTCTACAAAGGTTCCTTGCTGTTGGATCCATAAATTTCAATTTCTCAGATGGGGAAACATACCACACCATCGCTTTCCCTGTGAAATTATGGTTCTTTTGAGTATAAAATTGGCATGTTTATGTCAGCATGAAAAATCGCCCTCCAAGGAATCTTTTAGATTCCTCATTGCATCAAAGAATATTCTCTATAATATACCCGCCTCGGTAACCATGTCTGCATTTGGGTCGATCGTATGGCTCCTTCGCTCGACACTCTCCTCCTCCATTAGGCGAATGAAAAAATGTTTGGTTTAAATAAATTTTGGTGGGCGTGAATTACAAAGCATTGCCCAGTGGGCAATTGGTTAGCTGATGTTTTGTTGTCCCAATGGTTATGGGTTCAAACCCCATGCATAACATTGATTATTTCCATGTTGTTAAAGTTTGGAGGTTGTTATAACCATCACTAGTTAATGCTAGTAGTATGTCGTTTTATGCTTAATGTTTAGTTGTTATGCTATGGAGTCACGTGGGTGGTGGGCCGGCCAGCTCGCCAGGTAGGTTCAAACCCCACCGGCTCCAGTTCATACATGTCTTGGTGCCATTTCATACAAACGAACTATTGGGCATATGTGGTATAATGTGGTTTTGAGGTGGTGGCCCATCAGCCCGTTTATATATATTTTTAATTGTAAATATATATTGGACAAAATATTTTGATTGATTTTTGCAGTTTACCGACAAACTTAAAGAGGCAACAAATTCACCCTTTCCAACCGTCATTTTCTATGCGCCATCCCTTTGCCAAATTGTTGCCTCTTTAGTGACTGCAAGTTGGCCTAGTTTTACCCGAACTTTGATCATGAATATCTTGAGCATACGAACTCGGATTTTAGTGTCCTTCATGCCGTTGGAATTAGGACAACAAGGACTATGATCTAGTCCTAGTTTGGGTGAAATCTGAGAACTTTTATTTTTAAACCCTCTTTGACTTTTGATCATCTCTGGAGCCACCTGGATCAACAATATTGTCTCAACATATTTCCTTGATATTATTATATTTTCCTATTAGCCCAATCTATTTTAATTTCCATGTCTAAAATACAATTTGCAACACCAATTTTTTTCATGTTAAAATTAGAGGACAATTTTGTTTTCACTTCCTTAACAATTTCCATGTTATTTCCAATTAACAACACATCATCCACAAATGAGACCACATAAATAAAATTATAACCTACTAATTTGAAATACACACAATGATCAAATTTTCTCCTCAAGGGACCAAGTCCTAATATACAAGTATCAAAATTTTAATACCACATCCTTGGAGATTGCTTTTAACCCATATAAGAACATTTTTAGCTTGGAAACTAGCTCTTTCTTACTTTTTCACTATAAAACCTTTTCTCTATTTCATATATATTTATTTTCCACACCACCATGTAGTAGTGTTGTCTTCACATCCATATGTTCTACTTCAAGATCAAAAGAAACAATGACAAATAAAAGAAATATAATAGAAGTTAACTTAGAAACAAGAGAATTTTTTTGACCAAAATCAATTCCCTTTACCTATGAATACCATTTTATTATTAATAATGATTTATGTTTATCCACTTTACCTTATGCATTCAACTTCTTCTTAAACACCCATTTGCTATGAATGGAATTTCTTCTAGCTGACAACTCAATTAAATCCTAAGCCTCACTATTTTCCAAGGTCATCATTTCCTCGACCATGCCCTTTTTCTAGAGTTTACCATCCTTTGAATTCACTACCTCCCTAACAATTCTAGGATCATCATCAATGACAAACAAAGAAAAATTAGAACAAAAATTAGGTGGAGTATACCTTTCTACTTTCTTTCTTTTTGGAACCTATCTCCTTATTGCAATAGTATGTAGTTCTTCTTCTTCCAGATCATGTTCCTTTGCTAGGTTAGATTATTCATCCTACAACTGGGACTCCCTTACTTTTGGTTCTTTTTTCCTTGTTGGGACAGCCTATTTGACAACATAATTTAAATTTATGAAGGGAATAAATGAAATATAGATTTATAACAAAAACACAAAGATAAAATAAAAAATGACTTATATTAACAAAATGGAATGTGCTAAAGTTGTAAAAATGTGGAATGAAACAAACTCACTCAAATGTTGGTAGCTTATTGCTGAGAAGAGATGTAGCGACTATGCACATTCACCAAAGAACATTAAAATGAGGCCAAAAGACTACTTCAAACCTAATAAAACAAATAGTGAGGAAACCCCAAACATCCAAAAGCCTAACCTTACGAGATGAAACACCAAAAGGTTTTTGGGACTTGATGGGATTTGTTGGTATGACAACCTCTTGAGGTCTTACCTTTTGCATACGATCTTTGTTTGAAATGATAAATATCTTGTTGTAAAAGTTTAACCGAGAACTACAAATTATGATAGGCCTAAGGAAAGAGGCTATGGCAATCCTCTAGGCCTCACCACATCAAAATAATATAATTTAGGGCCTTAAACTGGTCTTTGAAGTTTAGGTCCTAAAAATCTATAGAAAATTTTCCATGATGGAGAATTGTGCTTTAATCCAGTGGAATAGGTGTGTGGTCATTGATATCCACCTAGATGAAAACATATTTGACCTCTCTAAAGATAACATCTTGATTGTAAAAAACTTTCCTAGTTTCTTGATTCCAAATCTTATGGCATTTTTAAACCATATTTTCAACCAATAAAGATGCACTTTTCATATTTATTATCCATCTTACTATCCTATTTTCCTCTGGAATATGTAAATAAGCATGAAAAATGAAAAATATATGATTTTTAGGAGATTATTTCTTCCCAATCCATACCTCCTATGAATTTTTGACAACCAATGTTGATGAAGGTGATCAATTTACCATGAAACGTGAAATACCCAATGCTTTTGGATAAAATTCCTATCCTAACTTGGCACCACTAAGCATGCTCATTACATTTTCCATTAGTTTTGTACTCATCGTTTTTGCAACTCCATTTTGTTTGGTGTGCATGGTGTAGTATTTTTCCTTGTTAAACCACACTACTTACATAATTCCTTGAACTCATTCTCATAGGATTCCCCACCATTATCTATCTCACTACCTGGATTTTCTTCTTTTTGTGATTATCCATAGGATCCTTCTTTAAATTTTCCAAAGACAACATAATTTTTTTTAAGGAAATAAATCCATGTATTCCTCGAGAAATCATATATGAATAAGACATAACACACATATTTTCCTAGTGACGAAACAAGAATAGTTCCAAACACATTGATAATTTAATCATTTAATAATTTAATAATCACAACTAGAACAAGCGCTACATCGCAGCTAGTCCCTATTGTTTAGATTAAATCTATCTAGATTAAAGTAAAAAACAATAAGAGATAATATTTCATCAATAGTTTATATTAATAAAAGTTAGAATTAAAAAATATGTGATTACTATACTTTATAAATAAAGCATTAAAATGTTCCCTAGTAAAATATTTTGGGTTTTCTATAGGTTACAATATTTCATGTTGTTTATTTTTGTGTTATTTCTAATCTTTGTGCTCTCAGTTCTAATGGTAATTATTTTGAGCATAGAGCAATTCATTTAAAATTCATTTGATGGTACACTAGATTAACTAAACCAAATCATTACATAACATGACTACACCCAATCAAATGCATAAAGAATAAACCTAAATTTCTTTAAAAATTATTATTTATTATTTTATTTTAAAAATATAATTAATATTAATTTTTATTTATTTATAGAATTCAATCTAATTTTTAGTCATTGGTAAAGTTTCCCCTTCTTCATTTTCATTGATTAGACTTAAATATATACCTTGTGCATATGCGAACTATAATTAACATTGTTGAGAGAATGCCTCATAAAGAGTTTTATTGGTTAGAGTGTTTGGAGACACATGCACTAGTATGAAGTAATGATATGACATGTATATGTGGAATTCCTTCACCATTATGATAGCCTTGTAAAATTTCCTTTTGTAAAGAATATCAAGTGGCACCTCAACTTTGATTCACCACCAATTAATAAACATCAAGAATGCAACTCCACTATAACAAGTTTTCAATATCCTTCAACCTTGAACAAATGCATAATTCTTTACAAAAGAATGTAAGAGCCTTTGATGCATTTGCACACCATTTTGCAACAAACATTTTGGTCTCGTGGTATAATAAGAAAATTCTTTGAACAATGAACAAACCAATAGAGGAGGGCATCGTAGGATGCCTTAGTCCCAGTGTACTAAGGGAAGATGTTGACCACCAATAAGAACAAAGAATACTTTTATGTACTAGACAACAAGTTAAGTTGTGTTTACATGCAATTTGTGAATCCAAGTAAGATTGATTAATAAAGCACCAAGAAAGGTCACTCAAATTTCCCGCTGACAAGGATTGAGCCTTTCAACTTGCTAGCATATGTTTTGGAGTTCATACATAATCAAATACAATATTATATCAATCATACCCATAAAGCATGGCGACAAGAAATAATCCAAGCCAAGATGGTATAAGCCTTAACTACACATAAATCCTAAAGAATAACCATTTCCAATGGAAACATAAAGATCAGAAAGGTTTAAAGAAAATAGTTAACTTTCATAGCAATAACACACATCAAATCATAAGTAAGATTGTGAATATCCCCTCCCTCTTATTTAAACATTTTATAAGATGAAAATAAATAGTTACATGGTCACATTTATAAACAAAAAAAAATTCACTTTTAAATGCTTTGCAAATTTGACACATAATACATACTCAGTTTGCCATGCACTCCATACACTATCTATATAATCCATAAGTATAAAATTCCCTTGGTTTCTTATAATTCTTATATTATTATTCTTATACTACCCACTTCATAATATACATAAAGCACATTATTAAATCCTATTAAGGTAAAATGATTGAGAAAAACAAATATGTTGCTTATTAAGATGTATTATGATGGATGTATTATGATGTTGCAAGTGTGTAAAATTATTTATTACAAAAAACTCTCTTGGTCCTTTATGCTTCATTATAAACATTTCTTTTTTTATTTATTATTATTATTATGTCATAATATTTATAATTCTAATATTTATATATCTATGTATTATAATTGTTTTTTAAAATTATTTTCTCTATAAATTCAGTCCTTTTTAAAACACATTCTCCTTTTACAAGTTTGAAAGTGATAGTAAAACGTCGTCATCATAGTAGTGGACAAATTAAATAAAATTTCTCTATTTGGAGGTCTTCCTATTGTATTTTACAAGTCAAAGTCCATATAAAACCAAAGAAAACTTACAGATGATGCTTTACATACACATGACAAATAAATACTTTGGAAAATTTTCCCAGACCTGAGATTATTTCAAAGTTTTTAGATTTTGAGATATAAATGGTTGAACGTTGTAAACTAAATATTTTTCCTTTTCGAAGAAAAAAATACAAGAAACATATATTTGGTAGATATATGTATATTTCACTAAAATACATTAAATTTTGAAATGGGAATTGTAAATTCAAAATGAGAATTTTAATCAAATAACCAAAAAAACTAATTTAAAAATGAAAAGTGTTGATGCTAGAATAGCATATTTTTTATCACGGTGATTTTTCAACTTTTTCTAAAAATGACAGTAAAGCCAATAAAAATCAAGTTTTTTAAAACACCCTGAAAACAAAAAATGTTAATGCTGAAATAACGTCATTTTTTTAGGTAAATTTTCAACATTTTTCAGCAATGACATTAAGGATAAAATATCATGGCTTCAAAAACCTAAAAATTCCAATGAATTTTAGGCATGACCTTAAAGATAAAATATCACGTTTTTGAAAAGCCTTAAAATTCCAACAATTTTCAACAATGGTGTTAAAGATAAAATACTTATAATTTTTGTCAACCATGGAATTAAAATCAAAGTTCGTGATTACAAAATACCTGAAGTTTTGAACATATTTCAACCATGGCATTATGGAAATTTTTTATGACTAAAAAAACTTTAAACATGAAGACCTAAACCAAAAGGTCATTATACGAAGAATAATTTCTTTTTTAAATGCTAAAAGTAAAACAATTTTAAAATCTTAGTCTAAGACAACTTGACAAATTGCAACATGTTTTGTAAATCAACCCTAAAATTAACATGTAGTGTAGGCGAATTTGACCCATTGTAATGAAAACTTAAAGACCAACCATGAAATTGTCACCTTTTGAGGGTGAACTCAGTTCATTATAACGAAAACTTTAAAATCAACTATCAAATTGATACATAATGGAATTAGGTTGTTAATAGAGAATCGACACGAACCTTGAAAAAATAAAATAAA